>JAGIQG010000013.1:81804044-82239044 GCA_024679065.1 Sphyrna mokarran | reverse complement strand
CCCCTCCCTTTCCCTTCCCCCCCCCCTCCCCCCCCTCCCCCCCATTTCCCCCCCCCCCCTCCCTTCCCCCCCCTCCCCCTTCCTCCCCCCCCTTCCCCCCTCCCCCCCCCCTTCCCCCATTCCCTTTCCCCCCCTCCCCCCGCTCCCTCCCCCCCTCCCCCTCCTCCCTTTCTTCCCCCCTCACCCCCTCCTCCCTTTCCCCACCCTCCCCCTCTCCTTTCCCCCCCCCTCCCCCCCTCCCTTTCCCCCCCTCCCCCCTCCTCCCGTTCCCCCCCTCCTCCCCCCTTCCTCCCCCCCCCTCCCCCCTCCTCCCTTTCCCCACCCTCCCCCTTCCCCTCCCTCCCCCCTCCCCCCCCCCCCCCCCACTTCCCCCCCCCCCCCTCCCCCCCCTTCCCGCCCCCCCCCCCCCCCCCCTTCCCCACCCCCCCTTCCATCCTTCCCCCCCCCCCTCCCCCCCCCCCCCCCCCCCCCCCCCCCTCCCCCCCCCGCTCCCCCCCCCCCCCCCCCCCCTCCCCCCTTCCCATCCCCCCCCCCCCCCCCCCCCTCCCCCCCCTCCCCCCCCCCTCCCCCCCCCCCCCCCTCCCCTCCCCCCCCCCCCTCCCCCCCCCCCCCCTTTCCCCCCCCCCTCCCCTCCCCCCCTCCCCCCCCCCCCCTCCCCCCCCCCCCCCCGCCCCCCCCTTCCCCCCCCCCCCCCCCCCCCCCCCCCTCCCATCCACCCCCCCCTCCCCCCCCCCCCTCCCCCCCATCCCCTCCCTACCGCCCCCCCCCCTCCCCTCCCCCCCCGTCCCCTTCCCCCCCCCTCCCACCTCCCTCCCCCCCCCCCTCCCCCTCCCCCCCCCTCCCCCCCCCCCCCCCCCCCCCTCCCCATTCCCCCCCTCCCCCCCCTCCTCCCCCCCTCCCCCCCCCCTCCCCTCCCCCCCCCTGCCCCCCTCCCTCCCCCCCTCCCCACCTCCCCCCCTCCCCCCCCCCCCGCCCCCCTCCTCCCCTCCTCCCCCCTCCCCCCTCCCCCCCCACCCCCTTCCCTCCCCCCCCCTCCCCCCCCCCCCCCCCCCCTTTCCCTCCCCCCCCCCCCCCCTTCCCCCCCCTCCCTCCCCCCCACCCCTTCTTTTCCCCCTCCCTTTTCTTTCTTTCCTATCCCCCTTTCCCCCTCCCCCCCCCCATCCCCCCCCCCCCCCCCCCCCCCCCCCCCCCGCCGTCCCCTCCCCCCCCTCCCCCCCCTCCCTCCCCCCCCTCTCCCCCCCCCCCCCCCCTCCCCACCCCCCCCCCCCCCTCCCCCCCCCCCCCCCCCCCCCCCCCCTCCCCCTCCCCCCCTCCCCCCCTCCCCCCCCCCCCCCTCCCCCCCCGCCCCCCCCCGTTCCCCCCCCCGTCCCAAACCCCCCCCCCGCCCCTCCCCCCCCCCCCCCCCCCTCCCCCTCCCCCCCCGCCCTCCCCCCTCCTCCCCCCCCCCCCCCTCCCCCCCCCCCCCCCCCCCTCCCCCTCCCCCCCCCCCCCCCATCCCTCCCCCCCCCTCCCCCCCCCCCCCCCCCCCCCCCCCCTCCCCCCCCCCCCCCCCCCCTTTCCCCTCCCCCCCCCCCCCCCCTCCCCCTCCCTCCCCCCCCCCCCCCCCCCCCCCCCCCTTCCCCCCTGACCCCCCCCCTCCCCCCCCCTCCCTTCCCCCCCTCCCTCCCCCCCCCGCCCTCTCACCCCCCCCCCCCCCCCTCCCATACCCCCCCCCCTTCCCCTTCCCCCTCCCTCCCCTCCCCTCCCCCTTGCCCCCCCCCCCCCCCCCTTCCCCTCCCCCCTCCCCCCCCCTCCCTCCCCCCCCCCCCTTCCCACCCCCCACCACTCCCCCCCCCCCTCCAACCCCCCCCCCCCCCCCCCCCCCCCTCCCCTCCCCTCCACCCCCCCCTCCGCCCCCCCCCCCCCCCCCCCCCCCCTCCCCCCTCCCTCCCCCCACCCCTCCCCTCCCTCCCTCCCCCCCCCCCCCCCCCCCGCCGTCCCCACCCCTCCCCCCCCCCTCCCCTCCCCTCCCTCCCCCCCCCCTCCCCCCCCTTCCCCCCCCCCCTCCCCTCCCCCCCCCCCCCCCCCTCCCCCCCCCTCCCCTCCCACCCCCATCCCCCCCCCCCCCCCCCCTGTTCGGCCCCCCCCCCCCCCTCCCCCAACCTCCTCCCCTGTCCCCCCCCTCCCCCCCTCCCCCCCCCTCCCCTTTTTTTTTCCCCCCCCCTCCCTCCCCCCCCCCCCATCCCTACCTCCCTCCCCCGCCCCCCCCAAAAAAACTAAACTCCCTCCCCCCTCCCCCCCCCCTCCCTCCCCTCCCCCCCCCCCCCACCCCCCCCCCCCCCCCCCCCCCCCTTCCCCCCCTCCCCTCCCCCCCCCCCCCCCCCCCCCCCCCTCCCCCCCCTCCCTCACCCCCCCTCCCCTCCCTCCCCTCCCCTCCCCCAAATCCCCCCCCCCCCCCCACCCCCCCCCCCCCCCCTCCCTCCCCTGGCCCCTTCCCCCCTTCCCCGACCCCCCCCCCTCCCCCCTCCCCCCCCCTCCCTCCCCCCTTCCCCCCCCCCCCCCGGTGTCGCTCCCCCCTCCACCCCCCCCTCCCCCTCCCTCCCCCCCCCCCGTCCCCCCCCCCCCCCCCCCCCCCGTCCCCCCCCCCCCCCATCCCCCCCCCTCCCCCCCCCCCTCCCCCCCCCCCCCCCCCCCCGCCCCCCCCCCCCACCCCCCGCCCCCCCACGTCCCCCCCCCCACCTCCCCCCCCCCCCCCCCCCCCTCCCTCCCCCCCCCCCCCTCCCCCCATCCCTCCTCCCCTCCCCCCTCCCCCCCCCGCCCCCCCCATCCCCACCCCCCCACCAGACCCGCCCCCCTTCGCCCCTTCCCCCCCCCCCCCCCCCCCCCCCCCACCTCCCCTCCTCCCCGTCTCCCTGCGCCCCCTCCCCCCCCCCCCCATACCCCCAATTCCCCTCCCTCCCCCCCCTTCCACCCCCCCCCTCCCCCTCCCGCCCCCCCCCTCCCCCCCACCCCCCCTCCCACTCCCCCGCCCCCCACCCTCCCCCCCCCCTCCCCCCCCCCCCCCCCCCCCCCCTCCCCCCCCCCGCCTCCCCCCTCCCCCATCCCCTCCGCCCCTCCCCCCCCCCCCCCCGCCATCCCCCCCCCCCCTCCCCCCCCCCCCTCCCTCCCCCCCCCCCCCCCCCCCCCCCCCCCCCTCCCCCCCCCACCCCCCCCTCCCCCCTCCCCCCCCCCCCCCCCCCCCCCTCCCCTCCCACCCCCCCCCCCCCGCCCCCCCCTCCCCCCCCCCCCCCCCTCCCCTTCCCTCCCCCCCCCCCCCCCCTCCCCCCCTCCCCCTTCCCCCTCCCCCACTCCCCTCCCCCCCCCCCCCCCCCCCCCCTCCCCCCCCCCCCCCCCTCCCCCCTCCCTCCCCCCACTTCCCCCCCCCTTCCCCCCCCCAGTCCCCCCCCCCTCCCTCCCTCCCCACCTCCCCCCCCCCCCCCTCCCCACTTCCCCCCCCTCCCCCGCCCCCCTTCCCCCCTCCACCTCCCCCCCCCCCCCTCCCCCTTCCCTCCCCCCCCCCCCCACTACCCCCCCCCCCCTCCCCCCTTCCCTCCCCCCCCTCCCCCCCCCCCCCGCCTCCCCCCCCCTCCACCCCACCCCCCCCTCCCCCTTCCCCTTTCCCTCCCCCCCTCCACCCCCCGCCACCTCCCCCCCCCCCCCCCCCCCCCCCCCCCCCTCCCCCCCCCTCCCTCCCTCCCTCCCCCCTCCCTTCCCCCCCCCCCTCCTCCCTCCCCCTTCCCCCCCCCCCCCCCCCCCCCCCCCCCCCCCCCCCCCTCCCGCCTTCCCCCTCCCCCCCCCACCCTCCCCCCCCCCCCTCCCTCCCCCCCTCCCCCCCCCAACCTCCACCCCCCCCCCCCTCCCTGTGGTTCCCCCTTCCCCCCCCCCCTCACCCTCCCTCCCCCCTCCCCCCCCCCCCCCCCCCCCCCCCCCACCCCCCCCCTCCCCTCCCACCCCCCTCCCCCCCCCCCCCCCCCCCCCCCCCTCCCCCCCCACCTCCCTGTCCTCCCTCCCCCTCCCCCCCCTCTCCCTCCCCCCCCCCCCCCTCCCGCCCCCGTCCCCCCCCCCCCCCTACCCCACCCCTCCCCCCTGCCCCTCACCCCCCCGCCCCCCCCCCGTTCCCTTGCCCCCCCATCCCACCCCTCCTCCCCCCCCCCCTTACCCCCCCTCCCTCCCCCCATCCCCCCCCCCCCCTCCCCCTTCCCCCCCCCCCCCCCCCCCGCCCCTCCCCCCCCCCCCCCCCCTCCCCCCCCCCCCCCCCCCTCCCCCCCCCCCCCCCTCCCCCCCCCCCCCCTCCCCCTCCCCCCCCCCCCCCTCCCCCCCCCTCCCTCCCCCCCTCCCCCCCCCCTTCCCCCCCCCCCCCCTCCCCCCTCCCCGTCCCCTCCCCCTCCCCCCCCCCCCCCCCCCCCCCCCCCCCCCCCCCCCCCCCTCCCCTTCCCCCTTCCCCCCCCCCTCCCCCACCCATCCCCTCCCCTTCCCTCCCCCCCCCCTCCCTCCCCACCCCCCCCCCCTCCCCCCCCCCCCTCCCCCCCTCCCCCCCCCCCCCCCCCCCCCCTCCCCCCCCCCCCCCCCCCCCTCCCTTTTTCCCCCCCCCCTTCCAGCACTCCCCCCCCCCCTCCCTCCACCCCCCCTCCCCCCCCCCTCCCCCCCCCCCCCTCCCCCCCCCCCCCTCCCCCCCCCCCCCCCTCCCCCTTCCCCCCCCTCCCTCCCTCCACTCCCCCCCCCCCCCTTCCCCCCCCTCCCTTCCCCCCTTCCCCCCCCTCCCCTTACCCCCCTTCCTTTCCCCCCCTCCACCTCAATCCCGTCCCCCTCCTCACCCCCTCCTCCCTTTCCCCCCCTCCCCCTCCTCCTTGTAAACTTCTTACCTCCTCTCTCCTCCTCCCCCCTCCTTCCTCTTGGCCTCAGCTGCCCTTTCCCCCCCCCCTCCACCACCTCCTCCTTTCCCCCCCTCCCCTTCCTCCCTTTCCCCCCCCTCCCCCTCTCCCTTTCCCCCACCCCCTCCCCCCTCCTCCCTTTCCCCCCCCTCCACCCCTCCTCCTTTCCCCCACCCTGCCCCCCTCCTCCCTTTCCCCCCCCTCCCCCCTCCTCCTTCCCCCCCCTCCCCCCTTCCTCCCTTCCCCCCTCCCCCCTCCTCCCTTTCCCCCCCCTCACCCCCTCCTCCCTTTCCCCCCCCTCCCCCCCCCTCCCCCCTCCTCCCTTTCCCCCCCCTCCCCACTCCTCCCTTTCCCCCCTCCCCCCTTCCTCCCTTCCCCCCCTCCCCCCTCCTCCCTTCCCCCCCTCCCCCCTCCTCCCTTTCCCCCCCTCCCCCCCTCCTCCTTTCCCCCCCTCCCTCCCTTATCCCTTCGTCCCCCCCCTCCCCTTTCCCCCCCCTCCCCCTTTTCCTCCCCCCCCTTCTCTTCACCCCCTCCTCCCCCTCCTCCTCCCCCCCCCTCCCCCCCCCTCCCCCCTCCTCGCTCCTCCCTTCCCCCCCCCTCCCCCCCTCTCCTTTCCCCCCCTCCCCCCTCCTCCCTTTCCCCCCCCTCACCCCTTCCCCCCCCTCCCCTCCCCCCCTCCCCCCTCCCCCTTTCCCCCCCTCCCATTCCCCCCCTCCCCCCTCCTCCTTTCCCCCCCTCCCCCCTCCTCCCTCCCGCCCCCTCCCCCCTCCTCCTTCCCCCCACGACCCCTTCCCACCCCTCCCCCTCCTCCCTTTCCCCCCCTCCCCTTCACCCCCCCTCCCCCCTCCTCCTTCCCCCCCTCCCTTTCCCCCCCCTCCCCCACCTCTCCCTTTCCCCCCCTCCCCCCTCCTCCTTTCCCCCCCTCCCCCCTCCTCCCTTCCCCCCCTCCACTTCCCCCCTTCCTTTCCCCCCCCCTCCCCCTCCTCCCTGTCCCCCCCCTACCCCCCCTCCCTTTCCCCCCCCTCCCCTTTCCCCCCCCTCCCTTCCCCCTCCCCCTCCTCCCTTTCCCCCCCCTCCCCCTCCTCCCTTTCCCCCTCCCCCCTCTCCCTTTCCCCCCCCTCCCCTTGACGAGCTGACTCCCCCCCTCCTCCGTTTCCCCCCTCCTCCCCCTCCTCCTTTTCCCCCCCCTCACCCTCCCTCTGCTTTCCCCCCCTCCCCCCTCCTCCTTTCCCCCTCCCCCTCATCCTTCCCCCACCCCTCCCCCCTCCTCCCTTTCCCCACCTCCCCCCTCCTCCCCCCTCCTCCCTTTCCCCACACATCCCCTTCCCCCCTCCCCCTTCCCCCCCCCCCCCTCCTCCCTTTCCCCCCCCTCCCCCCTCCTCCCTTTCGCCCCCCCCACCCCCCCCCCCCCCCCCCCCCCCTCCCCGCCCCCTCCCCCCCCCCCCCCCCCCCCCGCCCCATTCCCCCCCCCCCCTTCCCCCCCCAGGCCCTCCCCTTCCCCGCGCCCCACCCCCCCCCTCCCCTGCCCTCCCCCTTCCCCCCCCTCCACCCTTTCCCCCCACTCCCCTTCCCCCCCCCCACCCTCCTCGCTTCCCCCCCCTCCCCCCTCTCCCTTCCCCCCCTCCCCTTCCCCCCTCCCCCCCCTCCCCCCTCCTCCTTCCCCCCCCTCCCCTTCCCCCCCCTCCCCCCCTCCTTTCCCCCCCCTCCCCCCTCCTCCCTTTCCCCCCCCTCCCCCCCTGCCTCCCTTTCCCCCCCTCCCCCCTCCTCCTTTCCCCCCCTCCCCCCATCCCTCCCTTTCCCCCCCCCTCCCCCCTCTCCCTTTCCCCCCCTCCCTTTTCCCCCCCCTCTCCCCCTCCCCCCCACCTTCCCCCACCTCTCACCCTCCCCCCCTTCCCCCCCCTCTCCACCACCCTTCCCCCCTCTCTCCCCCTCCCCCCCTATCCCTCCTTTCCCCCCCAATTCCCGTCCAGAACCCCATCATCCGTCGGCTGAGCGTCCCCCCCTTGAGGGTCCCCCCCTCCCCCTTCCCCACCCTCTCCCCCTCCCCTTCCCCCTCCCTCTACCCCTCCCTCTCCCCCTCCCCTTCCCCCCCTCATCCCCCTCCCCTTCCCCTTCCCCCCTCGTCCCCTCCCTCTCCCCATCCCTTCACCCCTCTCCCCTTACCCCCTCTCCCCTTCCCCCTCCCCTTCCCCCCCCTCCTCGACTCCCATTCCCCGCCCCCCTCTCACCTTCCCCCCCCCCTCCCCCTCCCCTATTCCCCCCCCCCTCCCCTCTTCCCCCCCCTCCACCTCTCCTCTTCCCCCCCCCCCTCCCCCTCCCCTCCCCTCTTTCCCCCCCCCTCCCCCTCCCCTCCCGCTTCCCCCCCCCTTCCCCTCCTCTCCCTCCTCCCCCCCCCCTTCCCTCCTATCCCGCCCCCCTTCCCCTCCTCCGCCCCTCCCCTTCCCTCCTCTCCCCCTTCCCCCCCTCTCCCCTCCCCTCTTCCCCCCCCCGTCCCTCGCTCTCCCCTCCCCATTTCCCCTCCTCCCCCCCCCTCGGGGCCCTTTCCCCCCCCTCCCCACCCTCAAAAAACCCCCTCCTTCCCTCAGGAAACCCCTCCTCAACCCCTTGCATTCTCCCTCAGGAAACCCCTCTCACCTAGCCCAGCTCTGTCCCGACTGGAACCTCTGACGTGACTTCTGGTGAGTTGTGGGGGCCGGGGCTGACCTTTCACCCCTCGCGCGGCCGGAAGCGGATGTGGCGCTGCGCGGCCTGCTGCGTCGCCGGGAGCCTGGGGCTCGAGTGTGAAGGCAACCCGGGGCCTGTGGCGCAGAGCGTGGGAGGTGAGGCAGGAAAGTGGCCTTGGCTTGTTAATGATCACATGTAGCGTTAATGAACGTCAGTATTCCCCTGATAAATTTATCATTATTAATAATTAACATTTAACATCAAAATTTCATTCATAAATATTATTGTCAAGCATATTAATCTTTTTCATTATCTTTATCACCTTTATTGTCAATAATATTGTTATTAATCATTAATGTCATTGTTTTTCACCATTATTGATCATTTTATCGTCCTTAGATGAATATTGTTATTAAATCTTTGTTATTTATCATCTTTTTCAGTCATTTTATTATCGTACCCATCAATAATAGTTATTAATCCTTATTTTTAATATTTATCACTGTTATTGATCATTTATTCATCATGTCACCAATAATGTATTGTTATTAATCATTATTTATTTATTTATCACCATTATCAATCATTTTATCATCTATTATATTGTTATTAATTGTTACCTTGATCATTATTTATCACTATTATCCATCATGTTATTATTAGGTCAATATTATTTTTAAGTCGTTATTAATTATCAATGTTATTTATAATTTTATTACTCTTATTATCTATAATATTGTTATTAACCATTTATTGTTATTAAAATGATCGGTCATTTTATCATCGATGAGGAGACTTTTCTTCACCCAGAGAGTGGTGAGCCTGTGGAATTCGTTACCACAGGAAGTCGTTAATACCAAAACATTGAATGTATTGAAGAGGTGGCTGGATACAATACAGCACTTGGGGTGAATGGGATCAAAAGTTATGGGAAGAGAGCAGGATTAGGCTATTGAGTTGGATGGTCAGTCGTGATCACAATGAATGGCAGAGCAGGCTCGATGGGCCAAATGGCCTCCTCCTGGAGCATACAACATAGAATGGCCTCCTCCTAATTATAGATCATCTTCTAGGTTTCTATGCTTCTAGAATTATATTGTTATTAATCATTATCTTCATTATTTACCACCATTATAGATCATTTTGTCATCATTATTGTCAATAATATTGTTATTAATTATTATTTCTCTTTGTTATCTCCGTCATTGTTGATATGTGTTGTTACTAATCATATCATCATTATACGAGGGGATACAGAGTGAATGGTAGGACCCTAGGAAGAACAGAGTACCAGAGAGACCTTGGGGTGCATGTCCAAAGATCCTCAAAGGCAGCAGGACAGGTAGAGAAGATGGTTAAGAAGGCACATGGGGATACTTGCCTTTATGTAGCCGAGACATAGAATATAAGGGCAGGGAGGTCATGATGGAGCTATATAAAACACACATTAGGCCACAGCTGGAGTTCTGAGTGCAGTTTTGATCGCCACATTATAGAAAGAATGCGATTGCATTGGAGAGGGTGCAGAGGATATTCACCAGGATGCTGCCTGAGCTGGACCATCTATAATAATAGTACTGTCATTTTATTAACATTATGATTGTTATTTCCTGTCAGTGTTGATTAATATCTTATTCACATTACTGTCTGAAAGATGTGCTGGTTAGGTGTATTAGCCATGCTAAATTCTCCCTCAAACAGGCGCTGGAGTGAGGCAACTCAGGGATTTTCAATCTTGAGAAAGATTCGGATTGTTCTTATTGAATAGAAGACTGAGTTGGGAGGGGACTTGATTGAGATGTATAAAATTAAGAGGGACATAGATAGGGTTGAGTAAAGAGTTCAGTAACCAGGGGGACATAGATTTAAGTTAAAGGGGCAGTGGATTTAGAGGGGATTTGAGGAAAAGCATTTTTCACCCAGTAGGTGGTGGGAATCTGAAACTCACTGCCTGAAAGAAATTAAAGTTTTTAAAATTTATTTATTAGTTTCACAAGTAGGCTTATATTAACACTACAATGAAGTCACAGTGAAAATCCCTAGTCGCCTCACTCTGGCACCTGTTTGGGTACTCTGAGGGAGAATTTAGCATGGCCAATGCACCTAACCAGCGCATTTTTCGGACAATAATGTGAAGATTAGTGAAGATAATAATATTAATTAACATTGATAGGAAATAACGATCATAATATTAATAAGATGCACCTGAGATGTAATAGTGTGCAAGGCTATGGACCAATCACGGAAAAATGGAACGGTGGCATAGCGGTTAGCACTAGTAAAACATGGTCCCAGGTTCAATTCAGGCCTCCGGTCAGATCACTGTCAGCATGGAGTTTGCAAATTCTCCCTGTATCTGTGTCGATTTCTTCCGAGTGCTCCAGTTTCTTCCCCCATTCCAAAGACGTACAGGTTAGGTTGATTGGCCATATTAAATTGACCTTAGTGTCAGGGGATTAGCAGGGTAAATATGTGGGATTATGGAAATAGGGACTGGGTGGGATTGTGGGTGGTGCAGACTCGATGGGCTGAATGGCCTCCTTCTGCACTGTTGGGATTCTATGAGTATAATGAGATCCTTGATGGGCCAGCACAATGTGATGGGCTGAAGGGCTACTTTCTGTGCTGCAAAATCCATGACTATGACCCTAACTATTATACCTATCATTTTTCATTATTACCATTAATAAGATCCTTATTTATTGTTATCTTTAATAATATAATTACTAATAATAGTATTATTGTTATTTTATTAATATTATGATTGCTATTTCCTATTAGTGTTAATTAATATCATCTTCACTAATTGCCATTATTGCCGTTGTAATAGTTGATTATCTTCATTACGAGTGTGATTAATCCCATTCCATTCCAACGTGAGGTTTTATTCAAGAGTCTTCAATCTGAGCTCAAATAGGAAACGGCACTTTCTCTCCCTTTCTCAAGATCATTTGGCCAACTGTAGGAGTTGCTCGACAGCGCTCAATGAAGGATGGGATGGGGGGTGAAGAGAGAGAGAGGCAGGAGGGGGTGGCAAGGGATCTCGTCCCTTCCCAATGTGGCTGCAGATGTGCTTGGAGGCCTGGGCTGAGGTGGAAGGACGGTGTGAGACCTCTGATTCCTTGGGGTCGCGGGTTGAAGGTCAGCAGCAGAGATTGGCGTTGGTCTCGTCCCCGTCAAGTCTTTAGGGTGGTGAGGTGCAGTAGGGAGGACCGCCAAATGTCAGAGATCAAGGCCCCCACTGCTCCTCCGACCCCCCCCAAACCACCCTCCACCTCCACCCCTGCAGAACCACTCTTTCTCTCTCTACTTCATCTGCTCCTCAACTGACCCGCTCTCTCGATCTTCGATATCCCAAGGAGTAGATAATCCTGCCATCTTTTCCTCACCTAAGCCTTTCCTTGGGTGACATTCTGGGTGCACAGGTCAGGGTGGGGGAGGGAATAACCCGAAGCGGAGGGACAAAAATTTCAACGTGCACCAGGACAGAGTTCGTTCTAGCCTGAGCGAACAATTCCAAACATCAAAGAGATGGAGAACATAATGGAAAATAATTTATTCATTTTGAATTCCAAAATTGAAGGATGAAGTGTAAAGCTTGACAGCATTTCAAAATGGCGGTAGGTGGGGGCAGGTTTCCTACAAAGTGGCTCCATCACAGTCCTCTTCGCCCCACACCCGCTCCATTGCCACCCGTCCATCCACCACGCCCTCAAGCTGGGCTAGCTCAAACTCCGCCAGGCTCCTGCTTGTCTCATGGCCCCTCGTTGGCGTACTGATTGCCTGCTTTGTGCTGGATGCGGCCCTGCCTCATGAACTTGTTGAACAGGAAGGCCTTGGAGAACATGTCCTGGTGGATTTCCATGTAGACGTCCTCCATGTCCTCCAGCCTGTCCTGGACTTTCCACTTACCCTGCCCCCTGGTGCAAGAAGGGCCTGAATCTTCGGCCTCGTCCTCAGTGGAGCAAGCCATCATGGAATTCACAGTCTCACCCGGCCCCCCTGAGACGGCTTCGAAGGGGCTCAGCATCGCAGGGCTTAGGGGGACACTGCTGCTCGCCGCCTCCTCCTCTCCCACTTCCCTGAGCCGGGCCATCCGGGCCTTGGCGTCTGCGTCCCCCTCAAAGTCGGATGGGCTGTCCTCTGACGTGTAGAAACCCCCATGGCTGAAATCCTCACTCAGGTGTGGGGAGGAGGCACAGAACACGTGGCAGGAGACGCCATCTTGAGATTCGGCTAGCAGGTCACTGGAGCCGTCATCCTGGGTGATCGCCAACAGGTCACTGCCATCTTGGATGCGTGCCATCATGCTGATAGAACCACCACCTTGTGGATAAACCAACAGGTTGCTGCAGCCACCATCTTGGACATCTACCATTGTGTCAATAGTGGCACCATCTTGTATGACTGCAGTTATATCACTCAAGCTGCCAGCTTGCTTGTCCACTATTATGTCACTGGAGCCACCATCTCGGACCTCTCCTATCACATCGCTACCATCTTGGGTGTCTGTCAATACATCACCCAAGCCTTCATCTTGGATTTTCGCCATGATATCAATCAAGCTGCCATCTTTGGTGATTCCTGCTAATCCACCAGAGCTGCAATCGTGGGTGTCTTTAATAATTTCACTGTCTTGCTTGCTCACTGTTATGTCACTCTGGCCGCCATCTTGGTTGCCCGCCATTACATCACTCCAGCCGCCATCTTGGTTGTCCATCGTTACGTCACTCGAGTCACCATCTTCAACATCTGCCATGATGTCACTGGTGTCGCTAGCCCGATCCACCCTCATCGGGTACGGGGAGTGAAGAAAGTGCGGACTGGAAGCATGAGCGGGAGAGACAGAGGAGTCCTTGCTTTTGGCGACGTTCTGGGGGCACCGACAGGAGCTGAGAATCGGTGAACTGACTGGGGCCTCGCTCTCGCTGAAGGATGGCATCGATGAGGATGATGGGGGAGAGGAGGAGGAGGAGACCCCCCCATTGAGGGGGCAGGGGCGGGCCGTGCGACCGGGCCCATCCCTGAAGGGTGAACTCCACCCACCCCCTGGGGCAGGGGAAGGGGCACGGGGCGGCTTCTTCAGGCAGGATGTCCGACGCTTGAAGACCAGCGGCCGGATCTGCAGCTCCTCGGAAGGCAGGGCTGGGTCCTCGGTCTCCAGGGCGAAGGTCACCCGGCAGGTGGTAGCCCTGCGGCACTCGCCGCTCCTCCCCGGCATCTCGGAGACCAGATCTGGTGGCAGCCCCTCACTCCGCGGCTGAGGCGGGGGGCCCGGGCTTGGTGCGGTGGGCAATCCTGAGGATAGCATGGCCAACCTGAGGATACTGAACCTTCCGCCCCTTTCCTCCCACTCCGACTCAGCCGGAGAGAGACTGGACAACCCCTCCAATGGTGCTCTCGGCAGACCGACCTCCGATTGTGGCATTGGGGCTGCTGTGGACAGAGGGGGAGAGAGAGAGAAATATTAACATTCTCCATGAGTAAATCCTGGGCATGTACCAGATAGAAAGCCATTCAGCCCAATCAATCCCTCCTGCTCTTCGTACCCTGCTTAACCCTAGTCTCATCTCTCCACATTTCAATCCTCCACCCTATTCCTTTCTCCCCTGTGTATTTATCCAGCTTCCCTCCCTTAAACACATCGACACGATTCACCTCAACCACTCCCTTTCGGAGTGATTTCCACACTCTCCCCACTCTCTGGATAAAGAACTTGCTCCTCAATTCCACCTCCCCCTCATTGGATTTATTTGTGACTGTCTTATATTGACGGCACCCCCTCTCATTCTGCTTCTTCTCCACCCATTCTCTCTGTCTCCACTCGATCCGAACCTCACATCCTTTATGAGAGTGGGCTTGGGAACAGTACCTATTCACACTCTCATACACACACACTCTCTCATATACACACACACTCTCTCATACATACACACACACTCTCTCATACACACACACACACTCTCTCATACACACACACACTCTCTCATACACACACACATCTCTCATACACACACACATTCTCTCATACACACACACTCTCTCATACACACACACACTCTCTCAGCACACCACATTCTCTCAGCCACACATTCTCTCAGACACACACACTTTCATACACACACACACTCTCTCATACACACACACACTCTCTCATAACACACACTCTCTCATACACACACACTCTCTCATACACACACACACTCTCTCAGACACACACATTCTCTCAGACACACACATTCTCTCAGACACACACACTTTCATACACACACACACTCTCTCATACACACACACACTCTCTCATACACACACACTCTCTCATACACACACACTCTCTCATACACACACATTCTCTTGCACTGTCTCTCGCACTCTCTCTTGCACTCTCTGTCACACACACGCACGCTCTCTCTCTCTCAATCACACACACTCTCACAAACTCTCTCACACGCACATATATATATATATACACACTTTCAGACGTACGCAGTGTCACATGCATGCATGTGCACACACACACAGGGACGTACTTGGACACACACACAGCAATGTTATGCACACTCACAGTCACACACTCAGCTACTTACACAGACTGAAACGCATAAATACTCACGCACCCTCACATGGATATACACACATATTAACACACAAACACACACACACACATGCCACCCACCTTCTAGAATTGCCAAGTTGGTGAACTTACCGAAGCTGGTTGCCCACGGCTCTGGGGGTCCATCTTCCAGCAGGAGGCTCCTCAGCCGGCTGCACCGCTGGCTGGGGCCACCCTTTCCCAGCGGCCTGTCGGCAGAAGGTTTTGGTGCCGGGACAGGCTCCGTCAGCTCCTGGATCTGCTGCAGGGCCCGCCTTGCTTTGTCATAGAGCGGGTGGGTGGGCAGGGTGCTGGGGGATGGGGAGCCCCACTCCATCTGCGGTGACCCTGGCATCTGAAAGAGGCTCGCGAACCTTCCTGGGCCCCCCCATTGGCAGTCATCCAGCCAGCCAGCCCCTCCTGGGCCTGAGAGCACCAGGCAGTGAGGTTCTTCGGCCAGCAGGCCGGGGTAGGCCTGCGCCGGGAAGAGAGTCACGGCTCTGTCGCGGTTTCCAGAGTCATCCGCCCCCTTGCCGTCCTCTCTGGTCTCTCGACACTCACCTTGGGAGAAAGTAAAATCAAGAATCAGTCACTTTTGGCAGCGCGGGGGCCCAAATCCTGCCTGAAAGAGAGAGGCATGCTGCCAAAGCTTTTCACCTTATCAGGACAAACAGAAGAATACCAAATTTCAAAGCATCACAACAGGTTGGAAAGTGTTGGCACATTGGCCCAAGGCGGTTGTCGTGGCCACTTCACACAGTGGCTTCGCATAGGGTATTCAGTTTCCACCAAGAGGAACCCACCGCCAATCCATAATGTCCGCACCAGCTGAGCAATGGAGTGCCTGAATCCCTGCACCAGTGCGACGCAAAATGTTAATCATTGGATGTGATTCAGCCACGGGGCAGCATCTGCTGAATAACCCTGAGTACGCCAATAACTAACAGCCGACTTAAGATCATCAGTCGAGCTTATTAATGTGGCTCATTTACCCGCACTCAAGATGATATACATCTGTATGCTGGGACCCACACTCTGCACCAACACTCTGCAAACTAAAAGAATATGGTCAGATCTTGTGCCTTTTTTTGAATTCCCTGGGGAGCTTGGGGAACCCATAATTCACTGCTGCTGTCTCCATGGTAACGCCTCGGCCAATCGGAATCGACTTGCCAATCCCTCACCTCTTGTCGTACTATTTGTGGGAATCCTTTGAAATTTGGCCTTCTTGCATTTGTCCAGATGTGAACAAGGGAAAAAGCTTAGACAACATTCTCTCTCTTTCCCAAAAATAATCAGTGACAAGTTTTTTGCCCATCCAGACCAGGTTTTGATTGGATGAGTTTTTTTTTTCCTTTATTTGTTCATGGGGTGTAGGTGCCTCTGGCTCGATCCAGCATTTATTTCCCATCCCCAATTGCCCCTCGAGAAGGTTTGTGCTGGACTTTCAGGGGACCTGTTTGTCGGCGGGTTTACTTGGTGGGCAATGCATTTCGTGTGTATGGCATTGCCACATTGCTGGTTCTAGCACCAGATGGCACTGGTAGAGAATGAAGGCTGCGGAGGGCACCAAGTTATCCTAGCCAGAGTGATTGCTTTGGTGATGCAATGGGATTAGTGGGAGAAGATTATTTTTATTATTCATTTGTGGGACATGGGCGTCGCTGGCTGGCTTGCATTTATTGCCCATCCCTAGTTGCCCAAGAGTAGTTGAGAGTCAACCACATTGCTGCGGCTCTGGAGTCACATGTAGGCCAGTCCAGGGTAAGGAAGGCAGATTTCCTTCCATAGGAGACAGCAGTAAACCAGATGGAGTTTTTCCAACAATCGACAGGAGTTGCATGGTCACCAGCAGATTCTGAATCCCAGATATTTTATTAACTGAATTTAAATTCCACCATTTGCCGCAGTAGGATTCGAACATGGGTCCCCTGAACATGAGCTGGGTTTCTGGATTAAAAGTCCCTCGATAATATCACTAGGCTGTTGGCTCCCCTTATTTGACAGAGATTTGTATTGATGAATAGCTGTTCAATGGCAATTGATTCTAAGTTAATGGAAGGCAGACTTATTGATTATGAAGAAATATAATTGATCTGACTCCCTTACTCAGTTCTTCTGGAGAAGTTCTGCAGCTCTGTCCAAAGAACACCTTAACCCTTTGTGAAGACTCCAGTCAGCTGTACGTCTTGTTTTATGGTGAATAAATTTCTTATGCCTTTTGCGTGAAGATATTTGCCTTGTGAGTTTTGAACTTAGTTTTAAGACAAAATTGGCCACCCTCTTGAAATTTCCCCACAGCAATCTGATAGAAAATGCAGAGGGTGATAGATTCCTTTTCTGTTCCTGGAAGGATGTCTCGTAGCTCAGTGGGTAGCACCCCTGCCTCTTGAGGCAAAGATCAGAAGTTGTCTTCAATATCTGGCCAAGCAGGAGAAGTACCGACCTGTAAATTCATAGAATCTCACAGTGCAGAAGGAGGCCATTCACCACATTGCATCTGCACCGACCACAATCCCACCCAGGCCCTTCCTCCATAAACCCATGCATCTACCCTCGCTAACCCCCCCACCCCCAATGCTAAGGGACAATTTAGCATGGCCAGCGCACCTAAACTGCACATCTTTGGATTGAGGAAGGAAACCAGAGCACCCGGAAGAAACCCACGCGGACACAGGGAGAACATACAAACTCCATACAGACTGTGACCCAAGCGGGAATCGAACCTGGATTCCTGGCGCTGTGAGGCAGCAGTGCTAACTACTGTGCCGCCATTCGGCCTGACAGATAGGCTGAATGGCCTCCTCCTATACTGTAATATTTTTCATGGTTCTGTGGACACGTGTACATGTGTCGAAGGCGGGTGGGAGAGATTCCTGGCCAGCCTTCCTGGTGGAATGGACACTGGGGTCTCTGCCACCTCCACCTGCAGCCCCACTCTGTGATGCACAGATAAAAATGCGAGCTGCAAACATCAAGTCCACTCTACTATTCGATAAGATCAAGGCTGATCTGATCGTTGCCTCAACTCCACTCTTACACTTCCCCTCATCCCCCATAAACTTTGACTCCCTTCTTCTTCAAGAATCTAACTAACTCTGCCTTCATAGAATCATAGAATCCTACAGTGCAGAAGGAGGCTATTCGACCCATTGAGTCAGCACTGACCACAATTGCACCCAGACCCCACCCAAGCAAACCCACACATTTACTATGCTAATCCCCCTGATAGTAAGGGGCAATTTAGCACAGCCAATCCATCTAACCCACACACCTTTGGAGTGTGGGAGGAAACCAGAGCACCCAGAGGAAACCCACGCAGACATGGGGAGAATGTGCAGACCCTTCACAGACAGTGACCTGAGGCCAGAATTGAACCTGGGTCGCTGGTGCTGTGAGGCAATAGTGCTAGTCACTGTGCCAAGCTTAAAAACACCTATCGAGAGTTGCAAAGATTCACCAGTACCTTAAGAGGAAAAATAAAGTCCTCTTCATCCCCATCTTAAATGGAGGACCCCTTATTTTTAAATTGCGCCCCCTCATTCTAGATCCCCATCACCTTCAGGGGGAAACAGTCTCTCAGCATCCATCCTGACAAATCCTCAAGGGATTTTAGAAATATCAATGAGGTCACCACTCATTCCTCTAAACTCCAAAGGGTACAGGTCCCAACCTGTCCAATTTTTTCTCGTTGGAATAAACCCACTTCATCCCTGGAAGCAGCCGAGTGATCTTTCTCTGGACTGCTTCCAACATGTTTACATCCTTTCTTACATTAGAAGCCCAAAACCGTACACAGAACTCCAGAAACACCAACACTTTTCACAGCTGAAGTAAAACATCCCGACTTATATCTTCCTCGTGATAAAGGACGATATTCCCAGTTGCCTTCCTAATCAGGATGCCCAGATCCCTCTGTACCACAGCATTCTGCATCCCAACTTCATTTCAACAGTAATCTACTTATCAATTCCTGCCAATGTGGACAAATTCATGTTTGCCCATATTAAAATCCATCTGCCATTTCCCACCTCCCCCTCCCAGCCTTCCAATTCACTTAACCAATGCATATGCCTCCATGCTGCATGCTAACTCTCTGCGTTCCTTATACATTGGACATTGACTTTTGAAAGTGTCAGGCTCTTTGAAAAAAATGTATGCTGCTTTTCCATTTTCACCCTCAAAGTGAAGTAACTTCTGAGGAAGAATCATACTGGACTCAAAATGTTAACTCTCTCTCTTTGTCTGTGAATGTTGCTGAGTTTTTCCAATATTTCCAAAGATGTGCAAGTTAGGTGGATTGGTCATGCTAAATTGCCCCTTAGTGTCCAAATATGTGTAGATTAGTTGGATTGGCCACGGTAAATTGCCCCTTAGTGTCCAAATATGTGTAGATTAGTTGGATTGGCCACGGTAAATTGCCCCTTAGTGTCCAAATATGTGTAGATTAGTTGGATTGGCCACGGTAAATTGCCCCTTAGTGCCTAAAGATGTGTAGATTAGTTGGATTGGCCATGCTAAATTGCCTCTTAGTGACAAAAGATGTACAGGTGGGTGTATTAACCATGCTAAATTGCCCTTTAGTGTTCAAAAATGCGTAGGGTAAGTAGTTTGGCCATGCTGAGTTGCCCCTTCGTGTCCAAAGATGTGGTGGTTAAGTGGATTGGCCATGCTAAATATATTGGGTTTCAGGGGAATAGTGTGGGGTGTGGGCCCAGATAAGATGCTCTTTCAGAGAGTCGCTGTAGATCAATGAGCCAAATGGCCTCCTTTGGCAGTGTATGGTTCCATGTGAAAAAGCTTTTTTTCTCATCGCATTGGTTCCTTCCTGTGTGTCTGTGCTCCCTCTCATTCTCGATCCTTTCAGTGATGGGATCTGTTTCTCCCTATCTACCCTCATGGTTTTGAATACCTGTATCAAATCTCCAACCCTGGACAGGAGCAATGAAGATGGAACTTGTTGAACTTCTATTATCCACCCATGTGATTGGGGCGGGGGGAGGTTTCAAGGACATTGGTCTCATAAACCAGCATCACTTGATGTCACTTCAAGTCATCTCAGTCTTCAGACTATACACTTTGGTCCTAGAAACATTCTCTCATCACTTACCCTGTCAAGCCCCTCAAAAATCCTCTACGTTTCAATGAGATCACCTCTCATTTGTTTAAATTCCAATAAGTAGAGTCTCAACCTGTTTAATCTTTCCTCACAAGACAGTCGAGGACCTGGCAGTTGGAGTATGATGTTAGCAAATGTGAGGGTATCCACTTTGGTAGAAATAATAGTAAGAGGGATTATTACTTAAAAGGTGAAAAGCTGCAGCGTGCTACAGTGCAGAGGGACCTGGGGGTCCTTGAGCACGAATCGCAAAAATTGAGTCTTCAGGTGATCAAGAAAGTGAATGGAATGTTGGCCTTTATAGGGAGGGGGATAGAATATAAAAGCAGGGTACTGGTGAGGCCGCAGCTGGAGGACTGTGTGCAGTTTTGGTCGACGCGTTTGCAAAAGGACATATTGACCTTGGAGGGAGTGCAGAGAAGGTTGCAGAGATGAGGGGGTTGGCCTATGAGGAGAGGTTGAATAGACTGGGTCTGTACTCGTTGGAGTTTAGAAGGCTGAGGGAGGATCTTATAGAGACTTATAAGATAAAGAAGGGGTTAGCAGAACTAGAGGGCGCAGCCTCAAAATAAGAGGGAGGGCAGTTTAGATCGGAGTTGAGGAGGAACTTCTTCACCCAAAGGATGGTGAGTCTCTGGAATTCTCTGCCCATTGAAGTGGTGGAGGCTACCTCGCTGAATATATTTAAGTCACGGGTGGATAGATTTCTGATAGACAAGGGGATTAAGAGTAATGGAGAGGAAGCGAGAAAGTGGAACTGACCCACTTCAAATCAGCCATGATCTTGTTGAATGGTGGGGCAGGCTTGAAGGGCTGGATGTCCTACTCCTGCTCCTATTTCTTATGATCTTATATTCTTATATAATTCTCTGGGGCTACAGAGAGGGGTTCCATTACCCCTCAGATAAAGACCTGCAGTCATTCCTGTTAGTGACTGACTGTATATTGTCAGCCAATTTTGAGGCCTGTCTCTCAGGCCTTTTTAAAGTCCAATCTTCCTGTGTATAATTCCATCGAGGGACAGATTGACTGCCACTGGGGACCCCAAGATAGCAGAAGTCACAAATTGCTTTCTAATGTGATCAGAGATAGAGGCATCCTGTCTCATGGAAAAGGAGCTGAATGTTATCTAAGTGGATAAAGACTGTAAAAAGCTGCAGCGTTGAGGGATTTGGGGGTCCTTGTGCATAAATCACAAAAAGCTAGCATGCAAGTTCAGCCAGTTATAGGGAAGGCAAGCAGAATGTTGCATAGGGAGGGGTGCAGGAGCAGAGGGAGCTGGGACTTGTGTTTACAAATCACTGAAAGTGGCAGGACAGCTGGAGAGTGCGGTTACAAAGCAGACGCTATCCTAGGCTTTATTAATCAGGACACAGAGTAAAAGAGCAAGAAGGTATGTTGATCTTGTATAAAACAAAGGTTTGATTGAAGTATTGTATCCAGATCTAGGCGCTGCACTTTGGGAATTATGTGAATGCTTTAGAGAGAAAGAGAGAGAGAGAGAGACAGAATGCAGAAAGAGAGAGAGAAAGAAAGAAACTGAGCAAGAGAAAGAGACAGAGAGAGAGACACATGGACAGAGAAAATGAGAGAGAGAGAGAGACTGAGAGAGAGAATGAAAGACACAAAAGCAAGAATGAAACAGAGAGAAAGAAAGACAGCTGATAAACAGAAAGACAGAGAGAGAGAATGACAGAAAGAAAGAAAGAAAAAAACAGAGAGAGGAGAGACAGAATGAAAGAGACAGACAGACAGACAGAGATTGAGAGAGACAGAGAGAGACAATAACAGAAAGAAAGACAGAAAGAGAGACAGAGAGAGAGAGATATAGAGAGGGACTGAGAGAAAGACAGAGAGAGAGAACAACAGAGAGAGAGAGAGACAGGCAGAGAAGCTGAGCGAAACAGAGAACAAGACAGAGAGACAGAGAATGTGGAAAAGGTTGAGGAGAATGGTACCAGGGATAAGGGGACTTCAGCTCCATGGATAGATTGGGCGAAGTTGGGAATGTTCTCCTTGGGAGAAGAGAAAGTTGAGAGGAGATTTGATTGAGGGGTTCAAAATCAAGAGGGGTGGGAATTGGGGTCCAGGACAGAGTAGAGAGGGAGAAAGTATTCCCATTAATGGGAATATGGGGAACCAGTTGAAATTGCATAGGTTCAGACGTGAGCTGGCAAGGTGGATACAGAATCATAGAAGACAGAGGGTAGCATTGGAAGGATATGTTTCTGAATGGAGGGCTGTGACAAGTGGCATTCCTCAGGGATCAGTGCTGGGATCTTTGCTGTTTGTAATATATATAAATGATTTGAAGGAAATTTGTTTGATTGGTAAGTTTGCGGACGACAAAGGTTGGTGGATTTGCGGAAAGTGATGAGGATCATCAGAGGATACAGCAGGACATAGATTGGTGGAGATTTGGGCAGAGAGATGGCAGATGGAGTTTAATCTGGACAAATGTGAGGTAATGCATTTTGGAAGGTCTAATACAGATAGGAAATATACAGTAAATGGCAGAACCCTTAAGAGTATTGATAGGCAGAGGGATCTGGGTGTACAAGTACATCTGCATCTGACAATGCAGATAGAGAAGGTAGTCAAGAAGGCATGCTTGCCTTCATTGGCCGGGGCACTGAGTTTAAAAATTGGCAAATCACGTTGCAGCTTTATGGAACCTTAGTACTTGGAATATAGTGTTCAATTCTGATCGCCACACTACCAGAAGGATGTGGTGGCTTTGGAGAGATCTACCAGGATATTGCCTATTATGGAGGGCATTAGCTATGAGAAGAGGTTGGAGAAAATAGGTTTGTTCTCACTGGAGTGACAGGGATTGTGGGCTGACCTGATGAAAGTCTACAAGATTATGACAGGCATGGACAGAGTGGATAGTCAGAAGCTTTTTCCCGGGAGGGAAGAGTCAATTAACAGGGGGCACAGGTTTAAGGAGCGAAAGATAAGGTCTAAAGGAGATGTACAAGGCACGTTTTTCACACAGAGGAAGGTGGTGCCTGGAACTCAGTGCCAGGGAAGGTAGTGGAAGCAGATACGATAGTGAGTTTTAAGGGGTGTCTTGACAAATACATCAATAGGATGGGAATAGAGGGATATGGTCCCCGGAAGGGTAGGGAGTTCAGACAGGCAGCGTGGTCAATGCAGGCTTGGAGGACCAACGGGCCTTTCCTGTGCTGTAATTTTCTTTATTCTTTGTTCTGTGTGTGTGGGTTTCCTCCACGTGCTCTGGTTTTCTCCCACAGTCCAAAGATGTGGGATTAGGTGAATTGGCCGTGCTAAATTGCCCCTTGGTGTCAGGGGGACTAGCTGGGATAAATGCGTGGAGTTATTGAGATAAGGCCTAAGTGGGATTGTGGTTGGTGCAGACTCAATGAGCCGAATGCACTCTTTCTGCCATGTAGGTTTTGAAGATTCTATGATGACCGAGGCATGATGGTGACAATTCCAAGATGTGCATTAAAACATGAGAAACTGGCCTTTCAGCCCCATCGTTTAATAAGGTGATCTAACACTGACTGAGCCCACTTTTCCACCTTATCTCCATACCTCAATTCCCCGACTGATTAAAAAATTCTATCGATCTCAGTCTCCAGAATGCGCACAGATATGAGCTCCCTACACCTCACGGAGTAAGGAATTCCAAAAATTCACCGCTCTCTGAGAGAAGAAACTCTTCCTTAAATCCATCTAAAATGTGCTCCCCTTTATTCTGTGACTGTACAGTCTGGTCCCTACACTATCCCTTGAGTGGAAACATCCTTCTGACATTTATTCTGTCTAACCGTCTGACGGTTGGCACAGTGGTTAGCAACGGTGGTGGAGGGAGTGAATGTCGAGGGTGGGTGGTTAGCATGTTAATCAAGCAGGAGGCTGCTTTGTCCTGGATGATGTTGAGCTTCTCGAGTGTTGTCGGAGCCACGCTCATCCAGGCGAGTGGGAGAGTATTGTACTTGTGCTTTGTAGTTGGTGGACAGGCTTTGGGGAGGGGGGAGTCAGGAGGTGAGTTACTCTCCGCAGGATTCCCAGCCTCTGACCTCCTCTAGGAGCCACAGTATTTGTATGGCTGGGTCCAGCTCAGCTTCTGGTCAGGATGTTGATAGTGGGTGGGATTCAGCAATGGGAATGCATCTGAATATCACGGGAAGATGGTTAAGACCCTCTCTTGTTGGAGAAACTTGACCAACAAACTCATCTTCTTTCTTAACTAATTAACATCAGAAACACGGCCCGTAAAATTCAACCACAGAATCTTAGAATCCCTACAGTGCAGGAGGAGACCGTTGCATTGATAACAATCCCACCTTATCCTCATAACCCCACACATTTACCCTGCCAATCCCCAACACAAAGGGGCAATTTATTTTGGCCAGTCCATCTAATCAGCACAGCTTGGACTGTGGGAGGAAACCAGAGCACCCAGCGGAAACCCACACAGACACGGGGAGAATGTGCAAACTCCACAAAGACAGTGACCCGAGATTGGGAATTGAACCCGGATCCCTGGCACGGTGAGGCAGCAATGCTAACCACTGAACCACCGTGCCGCCCAAAATCCCACAGACAAGATTAAGAGTACAAAGTGAAACACAGCCACCTTTTCACCTTGTTCAGAGTGTAACCCACCCCGGCTGACAGCCGTACCCCCCCCCCCCACCCCCCGCATTACCTTACCATCCTCATCATCTCGGAGCAAGCGGAAGAGCTGGCCTTTTGAGATCGGTGCCCGTTCCGGGGGAGGCCCGGAGCTCATCGAGGCAGCGTGGGGCCGTTGCCGAGCCGACGGGCTAGGGCCACGCATGCATCTCCTGTTCCCCAAGGGGCTGCGGAGAGAGCCGGCTGAGAAGAGTTGAAAGATGCCCTTAGCAACTGAGCGAGAATGGGGGCAGCACAGATGGAGTGTGGAATCCTCGGGCATTCTTCCCTGTATGTTACACGTGGGGCGGGGGCAGGATGGGAGGGCTGTGGGCCTCTACCTCCGACCTCATAAACCTCCGGGGGGGGGGGGGGGGGGGGGTCAAAGATCAAACCTCAAGGGGCTCATAAGATTGCAGCGAAAATCAGCACTTCCCCAACCCCGACCATCTTTTCTTCAATGACGGTTGACACTAATTTGGGTTACCCCGCTGGTGTCTCAAGCTCCACAAGGCCACGAGTTTAGACAGAGGAAGAGGGGACTGTAGAGCAGGAATGGGCTATTTGGTCTCTCTAGCTCTGCTCATCCCACTGTTCTAAAGGATCACATCTGATCCGATTGGGGCCACAAACTTTCCTGTCTGTTTCTCTTCCCCTTGCCACCCCCTCCTGTGCCTCTCCCTTGTCAATCAGAAATCTGTGTAACTTGGCCTTGAATATATTCAGTAAGCCGCAGCCCCCACTGCTGTCTGGGGATGAACTCCACAGACTGACCACCCTCTGAGAGAAGAAATTGCTCCTCATTTCCCATCTTCAATGGGAGACGCCCCCCCCTCATTCTGAAACTGTGTCTCTCTCTCTGCCCCTCACACAGTTCCAGATTCCCCACCACAAGGGTGGAAGCATCCTCTCAGCATCCACCCTGTCAAATCCTCCACCCCCTCTGAATCGGAGACGTTTTCATTCATGCGCAGGAAGATCCCGCAATAGGATTCACAGAATCCCTACCGTGCAGAAGGAGGCCATTCAGCCCATTGAGCCCGCTCTGACCCAGTTAACAAATGCCCGCTTCATCAAAGCTGGACAACACATCAGATTCACAACTGATGGGGCACTGTAGTTTCCCCGGCAACCTTGCAATACCCTCCTGATCATTGCAATGGTCTGCTGCACTCTTAGTTACATGCTTCCCCGGGACGGGATGGAACTTAGGGAAGCTTTGGAAGGGGACAGCTCATCAGGAGAGGAGACAGAGGTAGAGAAGAGGAGGTCTGCCTAACCCGCACATCTTTCGGACTGTGGGAGGAAACCGGAGCACCCGGAGGAAACCCATACCGACACGGGGAGACCATGCAGACTCCACACAGACAGTGACCCAAGCCAGGAATTGAACTGGGTCCCTGGCGCTGTGAAGCAGCACTGCTGACCACTGTGCCCCGAATTGGGATTGATGACAACTTTGGGCACCTTTTGTTTTAGAAAGCAGGTTGAGGGTTGAGTATCGTACCTTGGGACTGATTTCTGCTGCAACTCTCTGACCCCTTTGACCCCCTCCCCAGGAGGTTCATGAGGTAGGAAGAGTTGGACCATAGCGCACCCTGCCCCCCCACCCCGCTTTACTGGACACAGACTCCCAGTTTTCTGGAGTAAAGGGGGGGCGGGTGGTTCCCCAAAGGAGTCAGGAGATAAGCGAGTTGTTTGTAGCAGGATGGGGGTGGGGTGAAAGGGTGCAGTGGTCTTACAGGGACAGGGCACTCCATATCACAGGTATGCATCCAATAACTGCAGGTCCCTCCCATGGCTGAGCAGCCAATGAGGCAAGACGCATGCCAATGAATTAAAAGTGTTTAATAAATAGCAAACAAACATTAGCCAGGATTTTCTGATTTCAAGATGATGGGGGGGTAAGGGGAAGGGAAGATAAAGGTGCACAATATTGTCAACCCTCTCTCCATTGAAGGTTCCAAGTGGTGTGCAGCTTGAGGGACCTTATCAGCGACACAAATGTCCCCCAGCTTAAAATTAGTCCTGGCTTTGGGCAGTGTTGTAGAGTTAGTATCTGTAAAATTATTTAAAAAAAACTTATAAAGTGCTAAGAATTGTAAAATTGCAGGATCTATTTTAAAAAAAGGTAGTTTCTTTGCTCTGCTTAGGGAGTTAAAAGAAATGTGAGTGCAAATACAGATGGCTAACACGAGGGGACATAGTTTTAAATTGAGGGGTGATAAATATAGGACGATGTCAGAGGTAGGTTCTTTACTCAGAGTGTAGTAAGGGCGTGGAATGCTCTGTCTGCAGCAGTAGTGGACTCGTCAACTTTAAGGGCATTCAAATGGTCATTGGATAGACATATGGATAATATTATAGTTTAGGTTAGAGAATCATTAGATTGGACTGTTCGGCACAATGTCGAGAGCCTGTACTGCACTGTAATGTTCTATGTTCTAGACAGAGAGCACTGAGTGAAACATTGTATCACGAGGCTAAGCAGTACTATTGTTTGTTTTTGAATTTGAACTAATCAGTTTCAACTCGGCATTTGAATAACAGCAGCCTGTTAGATTTGAATGTGATGTTTTGGGTAACCTGTAAACCAGTCCCTATTGTGGAGATTTTGATATGTCAGCACGGGTATAAGAACACAGCTCCAGAAAGCCACTCAGCAACTGTTTTGGCCTCAGCTCACAGCCTGAGACAGAGAGCCAGTAACTATTTCTGCCAGTGTAACAGCCTCATTTATGTCTCAAAAGAAAACCTCATCTCAATAGTAAAGACAGAAGAAATCAGCAAAGAAGACAGAGATTTTGGAAGAGGACAAACCTAGTAAGATTTTGAGCGTGACTAAGAACTCTATTTTTTTGTGTTATTAAGTGGGAATTGGATTTATCTAAACAGCATTCCATTAGAAAAATGTTTTATTTTGTTTGTAATATAGTTAACCTGTTCACTGCTAGTTAGATAAATAAGGTGTTACTTGTTAATTTTACAGAGTCTCAGGGAGAGTTTTGATTTAACCACTACGAGTTGCTGACGCACAAATATTACTCCTTCTCATACACACTTTAACAGATTATAAAGGGAAGAATTTCTCTTTGAATAGTTGAGTGTTAGTCCTCAGAGAGGAGATCAGCCTCCCCTTCGTAATAGGAAGGATCTTGTGAAGGCACTGCTACTGGTACTTCTGCAGTGTTCCAAGGTGCCCCACATGTCATTGATACACCTGATATCAGACAACTGAAACAATTTTTTTTAAAAAGTTATTCAGTGAACCAGCGTTTATGGCCAATCCCGTAAAGCCTGACTCTCAATTGCCCTCCATTTCAGAGGGCAGTTGAGAGTCAGCCACATTGCCCCATGGGGTCTGGAGTCACCTTAGGCCCACCTCCCCCAGTCCTCCCACCATCAGCCAATAGGTTTTACAATAGGTTTTACAGCTGCCTCATGGAGCCAAGAACCTGCGTTTGATTCTGGCCTCAGTTGACCATCTGTGTGGAGTCAGCACATTCTCAACGTGTCTGTGTGGATTTCCTCCGTGTGCTGCGGTTTCCTCCCCACACTCCAAAGATGTGCACGTTAGGAGGATTGGCCGTGCTAAATTGTCCCTTCGTGTCAGGGGATTAGTAGGGTAAATATGTGGGTTACAGGTGTAGGGCCTGGATAGGATTGTTGTTGGTGCAGACTTGATGGACCAAATGGCCTCCTTCTGCATTTGTAATGCTTCTAACAGCTTTTCGTTGATATCTAAACCTGTCCCGATCTTTTTTTTTTACAAGTAGGCTTACATTTGCGCTGCAATTAAGTTCTGGTGAAAATCCCCCAGTTGCCACACTCTGGCTCCCATTCGGGCACACTGAGGGAGAATTTAGCTTGGCCAACGCACCTAACCAGCATGTCTTTCGAACAGTGGGAGGAAACCAGAACATCCAGAGGAAACCCACGCAGACACGAGGAGAACATGCAGACTCTGTGCAAGCAGTGACCCAAGCCAGGAATCGAACCTGGGTCCCTAGAGCTGTGAGGCAGCAATGCTAACTACTGTGCCGTCATGCTGTCTGCTATCGAATCTTCACTCGATCTCCCCTTCGCTCCGGGAAAAACAACCCCAGCTTTTTCCCACTCTCCCCTGCCCCTCATGTATTAAACACAGTGTAGGGTAATTACTTTATTAAAGGAATTGCTAGTCAAACATTGAATTCCCCATGAATAGAAACGGCTGGTACACTTTGGTGGGGTTTGTGTAACCTGACTGTGTACCTCTCTATGTGGCTACATAAGTGGCTGGGTATCCCTGGTGAGGGAACGTGCGGTGTTAACAAACACCACTGAGGCCTCCCATGCTCAGTGGGTACCGCAGGGACCCCGGGCTACCTTATCTTAACCACCTTTCTGTTGAATGTTTTATTATTTGTTCTTGTTTGGGGTAGTGTCATAGGCTCTGCCCCTCTTTCACTTGGTCCCTCGGTTTGTTTAATTTAGATTAACTGGTTAACTCAAGAGTTGGAATGCTATGGCGGTGGTGGGGAGAGCTTCTTGTGGGTTTGTTATACAATAAACTGGCTTGAAGCCAGGAAAACTGCGGGATGGATTCTTGCACCATAGCCCTCTGTTGTGAGGGATGCCATGTCCCTGGAACCGTTCTGATAAATCGTTCACCGCACCCTCTCCAGGACCTTCACCCTCTCCTCCGCCCCCTCCAAATATTGGCGACCGCAGCAGGATGTGATGCTCGAGTAGGGATGAGGGGAGCTGCGATGGTCACTTGTTTGTTCCCTGGGTGTGAATGCCAAAATTGGCATTTGTTGCCAGACGGGTCGAAGGTGGTGGTAAGCTCCGTCCTTGAAGTGAGTCAGCCGCCAAATTGGAGGACATTAAGGGTTGGGGCCCAGACTGGGCAAGAACAACTAGCCATCCCGAGTGACCCAATCGGGAATTTTAACTTTCATTGCAACAGCTTGATCCAGGAGGCTCACCCAATCCTTCGGACACCGACCCCCAGCCTCTCCCGTCCTCACCCTTTGAACTTTTGACGTCACCCACACACGGGAGGTGGGCGTCTCTGGCAAAGGTGAACATCTGTTGTTGCCCAAACCTAATTCCCCCATGAGCTGTGTATCTCGACAAGGTCTTATTTCAAAGGTGTAGAGGAGGGGGACAGTTCAGAATCAATCACGTTGCTCTGTGTGTGAGGGGGAGGGAGGGAAGGGGGGCTTTAGGGTCACATCTAGAACCAGATTGGGTTAAGGGCAGCAGATTTTCTTATCTGTCAAGATTCATAGAATCCCTACAATGCAAGAAGTCATTCAGCCCATCGAGTCTGCACCAACCATAATCCCACCTAGCCCTATTTCTATAACCCCATGCATTAACCCTAGCTAGTCCACCTGACACTAAAGGGTAATTTAGCATGGCCAATGCACCTAAAGTAAAGTTTATTTCTTCATCGCAAGTAAGGCTTACATTAACACTGCAATTAAGTTACTGTGAAATTCCCCGAGTCGCCATATTCCAGCATCTGTTTGGGTAAATGCACCTAACCAGCATGTCTTTCAGACTGTGGGAGGAAACTGGCACATCTTTGGACTAGGAGAGGGAACTGGAGCACCCAGAAGAGACCATGCAGACACGGGGAGAATGTGCAGACTCCACACAGACAGTCACCCAAGGCCAGGGATTGAACCCGGATCCTTGGCATTGTGAGGTAGCAGTGCTAACCACTGTGCCACCGTGCCACCCTCTAAAGGGGGCATTAGTGAACTGGATGGGGGTTTTAACAAGAATCAATGATAGATTGTGGTTGAAAGTGATTATTTTAAATTTTTCTTAGCTTTTAGACAGTACACATAAAACACTGACAGAGCACAGTAAAGGTTAAATGATTCATAAGACAAGAGAATAGCTCAGACATATGAAATGCAGAAGAGAATTAAACAAGTAACATATATGCTGATATTTTAAATGTATGTCAGGTATTGTATGAATCATTGTTCACTTTCGCCAAAGAAGTCATGACAGGAAAGGCGAATATTTCAGAGCCAAAAGCCTGGTATCTTCTTAGTTAGCAGAATTCATATCAGAATCTTTCTGGTGAGGGAACACACATTGCAGCAACAATGAACAGGTTCAGTCACTGCCCAGACACAGATGAGATATGCCCCTGGTTGCAGGAACACACGATTATTCAGCTTTAGCAGTGAGCCGGTGGGAACATCCACTTTGATCTTTACAGTAGTGTCTGCAGTAACCTGACAACGGGGAAGTCGTTTGAGCCAAGATGGGAGTTAGCATCCAATTTGGATGGACGGTTGAGATACCATTGTGTTGAAGGGTACAAAGCAGGTGGTTGAAGTACTTGTCAGAAATGTATACTTAAGTGTGTAGATTGAATGAAATTAATGTTAAACTAATGAAAGGCAGGGAATCTGATTAAGAAAACGTATAACCATTCTGTTTTTACTGATACCTTCTCCCATTGATCAGTAATAAAGATTTTTGTGACATTGACAAGTTGGATAAACTCGCTTTGTTTTCACTGGAATAATGGAGGTTGAGGGGTGACCTGATAAGAGATTTACAAGAGTGAGAGTGCCCTGGACAGAGTGGATAGGCAGATATTCTTTCCTAAGATAGAAAAGTCAAGCACTAGGAGACACGAGTTTAAGATGCTTGGGAAAATGTTTAGAGGAGATATGTGAGGCAAGTTTTTTTTTACACAGAGGGCAGTAAATGTCTGCAATGTGCTGCCTCAGGGGGTGGGAGCAGGTATAATAATGGCATTTAAGGGGCATCTAGACAAATAAATGAATAGGATGAGAATGGAAGGATATGGACTCCATAATTGCATACGGTTTTAATTTAAACAGGTATCTAAATTGTCTTCTTGAAGAACCGAAGGGCCTGTTCCTTTGCAGTACTGTTCTTTGCTGTTTTTGTTTCAGTTTTCTGAGTTTAATTGCCACCTTAGAGTACCAAGGGATGGGGAGGGAGAGAGGAGGGGAGGTGAGGGCAGTGACCATTTAGGACTGGGATAGAGAGAAATGTCTTCACTCAGAAGGTGATGAACCTGTGGAATTCTCTACCTCAGAAAACTGTGGAGTCACTGAATGTATTTGAGAAATAGATTGGTTTTTTTCAGATTTTAATGGCATTGAAGGATTATAGGGGAGAGCATGAAAAATGTGTCTTTGAGGTAAAGCATCAGCCTGCATCATAATGAATGATGGAGCAGACTGAAAGGTTTGCTCCTGCTCCTAGTTTCTATGTTTATCCACGGTGAGATTGGTAAATGTGTCCTTTTCCCCCACAACCCCCACCCCGGAATAATTAATAGTCCTGTGACGTTCCCACTTTCTTCCTGCCCCTTCTCTCTCCCCACACCCCAGTCTGCAATCTTTTTCCATTTTGAATATTTATCCAATTCCCCAACCCCACCTCCTTTTTGAAGGTGAATCTGCTTCCACCGGTCTTTTGAGCAGTGCCTCCCAGAAAATACCGACTTCCAGCGTCCCAATGAAAAGTCTTCCTCATCCTCCTCCCTCCACACCATCCTGCCCTACCCTCCATTGAACCGAACACCTGACTCTCAAAGTGCTTTTGGGGCAGGGTTGAGATGACCTCCATGTGCAAGGCCCTCACTAGGTCAAGAGCCTCCCATTGCGCCCGTCTATCTTTCTGCGACGGGCCTCGTATGGGTGGCTGGGTGAATTGATGTCAGCCTGTGTGAGGGAGTTCCGGCCTCAGCAGCAATTGCTACGACGCCATTTTGCCACAATGCAGAGCACAAGGAGGCCATTCGGGGCCTTTGGATCTCTGCTGGCCTTGTCCAAGGGCATTTCAATCAGTCTCCCTCCCTCTGGTCCCATCCCCAACTCTGCCTGCCCCTATACCCCTGCAATTTATCCTATTTTGGAGAGCCTCGATTGAACCTGCCTCCCCCACGCTCTCAGGCAGTGCCTTCCAGATCCTAACCACTCGCCGTGTGAAAAACTCTCTCCTCGAGTCTCCGTTGCTTTCCCCCCATCAATCACTACCCTTCAGCCACCAGTAACAATTTCTCCTCCTTTACTGTTACCATCATTATTGCGAATTTCCCCCCCTTCTTCTCTCACTCTTTCACTCTGCATGAATCAAAGTTCCCTACGGAACCGATCTGGTTAAATCTTCCTCCTCCCAATGCCTCTGAACCCTTAAGGCTCCAGGAATCATCCACAGCTGAGATGTTATGCTGATTAAAACTAACTTTGATTCATTTACGAGGATGTGGGTGTCACTGGCTGGACCCAGGGTTTAGCATCCAATTTCCCTTTGAGAAGGCAATGGGTGAGCCGCTTTCTTGAACTCACTGCAGTCCCGTGTGGTGTAGGTGCACCTACAGTGCTGTTAGGGAGGGAGTTCCAGGGTTTTGACCCAGCCACAGTGAAGGAACGGCCGATATATTTCCAAGACAGGATGGGGTGTGTGTGTGTGTGTGTGTGTGTGTGTGGTGGGGGAGTACTTGGAGAGGGAACTTGCAGGTAGTGAGTGTTCCTCATGTCCTCCTAGGAGGTGGTAAAGAAGGCAGGTTTGGGCGGTGCTGTTGAAGGAGCCTTGGTGAGTCGCTGCAGTGCACCTTGTAGATGGTACACACCGCTTCTGCTGTGCGTCAGTGATGGAGGGAGCAACTATTATGGCATAAGTCCATCTCGGCCTTGTCCGAGGTCCGTAGCATCACAGTTGTCAGCCTTCAGCCAATTCCTCATATCAAGAAATGGCTGAAGACATTGGAAACTTCAAGGCAACGGGGCCTGATAATATTCCAACAATAGGCCTTAAGACTTGTGCTCCAGAACCTGTCACTCTCCTAGCCAAGTTATTCCAATACAGCTACAACATTGGCGTCTCCCCACAGAGCATCTTGTAGACGGTACACACTGCTGCTGCTGTGTGTCGGTGGTGGAGGGAGTGACTGTTGAGGCTGGTCGGTTAGTGTGTTGATCAAACGGGGGGCTGCTTTGTTCTGGATGGTGTTGAGTTTCTCGTGTTGTCGGAGCCGCGCTCATCCAGCAAATGGTAGTTTTCCATCACACTCCTGACTTGTGCCTTGTAGATGGTGGACAGGCTTTGGGGGGGGAGTCAGAGGATGAGTTACTCTCCGCAGGATTCCCAGTCTCTGACCTGCTCTGGGAGCCACACTATTTATGGCTGGGTCCAGTTCAGTTTCTGGTCAATGGTAACCCCCAGGATGTTAATAGTGGGAGGGATTCAGCGATGGGAATGTTATTGAGTGTCAAAGGGAGATGGTTAGATCTTCTCTTGTTGGAGAAGTTTGTCTCAATCTCCTCATCTCCAAACTTTTTCTGTGTTGAGTTTCATCTAACGTTGATCTGTGTCCATCTAACTTTTAATACCAGCTGTTTTTCCATCACCAAAGCTACTCCTGTCTGGATTTGCACCAAGCTTTGGATAATTATCTATGATGTGGAGATGCTAACATTGGACTGGAATTAGTGTAGTTATCTGGAGAACAGCTGAAAGAGCAGGGGCTGGGATAAACCTTGAAAGGGTGCAAGACATTCCCTGCCCCCTCATCCCACCCTCTCCTCCCCCCACACCCCTCCCCCACAAAGTATGGGCACAATGCAATGGGAGGAGGCCATTCAGCCTCTCAAGCACTGCTCATCCTTCAGTCAGATTATGGCTGACCTAAGAACAAAGAAAATTACAGCACAGAAACAGGCCCTTTGGCCTTTGAAGCCTGCACTGACCATGCTGCCCAACTGAACTAAACCCCCCTACACTTCCAGGGTCCATATCCCTCTATTCCCATCCTATTTATGTATTTGCCCAGATGCCTGTTAAAACTCACTATCGTATCTGCATCCACTACCTCCCCTGGCATTGAGTTCCAGGCACCCATCTCCCTCTGTGAAAAAAACTTGCCTCGTGCATCTCCTTTAAACCTTGTCCTTTGCACTTTAATCCTGTGCCCCTTAGTAATTGACTCCTCCACCCTGGAAAAAAGCTTCTGACTATTCACTCTGTCCATGCCTCTCATAATCTTGTAGACTTCTATCAGGTTGTCCCTCAACCTCTGTTGTTGCAGTGAGAACGAACCAAGTTTCTCCAACCTCTCCTCATACATAATGTGCTCCATACCAAGCAACATTCTAGTAAATCTTTTCTGTACCCTCTCCAATTCTTCTGATAGTGTGGTGACCAAAATTGAGTACTATATGCAAAGTGTGGCCAAACTAAGGTTCTATAAAGCTGCGACATGACTTGCCAATTTTTAAACTCCTTATCGTAACTTCACCTCCTGCCTTAGTTCCATAAAATACCCGTAGCCCAACAAAGGTTGGGCATGACATCTGCCTATTGCCCGCTCTGCCCAGACAAATCCACAATCAAAATGGCATTTTTGGGTGTTGGCCATGGGACAGGAATGTAGAGAGTCTTTCTGGGGGGTGGGAGAAAGGAGTAATGGAGGGAGGGAGAGAAATACAGAGGAGAGAAAGGGGGAGAATACAGAGAGAGGGAAAGTGAGAGAGAGAGAGAAAAAGTGAGAGAGAGAGAAAGTGAGAGAGAGAGAGAGAAAGTGAGAATGAATGAAAGAGAGAGAGAGAGAGAAAGCAAGAGACAGAGTGAGAGAGAGAAAGTCACAGAGAGACAGAAGAGGGGGAGCAAAGTCTGGCAAAGGCGAGGAAGAAACAAAGAATGAGAGAAAGTGCAGAATTGGGGAGAGAGAGAATGTGGGATAGGAAGTGTGGATCAAGGAGTGAGAAAGTATGGGAAAGGGATAGTGAATGTGTGGGACATCAAGTGCGGGGATGGGGGGGGGAGGAGGAGTGTGAGATGGGGGGAGAGTGTGGGGATAAGTTGAGTGCCTGGGCAGATGTAGTATAATGTGGATGAGGTGAGGTTTCCACTTCGATAGCAAAAATGAGAAGGCAGATTATTATCTGAATGGCTGTAAATTGGGAGAGGGGGAGAGTGTGCAGCGAGGTCTGGGTGTTCTTGTACCCCAGTCGCTGAAGGTAAGCAGGCAGGTGGAGCAGGCGGTAAAGAAGGCAAATGGTACACTGACCTTCATTGTGAGAAGTTTCAAGTACAGGAGCAGGGACGTGTTGCTGCAATTTTACAGGGCGTGGTGAGGCCACACACAGTATTTGTGCAGTTTTGGTCTCCTTATCTGAGGAAGGATGTTCTTGCTGTAAGGGAGTACAGAGAAGATTTACCTGGCTGATTTCTGGGATGGCAGGACTGATGTATGAAGAGTGATTGAGTCAGTTAGGATTGTATTGAGAAGAATAAGGGATGATCCTCATAGAAGCCTATAAAATTCTAACAGGACTAGGTAGGGTAGATGCAGGAAAGATGTTCCTGATGGTAGGGGAGTCCAGAACCAGGGGTGACAGTCTCAGGATACAGGATAGACTATTTAGGATAGAGATGAGGAGAAATTTCTTGACCCAGAGAGTGGTCAGCTTGTGAAATTCACTACCACAGCAAGTAGGTGAAGCCAAAACATGGAATGTTTTCAAGAAGCTTTCTTGTTCTCTGCCTGTTGGTGCATGTTTTCAGTAAGAAGTCTCACAACACCAGGTTAGGACTGCTGCCCCTTTATCAAGTGAGTGACCTCAGGACTTACCTGAGGAAGGGGCTGCACTCCAAAAGCTCGTGATCCCAAATAAACTGTTGGACTTTAACCTGGTGTTGTGAGACTTGTTACTGTGCCCACCCCAGTCCAATGCCGGCATCTCCACATCAAGAAGCAGTTAGTTATAGCACTTGGGGTGAAGAGGTTTGAAGGATTTGCGGGGGGCGGGTGGTGTGTGGAGGGAAGAGATGAGGGGATCAGACTTGGATGATCAGCCATGATCATAATGAATGGTGATGCAGGCTCAGAAGGCCAAATGGCCTCCTCCTGGTTTCTATTTTCTACAGGAGGGATAGGGTAGAGCGAGTGTGTGTGCACAGGGGATGGGGAGGAGGCTGGGCAAGGATGCTGGAGAATTCTTAGAGAAGTTAGAATTGGAGTGGGAGCGTGACGAAGCTGGGAGGAGGGTTCTGGGGATTGGAAGCGTATTAGTTTGCAAAGTTGACCTGTTGGTAACAGAATGCCCGCTGCAGGTGGGCAAGGGTGCGCTGGGTGGCAGGGTGGGTGAGGCGGCAGGCAGGGCACACTCAGAATTCTCATGCTGTCAAGTTCAGCCACTGCCCTCTCCACCTAACTCACTCTCCCTTCCTGCGACAGGCAAACATACTAAAGCTCGCCCCGTGAGGCAGGACAGGTATTGGACACAAAGCCTCGCAAATCATCGTCTGACATCCCTTCCAGCCTTTTGTGCTCCTGTCCGTTATGAGCCCTTCTCCTTCGAGACGGTTCTGTAAAAATAGAAAGGGGTTGTGGGGGAGAAAGAATTTGATTAATCAAGTCTGCCCTCTTCTGTTTCCCATCTCTCTCACACCCCCCCCCCTCCTTTTTGCCCTCTTCTCTCCCTCCTAATCCCAGCCCGCCACTTTTCCTCCAAAACCCTGCCTCACTCCCCCTCTCCGGTCACTGAGAAGAAGGATAAACCCCTTCTTTTGGGTGTCAAAGGTTGGGGAGCAGCGAGTAGGAGAGATAGAAGGGTTTCTAGAGCAGAGAGGATTCTGGGTATCCTCACCACCATTTTATAGGCTGTTCAACATGTTGGGGTACAGATCTTGCATGACCCTGTGGAGTTGCTCCCACCCCTCCTCCCCCATAGCCAGGCCTAACTGGACAGATGACCCTAAACATAAGCAACGGGAGACTTGAGCTCTTCGACTCGGGACGGCTTCACAGATAATGACTGTGAACACCTCCCCCTTTCACTACTTATTGAACCACCCCCAGCCCACCCATCATCCCATCCCACCACATCTCCGTCCACACACTCACAGGGGATGTCCCAAATCCGTTGGTTGCACCAGCCATGCCTACTACCCACTCCCTGTCAGCTTCTCGGTCTTTCCGACCAGACCAGCACCAGGACACAGCAGAGCTCACAAGCTCTTGACCACACTCAGCCCTGGCATCTCCACACTTCCCTCCTCCCTACCCCAGGCCACTTACCTATTCCGAATAGATAAGGTTGAGCAGCCTTATCCCAGGAACGAGGGCCATCATTACAAGCGTCCGTAGGGTTATGAGGCCCAGAAAGAGACATTTGGCCCCTCTCCCTCTATTCCATAGCACTTATACAGGTTTTTTTTTTACAGATGCACCATAAATAACGTTCTGGTTATATCGCAGTTTGGTATGGCTCCTGCTCTGTACAAGATCACAAAAAACTACAAAATGTGAATGTAGGCCTGTCCATCATGCAAACCAGCCTCCTATCCACTGACACTGTCTACACTTGCCACTGTCTCGGAAAGCAGCCGGCATAATCAAGGAGCACATGCACCACATTCTCTCTTCTATGTTCTTCCGTTGGGAAGAATTTACAAAAGTCTTGAGTATCAACAGACTAAGAACAGGTTCTTCCCTGCTGCTGTCAGATTTTTGGATAGATCTACCTCGCGCTAAGCTGATTTTTTCTCCACACCTTAGCTATGACTGTAACACTACATTCTGCTAGCTCTCATTTCCTTCTCTATGAACGATTTGTCCGTATAATGTGCAAAAACAATACTTTTCACTGAATACATGAGAATAATAAATTAAATTGTTCTCTCCCACACCACATACTTAATCTTCCACATCTTTCTACTCCTTTCTTCCTCGTGTTTATCCAGCTTCCCTTCCCTTAAATACATCGATATGATTCGCCACAACCATTCCCTGTGGGAGCATCTTCCACACTCTCCCCTCTGGGTAAAGGGCTTTCTCCTCAATTCACCTCCCACTGGATTTATTAATGACCATGTTAGATTGGCTTCCTTGTTTCAGCCTGTCCTCATTTTAAAGACCTCGGTTAGGGCCACACTCTCCAATTCGCACCCAGCCCGATAATCCCTCCTAACATACGCTGACTCGCTAGGATCATCTCCCCAACCATCCCCCACCCTCTCCATCGAGCGTCTCGACATTCCATCCTCAGCCGAGACCCCGAAGCAAGTTCAGCGCAACTGTCCTCCTCTCCTTCCCAGATCTATCCTCGGAGGAGGCTGGAGGATCAGAGAGGCTTTGCCTTACTTCGCATCCAGCGTTGACCTCTCAGTGGCAGGTTTGTCACATGCCAACGAGTTGGGAGTGGGGCGGGGAGACAGGGAACACATCCTCCGGGTCTGCGTCGCCAGGCATGCCGCTGGAACCTGCCCATACCCCACCCACCTGCCCTCCTCACCTTCCCAGACAGCAGCACCATTCGACTGTGAGAATGTAGGCATTTGTTAGTGTGTGTGTGAGAGAGGCGGGGTGGGGAATGGGGAAAGATTTTAAAAGCTCCGTCCTGTCCCTTGGATGCCGGATAATGATTGTGGAGGAAGTGGGGGGGGTCTGGGGAGGTGTGGAGTGGGGGAGGTCAGGGAAAGTGGGACTGTTGGGGGGGGTAAATCGGGAAGGTGCGGGAGTGCTGGTAGAAGGTTTTATGTTACGGGATCACCTTTAACCCCACGGGCTTCACAATCACAAGAGGTTGGTTCAGGGTTGATGCCAAGAAGCTGTTCCTCCACCTCCCAACCCAAGTTGAAAAACCTAGAAGAACGGGATGGGAAAGAGGGCACACGCTCGGGATAAGTAGGGAAGTTGGAGGAGGGAGCGAACATTTCAAAAACAGGCACCGAGAAACCCCACTGCTCTGAGAATCGGAAATTTTTCGAGCCTCCCCCCATCACAGGGATTTCCACACACTGAAGAGAGGGGGTGTTAATGTGGGACATCAACTATGATGGTACAGAAAGGGGGAAGCAGACCCGAGAAGGGCCAAATGGCCCCCATCCTTATTTTTTTCCCCCTATATCCTTAAATATTGCCTCCAATCAGAACACACTGAAACGGAATTGTTTTATTGATGAATTAATTTATACAGTCATTTATATATATATATATTTATATATATATATTTTATATATATATATAGATCAATAATCACCTCTGCTACTGTCGAAAGAATATCAAAAAATATATTAAAAAATTACTATTTTTTCCTCTCAGAAGAGAATTTCTGAATCCCAGTCTCCCCAAAGCCCCGGGAACAAGCACCTCCCCGGAGGTCTGGCTCAGTTACATAGTTAAATCGCAACACTTATTCTTCCCAGGGTCGGGGGTGTGGTTAAAGCAGGCTACTGAGTGGGCAGCTGACCCTAAACCAGTCCACCAGCCCCCTGCCCCTCCAACCACCCGGATAGTTGTCGTAAAGCATGCACTCTCAGGTCAGGCTGTCATTGTTGCGCACCCTCCCCAAGTCGAATATCCCTGGCCACTGTGTGTGTTTGTTCGGCTGGGGTGGTCTGGTCAGCTTGTAAGCACATGGCCCCACCTCAGGGAAGGTCGTAAGATCCAGGAAGGGAGGGAGGGAGAGAGATCTGGCACAGGACGGAGTGAGGTGGGGGGAATACTAACAGTTTTCTCTCTCTCGCTCCAACCTCCCCCCACCAAGGATTCTCTGTCTCTGCTTGAGTTTAGACAGTCACATGCAGATTCCACCCCCGATTTCCCACTCTACAGACGATGGACATAAACTACAAGAACTTAAATGTCCACAACCCCCCCAGTAGTGTTCTTAAAAACATAACTCTTCTGAGAAAAAGAAACACCTGTTAAGAAATCCCGGGACTGCACAGCGCTCAAATACGGGGAGAAAGTCCTCAACCCACCCCCCCACCACCACCTAGTCCCAGGAAGACAGGGGGACACTGCCCCCACCCTGCTCCCCCTTCCCAACACACGTAGGCAGTTGCACACACACGCATACAGACAGGCATGCACATATGCACACAGGTACACACATGCAGACAGGCATGTATGCACACAGGCAAATGCGCGCATGCAGGCAGGTACGTGTACATAGGCAGGCACACATGCAGGCACACACACGCACAGACAGGCGCACACAGGCATGTGTGCACGCAGACAGGGGCACACATGCAGGCACACATTAGTGTACAAGGTAACAAAAACAGAAAATGCTGGAAAATCTCAGCATTTGTAGAGGAAGCATAGACCGTGACTCAGAACGTTAAGCTTTGCTCTCCCCCCACCCACACCGTCAGACCAAGCTTTTCCAGCATTTTCTGTTTTCGTTTTCGATTCCAGCATCCGCAGTAAGTTACTCTGATCTTAAGTATTCGATGTGGCAGACTGAGATTTGGAGCTGCCTTTGGGGTCAGGCTGTGGGACAGACCTTCACTTGGGGAAATCGGAATGATGCGGGGTGAGGGGGGAGGATAGCGGGAAAGGGGAATCGGGAGGGAGTTAGTTAGTCCCAGCACACTTCAAGGATCAAATATTGGCTGCCAAAGGTTCCAATCAATCGGATGGCACTATTCTGTCTTAGCATTAGTCAGGAACAGGGGTTTGAGTCAGTGTGTGCGAAAAACCTGTACCCCAGTGAGAGTCAGTGTGTGTGGAACCTGTATCCCAGTGTGCGTGGAACCCGTACTTCAGTGAGAGTCAGTGTGCGTGGAAACTGTACCTCAGTGAGAGTCAGTGTGCGTGGAAACTGTATCCCAGTGTAGGTCAGTGTGTGTGGAAACTGTATCCCAGTGTAGGTCAGTGTGTGTGGAACCTGTACCCCAGTGTAGGTCAGTGTGTGTGGAACCTGTACCCCAGTATAGGTCAGTGTGTGTGGAACCTGTACCCCAGCGAGAGTCAGTGCGTGCGAAAAACCTGTACCCCAGTGAGAGTCAGTGTGTACGGAACCTGTACCCCAGTGAGAGTCAGTGTGTGTGGGACCCGTACTTCAGTGAGAGTCAGTGTGTGTGGAAACTGTACCTCAGTGAGAGTCAGTGTGTGTGGAAACTGTACCTCAGAGTCAGTGTGTGTGGAAACTGTACCTCAGTGAGAGTCAGTGTGTGTGGAAACTGTATCCCAGTGTAGGTCAGTGTGTGTGGAACCTGTACCCCAGCGAGAGTCAGTGCGTGCGAAAAACCTGTAGCCCAGTGAGAGTCAGTGTGTACGGAACCTGTACCCCAGTGAGAGTCAGTGTGTGTGGGACCCGTACTTCAGTGAGAGTCAGTGTGCGTGGAAACTGTACCTCAGTGAGAGTCAGTGTGTGTGGAAACTGTATCCCAGTGTAGGTCAGTGTGTGTGGAACCTGTACCCCAGCGAGAGTCAGTGCAAGCGAAAAAACTGTACCCCAGTGAGAGTCAGTGTGTACGGAACCTGTACCCCAGTGAGAGTCAGTGTGTAGAACCTGTACCCCAGTGAGAGTCAGTGTGTAGAACCTGTACCCCAGTGAGAGTCAGTGTGTAGAACCTGTACCCCAGTGAGAATCAATGCGTGTGGAACCTGTACCCCAGTGTAGGTCAGTGTGTGTGGAACCTGTACCCCAGTGTAGGTCAGTGTGGGTGGAACCTGTACCCCAGTGTAGGTCAGTGTGCGTGGAACCTGTCCCAGTGTAGGTCAGTGTGCGTGGAACCTGTACCCCAGTGTAGGTCAGTGTGCGTGGAACCTGTACCCCAGTGTAGGTCAGTGTGCGTGGAACCTGTACCCCAGTGTAGGTCAGTGTGTGTGGAACCTGTACCCCAGTGTAGGTCAGTGTGCGTGGAACCTGTACCCCAGTGTAGGTCAGTGTGCGTGGAACCTGTACCCCAGTGTAGGTCAGTGTGCGTGGAACCTGTACCCCAGTGTAGGTCAGTGTGCGTGGAACCTGTACCCCAGTGTAGGTCAGTGTGCGTGGAACCTGTACCCCAGTGTAGGTCAGTGTGCGTGGAACCTGTACCCCAGTGTAGGTCAGTGTGTGTGGGACCTGTACCCCAGTGTAGGTCAGTGTGTGTGGAACCTGTACCCCAGTGTAGGTCAGTGTGGACGTACCCCAGGTAGGTCAGTGTGCGTGGGACCTGTACCCCAGTGTAGGTCAGTGTGCGTGGAACCTGTACCCCAGTGTAGGTCAGTGTGTGTGGGACCTGTACCCCAGTGTAGGTCAGTGTGTGTGGGACCTGTACCCCAGTGTAGGTCAGTGTGTGTGGGACCTGTACCCCAGTGTAGGTCAGTGTGTGTGGGACCTGTATCCCAGTCTAGATGAGTGCATATGAAATCGTTACCCCAGCGAGAGTCAATATGTGTAGAACCTGTATCCCAGTGAGAGGCAGTGTGTGTGAAACCGTTACCCTAGTTTGAGTCATTTGTGTAGAACCTGTCCCCCAGTAAGGGCCAGTCCATGAGGATCCCGTATCCCGGTACAAGTTAGCGTCTGTGAATCCCCAAGTGCAGTGCAAGTTAGTGTCCTTGGATCTGGTACCTCAGGGGAAAATTGGTGCCACAAATCCCATGCCCCAGGCAGCTAAGTCTGGGGAGGAGGATTTGGGTTTGCCTGCGATGGACTCACAGTCGAATAGTTGGCACCAATGTCAAGCATCTCTGGGTGGTTTGATGGAGAAGGGCTTATCCTAAAGGTACCCCCGAAATAAAACAATCGTCTATTCCGCCTCCCCCCACAATCGCTGATCAGATCCCCTCCCAGCAACCCAGCTCAAATCCTCTTGTACCCAATAAGTTAAAGAAGTCTTTTCCCCTCCTTCCTTTTCTTCAGCGCTCCCAGAGAGGTAATGCCACATACCATTAAATCTAATCACAATCTAAAAGCACCCAATCCTCCACCAACCAGTTCCTTAGTCAGTCACAATAATAATGCACATTAACAACCAGGAAGCCTGACCCTTGTCCCCAGCCGCCTGACAAATGAGGGGTCGAAGCAGATGGCATATTTCAGGGAATCTCAGCGACTGTACTGCACACCCACTTCGGTTCACTGTGTCCAGGAAGACAACAAAAGAAGAAAAATAAATCCCCACACACTTCGCTAGGCATGCAAGCACCATATGCCTCGGAGGCAGGAGAGGCTGTCCACACACCAGAGAGAGAGAGAGAGAGAGGGGGAGAAAGAGAGGCGGGGGGAGAAAGAGAAGCAGAGGGGAAGAGAGCAGAGGGAGAAAGAGAGGCAGGGGGTGAGAGAGAGGCAGAGAGGGGGAGAAAGAGAAGCAGAGAGGCAGAGGGAGAGAGAGAGAGGCAGCAGAGGGGGGGAGAGCAGAGGGAGACACAGAGAGGGAGATATAGATAGAGAGGGAGAACAGACAGGAAATTGTTACAGAAGGTACGGAGAAAGAGGGTGTGTGTGGGTGGGTTGGGTCAGACAATGTCTGGATTGGATTCCCGTGTCTTCACTTGATGACTAACTTTAGGTTGTACGAGTCGGGCTCCTGGGTGAGGGGGTTGGCCGGGGGCTGCTTGGGCAGGCTGTACATGTACACGGCACCGATCACCAGGCCCGCACCCACCACAAAGTACACGTCCACATTAAAACCGAAGAAATAGACGGAGGCCACGGTGGAGATGATGATGGAGAGCGAAGCGGCAAAGCCCTTGAGGATGTTGTCGGCGTATTTGACCACCACGGCTACCAGCAGCCCGCCCAGGGCCTGGTCAAAGACCACACACCAGACCATGGGCGTGTAGGCGAAGAAGAAGCCTTTCTCGGCGATGGCCGGTCCGTCCTTGGACCACATGGCGAGCAGGCCCAGGAGCGTACCGAAGATGCCTAGCTGCACGTTGCGGAGCCACACCGAAGCCGAGGTGCCCTTCAGCGTCTTCTCAAAGTAGACGCCAGCGAAACCGGACGAGATGCACGACACCAGTACCGCCAGCAGCCCCACCAGGTAGTTCTGGCCCGGCGCCCGGTCCTTACCCGCCCGCTCCTCCTCCTGGGTCACCTGCACGATGGCGATGCCCACGAAGAGGATCACCAACGAGGCCCACTGCAGCCGCGACAGGCTCTTCTTCAGCATCAGGACGGAGAAGAGCGCCGTGGTCAGGATTTTGAACTGGTACATGACCTGCCGACGTCCGTTCGAGAAATAAAGAGACAAAGATGCCCAGCGTCAATCTACAGTCAGCTTACCACCACCCCCACCTTCCCACCAACATCTGGCCCTGCATGGTGCTTCGTTCAATCAACGGGGAGGGGGGTAATGAGGCCATCATTGGCTGGCCCAGCTTTCAAATGGCCTGGAGGTGGTGCTGGGTGAGCCGCCATCTTGAATCTGCTCCATGTGGTGTAGGTACACTCACAGTGCTGTTAGGGAGGGAATTCCAGGATAGGCGTATCTTATCTTGATAGGCATTTGAACAAACGGGGAATTGATGGTTGGTTTAGATAGGTAAACGTGTTCGGCGCAGCTCAGAAGGCCTGTGCTGCATGGTTCTTTTCTCTAGATTGTGACTGAGCCCCAGAGAAGGAGCAACCAATGTATTTCCAAACTCCATCCATCCAACACCCTCACTATTAGCTTCCTGGGGTTACCATTGAGCAGAAACTGAGCTGGACCCAGAGCAGGTCGGAGGCTGGGAATCCTGCGGGGAGTAACTCACCTCCTGACTCCCTCCCCCCCAAAGCCTGTCCACCATCTCCAAGGCACAAGTCAGGAGTGTGATGGAAAACTCTCCCACTCGCCCTGGATGAGCGCGGCTCCGACAACACTCGAGAAGCTCGACACCATCCGGGACAAAGCAGCCCCCTCTCCACTCAATCGACACGCTAACCACCCAGCCTCGACATTCACTCCCTGCACCAGTGATGCACAGCGGTAGCAGAGTGTACCATCTACAAGATGCACTGCAGTGATTCGCCAAGGCTCCTTCGACAGCCCCACCCAAACCCACCACCTCTACCCCTTAGAAGGGCAAGGTCTGCAGACACCATGGGGAACACCCATCTGCAAGGTCCCCCTCCGAGCCCCTCTCACACCATCCTGACTTGGAAGTACGATCGGCCATTCCTTTACTGCGACTGGGTCAAAATCCTGGAGCTCCCTCCCTAACAGCGCTGTGGGTGTGCCTACACTACACAGGACTGCGATGGTTCAAGATGGCGGCTCACCACCACCTTCTCAAGCAGGCAATTAGGGATGAGGGATAAAAGTGATGGCCTTGCCAGCAACACCCAGGTCACATGAACGATGGTGTCGAGCTTCTCGAGTGTTATCCAGGGCGAGTGGGAGAGTATTCCAGCACACTCCTGACTTGTGCCTTGTAGATGGTGGACAAGTTTTGGGGTGGAGTCAGGAGGTGAGTTACTCTCCGCAGGATTCCCAGCCTCTGACCTGCTCTGGGAGCCACAGTATTTATATGGCTGGGTCCAGTTCAGTTTCTGCTCAATGGTAACCCCCAGGATGTTGATAGTGGGGGGAATTCAGCAATGGGAATGCTATTGAATCTCAAGGGGAAATGGTTCGATCCTCTCTTGTTGGAGATGGGCATTGCCTGGCACTTGTGTGGCACCGTTACTCGCCACGTCAGCCCGAGCCTGGATATTGGGTCTTGCTGCATTTGAACTTGGCCACAGTGACTGGGAACATTACCCCCCGAAATCCCAATATTTGTTTTGAAAGAAAGAGGAACACAACGTCACTTTCACACCAATAATCTAACACGGATTCTTGCCCAGGTAGAGGAGAATTCAGCGATGGGAGGCCAGCGGAGTCCCAAATCCCTCCCTCCTGGCCCAAAGTTCCTATCTAATCGAGTGGAAGCAATGCCTCATGCATCACCGACTCCCGACAGTACAGAAGACCGTTTGGCCCATCGAGTCTGCACCGACCACAATCCCACCCAGGTCCTAGCCCCTTAACCCCACACATTTACCATAGCTAATCCCTCTGACACCAAGGGACAATTTATCATGGCCAATCAACCTAACCTCCACATCTTTTCGACTGTGGGAGGAAACCGGAGCACCTGGAGGAAACCCACGCAGACACAGGGAGAATGTGCAGACTCCGCACAGATGGTGGCCCGAGGCTGGGAATCAAACCCAGGTCCCTGGCACTGAGAGTGCTAATCGCTGTGCCATGTCAAAGTGCCAGAAGGTGAAGGCTCTTTGGGGCACGAGGGGGAGTAAAGATAGATCGGCAGAGGATCTAACCAGAGGTGGGGAGGTGTGAAAACGGAGCACCGCTGGTGAAATGCCCGCAGCGTACCTGGAATGTGGCGGCTGGGAGGTTGGAGATGGCCACGTACTGCAGGTTGTTCTGCAGAGTGTAGATCAGCGATGGGACCGCCATTTTCAACATGTCCACATACTGCACGACAAAACCATTGTACAGGTAGATTACGAGCTCCTTCACGTTTCCTGAGAGATGGAAAGACCTTCTCGTTAACCCCCGTTCTCCATCCAATCCTAAAGCTCCCCTGGAAACAGGTCATTCGGTCCCTCTGCTCCGTACTGGTGTTTTTGCCCCACACCAGCCTTCTCACATACCATCTAATTTCTGCCTCCTGCAGCATCCTCTGTATTCCTTTTTCCCTCGTGTGTTTATCCGACTCTCCCACCCCCACTTACAAACATCAACGTGCTATCGTTAAGAAAACCCACCAATGCCTCTACTTTCTCAGAAGACAAAGGAAACTTGGCATGTCCATTAAGACTCTCACCAATGTTTACAGATGCACCACAAAAAGCATTCTTTCCGGTTGTATCACAGCTTGGTATGCCTCCTGCTCTGCCCGAGACCGCAAGAAGCTACAAAGGGTCTTGAATGAAGCCCGGTTCATCATACAAACCAGCCTCCCATCCATTGGCTCTGTCAACACTTCCCGCTGCCTCTGCAAAGCAGCCAGTATAATTAAGGTCCCCAGACATTCTCTCTTCCATCTCCTTTCATTGGGAAAAAGATACCAAAGTCTGAGGTCATGTGTCAACTGACTCAAGAACAGCTTCTTCCCGCTTGCTTTTAAATGGACCTACCTCGCATTAAGTTGATCTTTCTCTGCACCCTAGCTATGACTGTAACACTACATTCTGCACTCTCTCCTTTTCGTAGAACCATAGAAAATTACAGCTCAGAAACAGGCCTTTTGGCCCTTCTTGTCTGTGCCGAACCATTTTTTTGCCTAGTCCCACAGACCTGCACTTGAACCATATCCCTCCACATCCCTCTCATCCATGAACCCGTCCAAGTTTTTCTTAAAAGTGACCCTGCATTTACCGGCAGCTCATTCCACGCTCCCACCACTCTCTGCGTGGAGAAGCCTCCCCTAATATTCCCTTTAAACTTTCCTCCTTTCACCCTTAACCCATGCCCTCTGTTTTTTTTCTCCTCTAGCCTCAGTGGAAAAGCCTGCTATCTATACCCATCAAAATCTTATACACCTCTATCAAATCTCCCCTCATCCTTCTACACTCCAGGGAATAAAGTCCTAACCTACTCAACTTCTCCCTGTAACTCAGCTTCTCAAGTCCCGGCAACATCCTTGTGAACCTTCTCTGCACTCTTTCAACCTTATTTACCGTTCTTCCTGTAACTTTCCTTCTCTATGAACGGTATGCTTTATCGGTATAGAACGCAAGCAACAATACTATTCGCTGTATGTTAATACAAGTGACAATAATCAAATCAAAATGATTCACTTCCTTGTGAGACAGACTTCTACATTTTCAAAAAATTCATTTGTGGGACACAGGCGTTGCTGGCTGGGCCAGCATTTATTGCCCATCCCTAATTGCCCGAGGGCAATTGAGAGTCAACCACATTGCTGTGGCTCTAGAGTCACATGCAGGCCAGACCAGGTAAGGATGGTAGATTTCCTTCCCTAAAGGACATTAGTGAACCAGATTTTGTTTTCTGACAATCGAGAGTAATTTCCTGGTCATCAGTAAATTCTTAATTCCACATGCTTCTAACTGAATTCAAAGCTGTCATTGCGGGATTTGTACCTGGATTCTCCAGAACAGTAGCTGAGTTTCTGGGTTAACAGTCCAGTGGTGATACCAGAGTCACAGAGATTTACAGCATGGAAACAGGCCGTTTGACCCAACTTGTCCGTGCCACACTTTTTTTTCAACCCCTAAACTAATCCCAATTGTCTGCATTTGACCCACATCCCTCTATACCCATCTTACCCATGTAACTACCTAAATGCTTTCTAAAAACATTTTTGCCATTGCATTCTCCCCACTCTCTGGATAAACAGCTTTCTCCTCAATTCCACCTACCCTCCCTTCCCCCCCCCACCAAAGGGTTTTGTCAGTGTCTGCCTCATATTGAAGATATGTCCATCCTAGCACTGGATGGACATACAAGCAGATGTGCATGCATATACACACACACATACACATATACATGGAAACATCTGCTCGATATGGAGGGATTGTCTTATCCATAGAATAGAATCCACAGTGTCCCTACAGTGCAGAAGGCGGCCATTTGACCCATCAGCTCTGCATTGACCACAATCCCCATGCAGGCCCTTTCCCTGTAACCCCTGTCAACCTTCTGACATTCGGGTCAATTTAACACAGCCAGTCAACCTAACCAACACATCTTTGGACTGTGGGAGGAAACCGGAGCAATCGGAGGAAACCCACACAGACACAGGGAGAATGTGCAGACTCCACACAGAAAGTGACCCAAGCCAGGAATCAAACCCAGGTACGTGGCACTGTCAGGTAGCAGTGCCAACCACTGTGCCTGCCACCCCGGTGTTATGAGGGAAAGGGTACACAGGTTGGAGATCTGCTTGCTGTAATTTTGAAGAACGCGAGATAATCTCATTGCAATATAAAGAATGCTTAAGGGGCTTGGCAGGGCAAATGCTCCGAAGACGTTTCCCTTCCTCATGGGAAAGTCTAGGCCCAGGGGGCATAGTCTCAGAATAAAGAGGCTCCAAGTTAAAACTGAGCTGAAGAATTTTATTCTCTTGAGGGTTGAGAGCCTTTGGAACCTCTTGCCACAGACAGCTGGGGGGGCAGACTCATCATGTATATCTAAGGCTGAGATAGATGGACTTTTGATCGGTAAGGGAATCGAGGGTTTCAGGGAAAGAGTAGGAGAGTGGATGTGTACAGTATGGGTGAGACCACATCTGGAGTATCGTGTACATGATGGGTGAGACCATACCTGGAATATCATGTACAGTATGAGTAGACCACAGCTGGAATATCATGTACACTATGTATGCAACCACATCTGGAATACTGTGTATAGTATTAGTAAGGCCACATCTGGAGTATTGCGTACAGTGCAGGGTTTCCTTACTTAAGGAAGGCTGTAAATGTGTTGGGAGAGGTTGAGAGAAGGTTTCCCAGCCCCATCCCTGGAATGGGTGGGTTGTCTGATGAGGAAAGTTTGGACAGGTTAGGCTTGTATCCGCTGCAGTTTAGAAGAGTAAGAGGGGACTCGATCCAAACCTTTCAGATCCCGAGGGGGTTTCTTGACAGGGTGGATGTGGAGAGGATGGATCCTCTTGTGGGAAAATCCAGAAGTAGGAGGGGGTGGGAACGAGTTTTTAAAAACAAGGGAGTCACCCATTTAAAACAGAGATTAGGCAAGATTCTTTCGTGATGCGCCTCTGGAACTCTCTTCCGCAAAAGGGAGAGGGGGAAGAAATAGAGTCTTTGAATATTTTAAGGTAGGGTTGGATAGATTCTGGATTAACGAGGAGGTATGAAAGGTTACGGGGGAGGAGAGGCTGGGTTGTAGACTTGAGGTTACAATCATATCAGCCACGATTTTATTAAGTGGCAGAGCAGGTCCGAGGGACTGAGTGACCTCTTCCTGTCTCTTGTTCATATCCCACCAGCTTCAATGACTCGTGCACATCCACCCCTGGGTCCCTTTGCTCTTTGGGACTTGTCCTCTTCCTCCCTTGGACGCAAGTTGGGTCGTTCTACACCCGGCCATTCATCATCGCAATGGCAATTATGCTCCAGATGACCTTGAGGTGGGCTGGAAAGAACTCTGGTGCTTGCGGGGAGACAGATGGCAATTTCGCTCCAAGTGACCGCAACGTGCAGCGTGGCACCGAAATTAAGCTTGGACAGAATTTTGGCAACAGAACCTCATATCCGAGAGATGGAGGGGCACCATCTGCGTGGCAGAATGATTGATCCCTTACACACAACGTAAACACTCTAATGGGGAGCAATGCCATGGGAGAGATGAGAGATACAGAATGTGCAGACAAAAAAAAAATAGTGATGGCTCACCTCTTTTCTGCCCGAGAATCAGAATCAGGCAAGTTCCAAGCTTGACGAGTTCCACCATCACCACGGCAGAGGTGGAAAAGAATTTGTTCCCGGGAATGGTGCGAACATAGCGGATGCACAGGATGACCGAGGCGTTCTGGATCACCAGGACAGCCAGACTGGCGTACTTCAATTTCTCATTGGCTACGGGAGAGGAAGAATACAACGGTGAGGCATTAGTGAAGAGTTGAGTTCCACTCTTCCCAGCTGGCCATCAGTCATACTGCTGCTCGTGGGATCTTCCTGTGCGGCAGATGCGCATCTCCATCAAGGACACACGCATCTCCATCAAGGACGGTCACCTCAGCACCTCACTGTACCGCAAACTGACAGACAACCTCACAATGCTCCATTTCTCCAGCTTCCACCCTAGACACGTTAAAGAAGCCATTCCTTATGGTCAAGCCCTCCGTATACACAGAATTTGCTCAGATGAGGAGGATTGTGACAGACACCTCCAGACACTGAAGGATGCCCTCGTGAGAACAGGATATGGCGCTCGACTCACTGATCGACAGTTCTGACGTGCCACAGCGATAAACCGCACTGACCTCCTCAGAAGACGAACACGGGACACCATGGACAGAATACCCTTTGTTGTCCAGTACTTCCCTGGAGCAGAGAAGCTACGACATCTTCTCCGGAGTCTTCAACATATCATTGATGATGATGAACATCTCGCTAGGGCCATCCCCACCCCCCCACTTCTTGCTTTCAGACAACCGCACAACCTCAAACAGATCATTGTTTGCAGCAAACTACCCAACCTTCAGGAGCACAGTGACCACAATACCACACAACCCTGCCACAGCAACCTCTGCAAGACATGCCAGATCACAGACATGGACGACATCATCAAACATGAGGATACCATTCACCAGGTACACGGTACATACTCTTGCAACTCGGCCAACGTTGTCTACTTAATACGTTGCAAGAAAGGATGTCCCGAAGCATGGGGAGAACATGCAGACACTACGACAGTGGATGAATGAGCATCGCTCAACAATCACCAGGCAAAACAGTTCCCTTCCTGTGGGCGAACACTTCAGCAGTCATGGGCATTCGGCCTCCGACCTGCGGGTAAATGTTCTTCAAGGGGCCTTTCGTGATACACGACAGCGCAGAGTCGCTGAACAGAGACTGATAGCCAAGCTCCGCACACATGAGGACGGTCTTAACAGGGATCTTGGCTTCATGACACACTATCTGTAAACCCCGTAACTTGCCTGGGTTAGCAAAAAACCTCACTTACTGTGCTGTCTGGAGAAAATACACAATTCTCCAACAATGCTCAGGATTCCCTTCACACACATTGTTCGCCACTTTAACACTTGAATAGTAGGTTAGATGTAAGGATTCGCATTCTAATCAGCGATCTCTGACTGTGCTGATGTGTGCTATTGCAGACCAAAACATTGCATTTGCCTGACGAAGACAGAGTGTTGAAAGCTCGCAATTTTACTATCAAATAAATCGGTTGGATTTAAAATTGGAGTTGCTAAATTCTTACTGAGTGTTTGATAGGGACAGTGTAGAAGGAGCTTTACTCTGTATCTAACCCCAAGCTGTACCTGTCCTGGGAGTGTTTGATAGGGACAATGTAGAGGGAGCTTTACTCTGTATCTAACCCCATGCTGTACCTGTCCTGGGAGTGTTTGATGGGGGACAGTGTAGAGGGAGCTTTACTCTGTATCTAACCCTGTGCTGTACCTGTCTTGGGAGTGTTTGATGATGGGGATAGTGTAGAGGGAGCTTTACTCTGTATCTAACCTCGTGCTGTACCTGTCCTGGGAGTGTTTGATGGGGGACAGTGTAGAGGGAGCTTTACTCTGAATCTAACCCCATGCTGTACCCGTCCTGGGAGTGTTTGATGGGGAGTGTAGAGGGAGCTTTACTCTGTATCTACGCTTCACTGTGATTAATGCAGGAACATCAGATTTGTTTGCCATTGAGCAGTACTTAGGTGTGTTCCGTTCTATTGTAATTCACATATCATCATGTCATCTTAAATCTATTGTTAACCATTTACCAGGAACTAAATTTTGACTGCTGATCTTCAAGATCTCTGCACTCCTTTAATTCGAGTCTCTTGAACATCCGGTGATTCTCATCACTCCACCACTGGTAGCAATGCCTTTAGCTGCTCAGGATTTCCCAAGTTCTGGGATTCCCTCTCTCACCTGTCTCTGTCTCTCTCTCTCTCTCTGTGGAGACCATTTTGAGCCAGTGCGTTTTATGATATGTGATGATGACATTGGTTTGATTCCCGACACACCCTCAGACATGGCTTATGAGATCTTATTGAGTAACTTGCTGGATAGAGAACTGCTGATTCTCCTCTCCTATCCCATCCTCCCACATGTAGAAAACATCAGTACGGTCAGTCAGTCAGTCGCAAACGATGTAAACACATCTTCCACTGTTAAATACAAGATTACCATGAGAGCTTACTGTGTCAACAACCACTCCACCAAAAATATAGAAAGGCTGGACTCGATTCGTAACACCGCTATTGGGATTATCACTGGGCATCTCTGATCCTTCCCAGCACCGCCCATTAAAAAAGGCTGCACACCCATCCCTTTCCCAGCCCGTGAGATCTTACTGCATAAATCCAATACACATCCTTTCCAAAATAAAACACCTCCCCACCCGTTGGGACATTGCTGTTTATCTACAACATCCTTAACCCACTGACCCCCCCGCCCCCGAACTCCCGGCAAATGTCAACTCCTCCCTTACGCTGCCACTCTATGAATCTCCAGCATCCCCCCCATTCCCTTACCCTGCCCTGTGGGATCGAACTCTGCAAACTCCAGCATCCCCAATTCCTTTACACTGCATTTCCAACATTCCCCCATTCCTTTACCCTGCCTGTGGAATCTTACTCTGCTATTCCAGTATTTGCCCCCCCCCCATTCCCTTCCTCTGTATCTGCAGCATCCCCGCCCCCAAAATCCCTTACCCTGCCACTGGGATCTTGCTGTGCACCAAGGGGACATCACCAGGGTGGAGGAGGAGGAGGAGAACTAAAAGTGGTCCCAATTGCCGGAAAGTGGATTGGAATGTCGTGAAGACGACATTCACCCCCCCCCGTGCCCTTTGACCTCCCCTCACCCGTCAGCCGCCGAGACGCCGGCTCGCCGCTCTCCACCGCCTTCTCCGCCTCGGCACCTGCCATGCTGGCGATTGGCAACTTCCTCCACCTCGGTCCCTTCCCTTTCCTTCCCCTCCCTTTCCCGTCCCCCCGTGTTCCCTTCCTTCTCTCCTCCCAGTTCCGGGAGAGGCGGGCCGAGAACCGGAGCCAGTCCGCATGCGCGACGATGGCAGCAGCGCCACCATCAGGCTGGGAGGGTCGAATAGTAAGTAGGTGCCGAGGCTGCCCAGTCCGCATGCGCAACAGTGGCAGCAGCGCCACCACCAGGCTGGGAGGGTCGAATACCAGGTGCCGATTCTGTCCAGTCCGCATGCGCAGAGGCTTCCGCCAGGTACGGAGGGACGAACGGTAGGTACGCTGAGTTATCGAATCCGCATGCGTAGCGCCTCCGGCAGGCCGGGATGGGTAAGAAAGGCAGCCTTGGCTGCCCAGTGCGCACGCACAAAACCCGGCAGCTCGCAGCGCCCTCAAGTGTACAGGAGGAGTAATCAATGTCTCCAGGCACCACGAACGCACGGAGCTAGCCACAGCGCCGCCTTCCGGTCAGGAGGAGCAAATTTAAACATCAATGGACCTCCCACGGCGTTGCTCATCGCGAAGCAGTGGCCGATGTTACCTTGAGTCTGGAGTAGAAGGGTCAGTGCTGAGGGAGCTCCGCACTGCGGGAGGGTCAGTGCTGAGGGAGCTCCGCACTGCGGGAGGGTCAGTGCTGAGGGAGCTCCGCACTGCGGGAGGGTCAGTGCTGAGGGAGCTCCGCACTGTGGGAGGGTCAGTGCTGAGGGAATGCCGCACTGTGGGAAGGTCAGTGCTGAGGGAGCGCCGCACTGTGGGAGGGTCAGTGCTGAGGGAGCGCCGCACTGTGGGGAGGGTCAGTGCTGAGGGAGCGCTGCACTGTGGGGAGGGTCAGTGCTGAGGGAGCCGCACTGTGGGGAGGGTCAGTGCTGAGGGAGCGCTGCACTGTGGGGAGGGTCAGTGCTGAGGGGAGCTCGCACTGCGGGAGGGTCAGTGCTGAGGGAGCGCTGCACTGTGGGGAGGGTCAGTGCTGAGGGGAGCGCCGCACTGTGGGGAGGGTCAGTGCTGAGGGAGCGCTGCACTGGGGGAGGGTCAGTGCTGAGGGAGCGCTGCACTGTGGGGGGGTCAGTGCTGAGGGAGCGCTGCACTGCGGGAGGGTCAGTGCTGAGGGAGCACTGCACTGTGGGGAGGGTCAGTGCTAAGGGAGCACTGCACTGTGGGGAGGGTCAGTGCTGAGGAAAAATTGTTGGAGTGTTTGGTGTCCATTTTTGACCCCACCACTTTTTAAAAACTTCATTCCAAGCCAACCCAATCAAATCCAATTCAGAATCTCAACAAGTTGGGACTTTGCTGATCCAAGCTGACAGGACAGGGCTCTCACCTCCTGTCTTGGGCTTGTTCTACATGATCCAAGCTGATTGGGGTAGGTGTAGCTGCTCCTTCAAGGATCTCATTTGCATCTTAGCCAAAACAAAAGACCGAGATGCCGCTTTTAAAAATTGCTTCAAATGAAGCTGAAATTGTAACCTAATGACTCCAACCAAGTGCAGCGTGTCCATACTACACTTAATCTTAGCTAAAAGGCCAAGAAGTGACCCTACCATTACCCCTCGCAATCCAACGCTGCCTTTTGCTCAACGCTTTAATCACCTTTCCCTCTCTCTCCCTCTCTGTGTTTCCACCTCCTGCTCTACCTCCCTCCTACCTCCTTCCACTGCCCTCCCCCTATATCTCCCTCCATACCCCTCCTCCGCCTCTCCCTCCTCCACTTCCCCTCCTCCTCCTCCCTCTGCCTCCCTCCCCCCTCTCAGGAGGAAATATTGAATCCTAGGCCCCGAGCTGCCTTCTTGAGTATTGTAAGAGATCCCACAGCAACTACTGTAGGGTTGGGGGCGGGGATGGGGTGGAATAGGGACTCCTCGCATTGGCTGTTTGGGAGCTTGCTGTGCACAAAATGGCAGCCACTTTTCCTGTGTTACAAAAGTGACTGCCCTCTGAAAGGCAGCTCATTGGCTGCAGTTTGAGATGTTCACTGAGCATAAAAGGCGCTAAGGGAATGCACATCTTCCAGTCAATTTGGTGGTTATTCCCACTTCCCTCTCTGGGAAACATGCAGGGTAGGACTTATTAGAGTGCTCTTTCAAAAGGGGGGAGCCTGCTCTCGATGGGCTGAATGGCCTTTTTCTGAGCTGTGCCATTCTGTGCTGGTAGGGACAGCTTCATTGTTGGTCTCCGCTTCCTCCAACCTCTGTCTCCGAGTCTCCAGCTGAGCCCAGATTTAGGTGACCAGCAGGTGGTAGTGTTTGCCAGCAATTTGTACTGGGCATTACACAGGAGAAAGGCATTCAAGCCTCAAGGCTCGAGAGGGGCTGAATGACCTCCTCTGTTCCTACACACACACACACACACACACATATCACACTGCAGATTGAAATATAAACTAGTGTTTAATTGTAATAAGCATGTACAGAGCACCATAAATACATGTGTACTTCATCAGGCAGGTAGGTGTTAGATGGGCTGAATGGCCTCCTTCAATGCTGGGAGGACTCTGGGTAGACAAACCCACACAGTAATTCAGAGACAGTCTTGGGCCGAGAAGGGAACATGACACACGCGTGTTAACGGTCCCCGGGCATGTGCCCCACCATCGTGCTGACGACCCCGGCCATCCAGCAGAATCGCAGCCCACCTCAGATCCCCCCACATCGGGACTCTCCCGAAGGCACAGCCCCGGCAAGCACTCTCTCCGGCACTCACACCCACTCCGTTCCCTCCTCACTGCTTCCTCCTCGGCTGTTTGGCCACAGGGTGCATCACAGTGTGATCGAACCACTGCGGCGTCACCACTTCGAATCCGTTAACCTGCCCAAGTCGGTGCAGGTGGGGAGAGAAATCGCCCAGTGATCCCCTCCCCGCACCCCGTCCCAACACTGCCTCCAGAACTGTAACACTCACAAATGGGGATAGGGAGACACAGAGGGTGGAAGAGGGGGTAATTTTAAACAGTATATTTTCTCCCAAATTGAGAACTGCACCTCAGAGAGTCATCACTCAACAGTTACAATATTTCATAAGTTAAACCCTTAACTTAAACCCCCATCATCTAACAACCGCCAGTCATGCCACACCGTGGGAGGGTCAGTGCTGAGGGAGCGCCGCGCTGCGGGAGGGTCAGTGCTGAGGGAGCGCCGCGCTGCGGGAGGGTCAGTGCTGAGGGAGCGCCGCGCTGCGGGAGGGTCAGTGCTGAGGGAGCGCCGCGCTGCGGGAGGGTCAGTGCTGAGGGAGCGCCGCAGTATGGGGGACACCACCTTTTGGGACGAGACATTAAACCCGAGATGTAGACCTCAGTCAGAGGTGTGAGATCCCAGGCACCCTTAAGTCCCGTGTGACGGATCACCAGTCTTGGGGCCAACTATCGACGCCTCGTTCTCTCACTGAGAATCTGGCGAGCCCCTTCTTAGTGTCTTCCTGCTCCTTATGCACAGAGGCAAGAGCAACATGGGAAGTGTCCGTGTCCAGCCCTTCCGCTTCCTACGGGCTCTCCTCGCTGGAGCTGCTGTCTGACTCTCCCCCGGACACCCTGACGCCCAGGGCTTTGTGCCTGGCCGACTCCCTCTGCAGCCACGGGTGACACAGTATCTGGTCGAGGCTAGGTCTTTTGGAAGGTTGCATGGAGAGACACCACCTTATCAGCTCCTGGCACTCTGCGGAAACAAGCAGCAAGAGAAACGGAAAATAGCCATTAAAGAAAAAGAAGGAAAATTCACATCACGGTCGAGAAATGAACGCAACACAAAGGGAGGGACTGTGAAACTCTGCGGTGCAGAGGGATCTGGGCGTCCTGCTGCACGAATCCCAAAGTGTTATCACACCTACACGGTAAGTGATGAGGAAACAAATGGGAATTTTGTCCTTTATCGCGAGTGGGGGACGGAGTATAAAAGTCAGGAAGTTTTGTTCCAGCTGTACAGGTGTTTCTGCAGCTGGAGAACTGCAAATAATTCTGGTCTTCTTACCCTTACTGAGGGAGGGATCTACTCCCAGCAGAGGCAGTTCAGAGAAGGTTCACTGGGCCAATTCCTGGGGTGCAGGGGGTTGTTTTGTCTTATGAGGAAAAGGTTGAGCAGGTTTGGGGATATTGGAGTTTAGAAGAATGAGAAGAGATCTCAGATTCTGAGGGTGGATGCTAAGAGGATGATTCTTCCCCTTTGTGTGGGGGAATCCAGAACGGCGGGGCGGCGGGGGGGGGGGGCACAGTTTGAGAATGAGGAGGGTCTCCCGTTGAGGAGGAATTTCTTCCCTGAGGGTGATCATTCTGTGGAATACCACCCTCCCAGAGGGAACTGCGGCTCACTGAATATATTCAAGTTACTCACAAACAAGGGGAAGGGCAAGGGGCTTGATGGGGAGCTGGTGCTGAGGAGACAGGATGTGATAAAATGGGATAGCAGGGGCCGGAGGAGCTGAATGGCCCCCTGATCCAGTTATTATTATTAAACCAGCTCTCACCCACCCTGCCAGCCACTTACCATGCGAGACGCCAGCGGGGAAATGGATCTCTCCTGCCAGGATCTCCTCATCTCGTTCAAAGGGGATGTCACCGCAAACCATATCGTAGAGCAGTATCCCCAGGGACCAGACAGTGGCAGAGCGAGCATGGTAGTGATGCTGGCTGATATACTCCGGGGGGCTGTACACTCTGGTACCTGTCATTCCAGTCAGAGAGAGGGGCAAAGAGGAAATGAGATTCAGATCAAACAAGGTTCACCCTGAAACTATTTACCCCCCCCCCGCCTCCATATTGTTCAATCCTCAACTTGTCCCAAAAAGATCCAGCTCTGACACCCACCACCAACCCAATCCACAATGTCAGTGCTGAGGGAGCGATTCCACTTTCCCTCAGCACTGACCCTCCCGCAGTGCGGCGCTCCCTCAGCACTGACCCTCCCACAGTGCAGCACTCCCTCAGCACTGACCCTCCCACAGTGCGGCACTCCCTCAGCACTGACCCTCCCACAGTGCGGGACTCTCTCAGCACTGACCCTCCCACAGTGCGGCGCTCCCTCAGGGAGACTCACCGTTGAAATCGGTGTAGACGGTGTCCCGCAGGAAAGCCCCGGAGCCGAAGTCAATGAGTTTGACCTCGCCGGTGCGGAGGTCGACCAGGAGGTTCTCGTCCTTGACGTCGCAGTGGGTGACCCCGCAGGCGTGGCAGTGCCGCAGTGCCTCGACGGTCTGCCGGAGGAGGGTGCGCGCACGCTCCTCACCCAGCACACCCTGCTCCGTGATGAGGTCAAACAGGTCCTTGGAGCAGGCCGGGCGCTCCATCACCAGCAGGAAGCCCTCAGGCCGGCTGAACCAATCCAGCAGTCGGATCACTCCGCGGTGTTCCGGCAACGCCACCTTCTGCATCAGGATAATCTCCAACGGCACGGGAATGTCATTCTGTAGGTGGAAGAGCACTGAGACTGTCAGCACAGGAGGCCCTCCCTGGATAATCCCACCCCGACCCTCCAAAATCATTGCTGCCAACATGGATAACCAAGGTGCCCACATCCTTACAGTCAGTGCTGAGGGAGTGCCGCACCGCGGGAGGGTCAGTGCCGAGGGAGCGCCGCACCGTGGGGGGGTCAGTGCCGAGGGAGCGCCGCGCTGTGGGAGGGTCAGTGCCAAGGGAGCGCCGCGCTGTGGGAGGGTCAGTGCTGAGGGAGCGCCGCACTGTCATGCTAACTTTATTTTGGCACTTTGCCCTGTGTCTCCATGATCCCTTTTAATATATTGGAAACCAGAACTGTGGTGGGACTGTCAATCTAAGATAGTCACCAATAAATCCAGTTGGGGAGGGATTGAGGAGAAAACTCTTTCCCCAGAGAGTGGGGAGAAGTGTGGGAGTCGCTCCCACGGGGAGTGGTTGAGGTGAATCATGTTGATGTGTTTATGGGGAGGGGGGGGGGAGCTGGATAAACACATGGGGGAGAAAGAAATAGAAGGATCTGGGGAATTATGGGGGGCAGTGAGATGAAGCAGGCGATGTTGGGTGTGGGGTGCAGTGTGGGGGCAGAAACACAGAGTGAGAGTGAGAATTGAACAGTAAAAAGTCCCCATCATTACAAGCCAGCTCCAGCTGTAGGGGATGCCCCGGGCAGTGGGTTCACCTTTAAGTTTGATATGTTTTGTTGTGTGTCAGTTTCCCGGGGTTTTCCCTCCGGACTGATGTCACAGAAGTTAAAAACAAAGCAAATGTCAAGGATATTATGATCGGAGGGTCGGAAATATAACTCCAAAACACAGAAAAACACGGACAGACTCACTCTGCATTGAATTACAAACTCTGATCAGGACATTACATCTCACACTCGCACTGACACTGACACACATTTGCACTGACACTGACACACACACACACGCTCACACTGACACACACACACCCTTGCACTGACACACTGGCACACACTCTGACACACACATACGCACTGACACTGACACACACACTGACACACACACACACGTTCGCACTGACACTGACACACACACACGCTTGCACTGACACACTGGCACACACACTGACACACACACACACGTCGCACTGACACTGACACACATGACACACACACACACGCTCACACTGACACACACACTGACACACACACGCTCGCACTGACCACACACACTGACACACACCACACACGCTCGCACTGACACGAACACACTGACACACACACATACACACGCTCGCACTGACACTGACACATGGAACACACTGACACACACACAACGCTCGCACTGACACTGACACACACACTGACACACACACACACACACACGCTCGCACTGACACTGACACACACACTGACACACACACACACGCTCGCACTGACACTGACACACACACTGACACACACAAACACACGCTCGCACTGACACTGACACACACAACACACACGCCACACTGACACACATACACACGCTCGCACTGACACTGACACACACACTGACACACACACATACACACGCTCGCACTGACACTGACACACACACTGACACACACACACACACACACGCTCGCACTGACACTGACACACACACGCTCGCACTGATACAGTCCGTTTCACAAGCGCTCATCGATGTTATTGGAAACTTACCAGACGCCCCCATGTTATCACCTTCTCCCTGGCCACATATTTAACTGCCACCTGTCAGTGAAACAGGATCCCAGATTAACCAACCGAGCTGATTATAAATATTCCCTTAACGTTTCAACATTTTAAATCAAGTTTCATTTACAATTAGACCTCCAACTCACAGAGAAACCTCCACCAGATGCAAACATTTCCTTTTGCTAATTATAGCGGCTCTCTCACTCCTCCCACTGCACCGAGAGTGTGACACTTGTGTTTACTAAGTGATCGCACTAAAATATAAGCTCCTAGATGATTTTATGTGTCTCAGTACAAGTTGTGTGTGTGTGTGTAGGTCTTTACTTAAAGAAGATCACTGGGTCTCACCGGTATCCCGTCGGAGATCCTGATAGCGGAGTAAACTGTTCCAAAACCACCACTGCCCAGCTGAATGCCCAGTTTGTACAGCTTGTCGAAAGGTTCTCTGCCCTTCACTTCAGGAGACAAGTCGGAGAGAAAGAGAATTACATTCTACTCAATCATCCCAGCCTCAGTTTAACAACATCATTAAAATACAGAAATCCTAACTGTACCAAACTGCAGTTATTCATTCACAGATACTGCTCCCTCTCCCCAACCCCTAAAACCTAATGAGAATTAACTCCTTCTTTCCCAGCACCATACACGTTTAGTCTGTGTCTCTTTTACTGTCTCTGTTTCTCTCTCCCTATTTCACTTAGTCTGTCTCCCTCTGTCTCTTTCTCTCTCTCCCTATCTTCCCCTCTGTCTCCCCTCTTTGACTTTCTTTCCACTGCTTTTTTTCTCCTTCCCTCTCTTGGACTTTCTACATGATCGTCCATTCCCTCCAAATCTCTCTATCCCCTACCCCCCCCCCCCCCCCCACCAAACACCATCCCTGCCCGCTTCGCCACAACAGCCTCCCCAAGTCCATCTCTTGGCCGATGCCTCTCCTTCTTTTCCTGTGCATCCATTCCACTGTCCGTGACAATTCCCACATCACACTCCCACACCCCACTCCCACATCACAATCTCCACTTACGTCCCAAATACCAACTAGCAGAGGAAGACACCCCCCCCCCCCCAAAACCCGGTCCCCATGTGAGCGCCAGGGGCACACACAATACAAACGGTGGTACCTGGGTGCGGGTTAATAGCAGACGGCTGACAACACACTGTCCTGAACTTGGTCGGTAGCATAGCTTCGGAGATACAGTGCAGGTTCTCTGTGAGGCAGGAAAAGCAGACGAGAGATGTCAACCCTCGCAGTAAGTGGATCCTTGCGCGAAGGTTTCCGACGTGAGTGAGACTCGAGGCGAGTTCCCCTCGCTTGTTGAGTTTGAGTTGTGAGTTTCCCTCGACCGAGTTGTTGACTAAAGACGGAGCCCCTCGCTTTCCCTCCGCGTGTATCAAAATTCTGGCCAATCAGGAGCCTCCTCCCTTGTCTTTTGAAATGACACTCGGACCAATCACAGCGCTCGCCTGTGCCGCAAAATTCTAAGAACTCGTTGTGGTGAATTCCAGATACAAAAATTCAAACCTCTGTGCGTGTCTCTCTGTGCGTGTCTCTCTGTGCGTGTCTCTCTGTGCGTGTCTCTGTTCTCTGTGTGTCTCTCTCTGTTTCTCACACTCTATTCCTGTTCTGTGTCCCTCTGTCTCTCATTCTATCCCTGTTCTCTATGTCCCTCTGTCTCTGTTTCTCTCTCTCTCTATCCCTGTTCTATGTCCCTCTCTCTGCCTGTCTCTCTCTCTATCCCTGTTGTGTCCCCCTCTCTGCCTGTCCCCCTCTCTCACTCTATCCATGTTCTGTGTCTCTCTGTCTCTGTGTTTCTTTCTCACTCTATCCCTGTTCTCTGTGTCCCTCTCTCTCACTATTTCCCTATTCTGTGTCCATCTCTGTCTTTTTCTCTCTTGGTCGCTGTTCTCTGTGTCCCTCTGTCTGTCTGTGCTTTCCTCTGTGTTTGTCTCTTTCTCTCTCACTGTTTCTATCTGCCCCTCTTTATCAGTCTCTGTCATGCGCTCTCTCTTTCTGTCTCTCCATCTCGTCCTGTTTGTCTCTGATATAAATACACATAAGATGAAATCCTTTCTTCTGCTTAATCTCCCCTCCCTCCATCAGAGACTAAAACTATATGCACATCTTCAAATCATCTGTTTAAGGTCATCCAAATTAGGAGCAAGAGTGGGGGGACCATTCAACCCCTCGGGCCTGCTGCCCATCCTATAAAATCTGATTGGGGCCACGACTCCACTTTCCTGTCTAACCCGCTCCCATCAGAAATCTGTGTAACTCATCTTTGAATATATTCAGTGAGCTGCAGCCCATTGCTGTCTGTTGGGGGGAGGAGTGGGGGAAATACCACAGACTGACCACTCTGAGAAGAAATTCCTCCTCATCTGTCTTCAATAGGAGATCCCCTCATTCTCAAACTGTGACCCCCCCCACCCCACAGTTCTAGATTCCCCTCCACAAGTGAGAGGAAATCTCCTCCCAGAATCCACTCTATCAAACCACCCCCCAACTCAGAATCTGAGATGTTTCAATAAGACCCCCTCTCATTCTTCTAAACTCCAACGCGTTCAGGCCCCGACCTGCTCAACCTTTTCCTCATAAGACAAAACCCCCTTCACCCCAGGAATCGGCCCAGTGACCCTTCTCTGAACAGCCTCCGATGTGAGTAGATCCCTCCTTCAGTAAGGGTGAGGAGACCACAACTGTTTGCAGAAACACCAACTCCGTGTACAGTTGGAGCAAGACTTCCTGACTTTTATATTCCATTCTCGCCTCGCGATAAAGGACAATATTTGCCTTCCTGGTCACTTGCTGTACCTGCGCAGTAACTTAATGAAATCGTTTAGCTGGAAAGGAGTTACTCTTTCTGTGTGCACCTTTCTGGGAGATCACTGACGTCTGTATCACAAAGTTTAAGGTATAATTGCTGCTCCAGATCTTAAACACAAAAGAACCAAGTCTGACTGGAGAAAGTTCAGAAATAGAAAGGTTGTAGGGGCTGGAGGAGGTTACAGAGAGAGGGAGGGTCATAAGGGCTGGAAGAGTTTACAGAGATAGGGAGGGTTGTAGGGGCTGGGGGAGGTTACAGAGAGAGGGAGGGTTGTAGGGGCTGGGGGAGGTTACAGGGCTAGGGAGGGTCGTAGGGGCTGGAAGCCATTACAGAGATAGGGAGAGTTGTAGGGGCTAGGTTTTGATTTGATTTATTATTGTCACACGTATTAACATACTGTGAGAAGTATTGTTTCTTGCGTACTATACAGCAAATCAAAGAAAACAATAGAGTGCAGAATGTAGTGTTACAATCATAGCTAAAGTGTAGAGAAAGATCAACTTAATGCAAGGTAGGTCCATTCAAAAGTCTGACAGCAACAGGGAAGAAGTTGTTCTTGAGTCAGTTGGTACGTGACCTCAACTTTCACAGAGACAGGGAGGGTTGTAAGGGCTGGTGGAAGTTACAGAGATAGGAAGGGTTGTAGGGGTTTGGAGGATGTTAAGATAGTGAAGGTTGTCAGGGGTTGGAGGTGGTTTATAGAGATAGGGAGGGGTCGTAGGAGCTGGAAAGTTACAGAGATAGGGAAGGTTCAAGCAGGTTAGAGAGAATGAGAGAGTCATACAGGCTGGAGGAGGTGACAGAGACATAAGATATAGCAGCAGAATTAGGCCATTCAACGCATTGAATGGCACAGCAGACTCAATCTTGGCTGATATTATTCTCATCCTTATTCTCCTGCGTCCTCCCTGTAATCCTCGATCCCCTTATTGATCAAGAACCTGTCTCTGTCTTAAGGACAATGACCTGGCCTCCACAGCCTTCCAGGGCAGTGAGTTCCATAGATTCACCACTCTCCGGCTGAAGGAATTCCTCATCTGTTTTAAAGGATCATCCCTTTAGCCTGAGGTTGTGCTCTCGAGTTCTGGTCTCTCCTATTAGTAGAAACATCCTCTCCATGTCCACTCTATCCAGGCCTTGCAGTATTCTGCAAGTTTCAATTAGATGCCCCCCCTCATCCTTCTAAACTCCCAAGTACAGACCCAGATTCATTACCACTTCTCATACAACAAGCTCTTCATTCCTGGGATCGTTCTTGTAAACTTCCTCTGGATCCTTTCCAAAGCCAGTCTCAGGTATGGGGTCCAAAACTTAGGTTGCAAATGGGATCTGACCAGTCTTATACAGCCTCAGAAGTACGTCCCTGCTCTTGTATTCTCACCCTCTTGACATGAATGCTAATATTGCATTTGCCTTCCTAACTTCCAAATGTTAACCTGCATGTTAACCTTAGGAGAATCTTGAACAATGACTCTCAAGTCCTTTCGTGTTTGATTTCCTAAGTCTTTCCCCAGTTAGAAAATAGTCTGTGCCTCTGTTCTTCCTACCAAAGTGCATAACCTCACACTTTTCCACAGTGTATTCCATCTGCCACTTCTTTTTCTCTTTCCAAACCTGCAGTCCAAATTTGCAGCCTCCCCACTCTGTAAGACTAGGGACTGGAGAAGGTTGCAAACGTAGGGAGGGTTGCAGGGACTGGAGAAGGTTGAAACGTAGGGAGGGTTGCAGGGACTGGAGAAGGTTGCAGACGTAAGGAGGGTTGCAGGGCCTGGAGAAGATTGCAGACGTAAGGAGGGTTGCAGGGCCTGGAGAAGATTGCAGACGTAAGGAGGGTTGCAGGGCCTGGAGAAGATTGCAGACGTAAGGAGGGTTGCAGGGCCTGGAGAAGATTGCAGATGTAGGAAGGGTGTAGGGACTGGAGAAGGTTGCAGACGTAGGGAGGGTTGTAGGGACTGGAGAAGGTTGCAGATGTAGGGAGGGTTGTAGGGACTGGAGAAGGTTGCAGACATAGGGAGGGTTGCAGGGCCTGGAGAAGGTTGTAGAGATGGGAAGGATTGTAGGGGCTGGAAGAGGCTACAGAGAGCTGTAGGGGTTGATGGAGATTAGAGATAGGGAGTGTTTTAGGGGCTGAAAACAATTATCAAGATGGGGAGAATTGTAGAGGCTTGGAAGAGGATACAGTAATAGGGAGGGTTGAAGGTGGTCACAAAGATAAGGAAGGTTGAAGGAGGTTACTGAGATAGGGAATGTTGTAGGGGCTGGTGGAGATTACTGAAATTGTTGAGGATGTGAGGATTTGAAAATGAGGACATCAATTTTAAAAGTCTTTTCTGGACTGGGAGTCAGTGCAAGTTTGCAAACAGGGGCGTTGATGGGTGAATGGGGATTAGGACATCATGGGGAGACAACAGGGATTTATCTTAAATATCAGGTGGTGGGTGGAGGGGCAGGAGCACACTGGAAGGGAGAAGTGTCAAGGGAACACAAGGACAAGAGGGATAGCGAGTGAGAGATTAAATTTAGAGAGGGTGCATGGAGTTCGACACTGGACAGGGATCTGGGTGTTGGATGGGGGGAGTGAAATCAGGGGTGGTGAGAGATTTCAACCCCCAGCACTGGGTTCTTTTGTTGGAGACTCTTATCCAGGGAGAGAGAATTGAAGAAGCTTAGGGAGATTGAGTGTGAGGGGGGGCTGACTGGTCTCGCCAACCCTGTGAGGTGTGTGAAAATCAAAACAAACCAGCCCAGAGATGAAGAGTTTATTGCAATAGGAGATGGCAAGATGGGGAAGACACTTCAGGATCATTAACCTGGGGCACTGGCAATTGTTTGATGAATTCCTGGTGGCAACAGGAACTGCCTCAGACTCCCCACCCCCTCCAACATGATCCACAATTTAAGGGTATCACGTGCGAGATTCTGATTATATTCCAGCAGCAGAAATATTCCTTCAAAGAAGAAACTTCAGCCCCTGCCCATCATGCCAGGTTTATACAGAACGCCAAGACAACATCCTCCTGCAAAATCAAAATACCTGTGTCCCCTTGATGCTTTCCCAGGAATGTGTACAGCAAGCTCCCACATACAGCAGTGATTTTACACTTCACTTCCAGGGATAAGGCGATGGAAATAGTCGAGCTCATGTTTACCTGATGTTTGTGGGCGAGGGCCCCAGAGGGAGAATTCTCACCCTCCACCTCTCAAAGCTCTGGGAACTCTCATCCACTTATGAGGGTAGGAATCATCCCCAAAGACAGGTCCCCCAACCTGCAGCCCCCCCTCCCCCTCGGCACAGACCCTCCCGCAGCGTGGTAACTTCCTCCCCCCGGGCACTGACTCTCCCGCAGCGCAGCACGCCCTCTCTCCCCCCCGGGCACTGACTCTCCCGCAGCGCAGTGCTCCTTCAGTCCCACCAATCGAAGGGGTGTGGGGTCTGAATTAGGGACATCAATATGAGGGAGGGGTGGGGGCAGCAGGGAAGGAGAGACGGATTCCGCTGACATTTCTGATCCACTATTCACGCACTGCAAACTGAATCCCAGCATGACAGACGATTCATCTCCGACCAACAGAAAATAAAAATGTGATACCCACAAACAATTTTGATAATCAGTCAGAGCAACAAACAGTTAATTCAGAGCTTCTCCCAAACATGCTGAGCTTTTCAATTTCTCTCGCTGGTTGTAGTAGAGTCTGGAGATATCCATTCAGGTGTTAACACACGGTTGGAATTCCTGTTCCGCCTCAGTGACACATTATAGATTTGCATTGCACGCTGCCTGAACCCCAGCCGCAATCCCCCCCACGACATTCAGACAGGGGCCTCCCATCGCTTCCGGAGCTGGGACAGTTCAGATGGTGGGTGGACATTTCTTAACCGAACAAACCAGCTCATAGCCACACAGAGAAACCACTCGCTCACCCGCCCTCCTGGAGATACCAACAGGTGCCACTGCCCTGGGAGAGACCCACCTGCCCCAGCAGGGGGGTGGAAGGGGGACACGTTGGGAGGTGAGCTAGTGCTGGGAACAAATGTCAGCCTGGAAACAGCTGGAATGACCCAGCCTCACTTATTGCTAACCCCCCCCCCAACCCCTCACCGTTGCCCCTTTCCAGCTGACGGAGGGAGTGGTAGGGGAGGGAGAGAGGATAGTGGAAGGAAAAGGGGCAGAAAAGTGGGGAGGGTGAAGGGAAGAGGGAACAGAAGGAAGGGCAAGAGGGAGAAAGCAGGAGATCCGGGAGCAGGGTGGAGAGCTTTGCGTGCTCTCTCACCCCTGAACGTTCAGCATGAGGGGTAGGGTGGGGTGGGGGCAGATCCCTCAGATATGGGGAAGGGGTCAGCGATGAACCCCACACATTGGTCACCCTGCAGCAGCAGCCAGGGGTAATTCCTCACAGCACATCCGGAACCGATGCCCCATTTCCTCCCCCCCCAGGACCGAGCCACCAAACACCACGTTACACCCCCCCCTCCCGTCACTTACCCGAGAGACACCAGAATTGGAATGGCCGAAAATAAACAAAAAAAATTATATTTTCTAAGACCGATCGTCAGTATTATGGTGGGTGCAACATTATTACATCATCATTTTCTGTTATTTAAGTTCCATACATGCATCTAATTTGAGAAAGAAAAGGGGACAGTCTGTGTTTGTGTGTCTAGCACAGGATGGGGAGGGGGTCTGGTCAATGTGGGCGATGGCAGAGCCAAGGGGAGCAAGGTGAGGAGGCAAGAGGAAGCTGTCCATCAGCTCTTGTCCGGTGAAGGGGCTCTGTATGAGTCTCTGCCCATCTTCATACTGTCCAAGTACTCCTGCTGTGACACGGCCAGCACCGAGGCAAGAATTTCATCATCTTCCCAATCAGCCAGGCCTGCGACGGAAGGTGGGGGGGGGGGGGGGGGGGGGAGACAGAGTGTGGAAAGAGAGAGAGAGAGAGACAGACAGAGAGCGTGGGAAAGAGAGAGAGAGACAGACAGAGAGCGTGGGAGAGAGAGGGAGAGAGAAGAGAGAGAGAAGAGAGAGACAGAGAGTGAGAGAGAGAGAGAGAGAGAGAGACACGAGCGTGGGAAAGAGAGAGAGAGAGAGAGAGAGAGATGGGGTGGGAAAGAGAGAGAGAGACAGAGCGTGGGAAAGAGAGGAGAGAGGACAGAGAGCGTGGGAAAGAGAGAGAGACAGAGACAGACAGAGCGTGGGAAAGAGAGAGAGAGACAGAGAGCGTGGGAAAAAGAGAGAGAGAGACAGCGCGTGGGAAAGAGAGAGAGAGAGAAAAAGACAGCGTGGGAAAGAGAGAGACAGACAGACGGACAGCGTGGGAAGAGAGAGAGAGAGACAGACGGACAGCGTGGGAAGAGGAGAGAGAAGAGAGACAGAGCGTGGGAAAGAGAGAGAGAGAGAGACAGAGCGTGGGAAAGAGAGAGAGACAGAGACAGAGCGTGGGAGAGAGAGAGAGAGAGAGAGACAGAGCGTGGGAGAGAGAGAGAGACAGACAGACAGACAGAGAGCGTGGGAAAGAGAGAGAGAGACAGAGCGTGGGAAAGAGAGAGAGACAGAGCGTGGGAAAGAGGAGAGAGACAGAGCGTGGGAAAGAGAGAGAGAGACAGAGCGTGGGAAAGAGAGAGAGAGACAGACAGAGAGCGTGGGAAAGAGAGAGAGAGACAGACAGACAGCGTGGGGGAGAGAGAGAGAGAGAGAGAGACAGAGCGTGGGAAGAGAGAGAGAGACAGAGCGTGAAAAGAGAGAGAGAGAGAGAGAGACAGAGCGTGGGGGAGAGAGAGAGAGAGAGACAGACAGAGCGTGGGAAAGAGAGAGAGAGAGACAGAGCGTGGGAAAGAGAGAGAGACAGACAGAGCGTGGGAAAGAGAGAGACAGACAGACAGAAGAAACCCATGAAAAGGACAGAATTTGAGAAAGACATCAAGCATTGGAGTGAGGGGGTGGGGGGGGAGGGGTTAGGGAAGGGGTAGGGGGACAATAGAGACAAAGTTGACATTAAAAACAGCATTGAAGACTCCTGTCTCAAACAGAATCAATTTCTGACCCGATTCCCATTCAATTCCACTCCCTCCCCTCCCCGTAACCTCCCCTCTGCTCCAACCGGAAGGTTGAAACATCGATACAGCACATCCACAGGTTCCCCTTCACCTGTGTTACTGATAACTCCCTCAAAATACCCTAATAAATTCAGCAGGTATGATTTCTCTTTCATTACACCATGTTAACCCTGCCTGATCGCTTAGAGATTTTCCTGTAGATTGCCTTTTTTGGGTTAGGGGACTCACGTTTGTAATGTGTAATTCTGCAAATCAGTGCTCTGAAGCATTATAAGGATTATTTGCAATTTTATCCATCAGCAGCCAGCTGGGTGCTGCATTTATTGCCCATTCCTAAATGCCCATGATGGTGGTGATGGGAGGGGTACCTTCTTGAATTCAACTCAGTGGCTTGCTTGGCCATTTCCAAGGGGCAGTTAAGAGTCAATCACATCCGTGTGGGGGGGGCTGAAGTCACATGTTGGTCAGACTGGAGTAAGGATGACAGATTTCCTTTTCCCTAAAGGGGGACATTAGTTAAAAAGATAGGTTTTTTTCTGACAATCAATGATAGTTTCACGCTCACCATTACCGAGGCTAGCTTTCAATTTCAGATTAATACAGAGTTCAATCCAATGCCTTTCCCAAACCGACAGAACAGCATTAATCAGCAACATCACCACTATGTCACCAGAGTAATGAGACGTTCTTTTAATCAGCCATGGAAATCCTTGCTACCTGTTTTTATATGATTAACCTATCTTTCTCTCATACTCTAATTTACTTTTTAATCATTCTTTGTAAATTATATCAAATCTCTTTGTTATGACAGAAGTTAATCCCCCTTTGAGACGTAACACTGGGAGCCCCCAAAGAGAGATCCCTTGCCTGTAATCTGTTAAAAGTGCGTGGGAAAGTATGAATTGTCCTTCAGTTACATTTAGAGGGTAACTAACAAAAATCTCCAATATTCACTTTAAAATAAACTCTACACAATTCATTTATTTACCTAACCAGAACTTTAACTAAACAAGTAAACTAAATAAAATAAGGTTCTACTAGAATGCTGTTCAAATAAATACAAAGCCCATTCATTATCCAAAAATATAATAGGATTTAGTCACAAAAAAATACAACCAGGTTTTGTCTCTTTCGGAACCTTTTGGAGTTTCTCAGTTGATTTCTCTGTCTGTTGAGTTCTTTTTGATTTGATACCTTTCATGATAAGATGGTGCGTTTTCTTGAGAAATATAATGCTGGCAGGGTGGAGAGGTGCTCTCTCTCCCTCTCGAGTCTTGAGCGGTGGCAGTTCTCCTGTTTTTCCTTCTTTCCCTCTCTTTTATACCTGTGATGACCTATCAGTTTTCCTACAATAGGATTGCTCCACTGTTGTCAATAAATTCAAATTAAAATCTAATAGGTTCCAGGGCAGTTGAGTGCCTGTTTAAATTGATTGAGCAATATTTAAACACAAACAGGTTGCCTTGTCATGACGAGTGCTTGACTTTCCCGTACAGATGCTTCAGTTGGGACTCTGCATGTACTTTAAACCTCCTCACACTGAAACAAAACACCAGCTTTAAAGAGACATTGCAATGTTTATTTTTCCTGCTCGCATTTTTACAATTTTTTTTACATCGTTACCTACAACAAATTCTAACTTCACAAACTCAACTTTGCAAAATCTTTTAACTGCACTTTTTCTTTCCATTTGAAACTACACTTTGCCACGGATTGTGCATTTGCCTCCTGATGTCTCTCTCATTGGAATGCATCTTTGCTGAACATTTATGAAATATCTCAAAACATCTGCCCGCTGCATCTCTACCAATCCATCCCTTAACCTTGTTTTCTGGTCTACTGTAGCCAGCTCTGTCTTCAATCCCTTGTACTAGCCTTTATTCAAGTTGGGAACACAAGTCCTGGATCCACTCTTCTCATCCTCAAAACTGAATGTGAAATCCCAGAATGTTATGATCACTGATACCGAGAGGCTCCTTTACTATGAGGTCATTAATTAATCCAGTCTCACTGCACATTACCAAGTCTCGAACAGTTTGTACAACTTATTCCAAAAAACTACCCTGAATACACAAGAAAAATTCATCCTTCCTGGCTACATTTATCAATCTGATTTGTTCAATTTATATGCGGGTTAAAACCACCCATGATAATTGTAGTGCCTTTCCTACACGGCCTCATTATTTCTTTGTATACCCTGTCCCATAGTATTAGGGAAATTTAAAAAAAACACTCCAACAACAATTTACCATTGCTGTTTCTTATCTCTACCTTAAGAACCAAGATCATCTGTCTGTCACCCTTATCACAGAATCCCTACAGTGCAGGAGGAGGCCATTCAGTCCATCCAGTCTGTGTTGACCACAATTCTTACCCAGGCCCTATTCCCATAACTCCACATGTTCACCCCACCAGTCCCCCAATACTAGGGTCAATTCAGCAAGGCCAATCACATAACCTACAAAGCCAAGGCACTGAATGTACTTAAGAAATAGATTGCTGGGCACTAAAGGTGTCGAGGAGTATGGGGAGAGAGTGTAATATTGAGATAGGGGATCAGCAATGACCATACTGTAAGTAATCTCACATCATCAGGTTAAAATCCAACAGGTTTATCTGGTAGCACGAGATTTCAGAGCACCGCCCCCTTCATCAGGTGAGTGTAGGATATGTTTCACAAACAGGGCATACATAGATACAAACTCAATTACAAGATAATGGTTGCAGTACGAGTCTTTACAGGAAATCAAGAGGTTATAGGTATAGACAATGTGAGCAGAGAGTGGGGGAATCACAGGTTATTCTCCCTCCTGTACTTCAACAGATCCTCTTTCCTGGTCTGTCAGCGGTACTCAGATAGGCCATGATATCTACCCTCACTCTGACAGATAGTTACATGGGTAACATGTAACTAAGTGCTTTTTAAAAGACAAAATTGTACCTGCCTGTACCACCACCTCTGGCAGCTTATTCCAGACACTCACCACCCTCTGAGAGAATATTGCTTCTCTGGACCCTTTTGCATCCCTCGCCTCTCACCTTAAACCTGTGCCCTTAAGTCTTAAACTCCCCTATCTTTGGGAAAAGGTGTTGACTATCTAGCTGATCTGTGCCCCTCATTATTTTATAGACCTCTATAAAGATCACCTCTCAGCCTCCTACGCTCCAGAGAAAAAAATCCCAGTCTATCCAGCCTCTCATAACTCAAACCATGCAGTCCCGGTAGCATCCTAGTAAATCTTTTCTGCACTCTTTCTAGTTTAATAATATCCTTTCTATAATAGGGGGACCAGAATTGCACACAGTATTCCAACACCAGGGAAAGAGAGCATGTGAGGGGGGAGGAGAACAGGTTACAGATCTTGAGCGCGAGAAGGGGGACAGGGGTTCCCGCTCACGGAGAGCGCTCCGTAGGTTGAGCTGCAATGGCTCGTGCAGTCGATACTGTACCCATCGTTGGCAGGGGACACAGTCCACGCAATGTTCCAACGAGCGGCTAATGGAGGTGTTTGGAGTTGGGCAGTTGGCACAAGTCCGGTGCAACGCAACGGCGGCCACAGCACAAGACTTACCGAACGCGGTGGGCGACATCTGCTGCATGATTGCTCGACAGTCAAGGGCAGGGCGGAACGAGAGCGCCGGAGACAGGGCTCGGTCGCCAAGCGTCTGGTTGCTCGTACCTAAGGCAGCCAAAAGAGGGGGAAAACAAACAGGAGAGACACGTGTCAGCAGAGTTTGTGCACGCTTCCTCACGGGGTAACCAAAACCAACAGACGGAGGGTAAATTGAAGGGTGCGTTGTCCCCCACCACCCAACCCCCGAAAGGAAACTCAGTAAAACTAAAGGTGATTAAAGGGGTTGATTAAGCAGCCCGTTCATCACAGAGTACGGAAAGTCTCGATCACATTGACAGACACCACATGTCCGGGACAGCTGATGGTGAACATGACTGCAGGGGTAGCGGGTGACCCCTCCCCTGGCCAGCTACAGCCTGAATTTAGAGGTGGGCAGCGTGGCTGTTTCCACGAGAAGGACCTTCACTCTCCTCCCTCCGTCTGCACTGGGTTCCCAAAGATCAGGAAGAGCTTAACGATAAGGAAAGCGACAGGTTTCTCAGGGAATTAACATAAAGAAGGGTGGGACACAGCCACGCACACGAGAGTGAGGGGTGTAGGGGGCATTGGCACGAGGCAGCGATGGAGACCATGGGGCACTGCAGCCTGGGGAGGGTGGGTCTGGGACTTGGGGCATGATGTGAAATTCCACCTGAGCAAAGTTTGACTGAATGAGCGTGTCCGTGGAGAGGGGCAGACGAGGGGGAGACGTCATGGGAGGGGATGGGAGATAATGTTGTCAGCACAAGGTAGGGGGCTAAGGGGAAAGTCATGGCTATACGTGAAAGGCAAGTGGTAAATAACGCAAGGGGGGCAGGGGTTGCAGTGGCAACCCCCCAAGGAGGATGGGGAGAAGGCGTGAGGCAGACGGGGAGGAGGCGCGAGCGGGTGTGAGGCAGACAGGAGAACATGTTGGCAGCCTTTGGGGGTGTGTGGGGGGGGTCACGATCGAGGGCAACACTCTGGATGCTGACCTGGTGCACAGGGCGAGGGGGGCTTTCCGAGTACGAGTGCCGCGGCACTGCCGGGCGATGGCGGCTTCCCTGCGCCGTCTGGGTGGAGGTCGGAATGTTCCGGTGAAGAGGCCAAGCTCCGCTGCCTGGGCGAGCGCCCAGTCCATTCTTCCAGTCCGCTGCTCGCTGCTGCTGTCGCAGAACTACACGTCGCTGAGGCTTTCCGGGGCTGCAAGACAAGACAGGGATCTACGTTCAGTGAACTCTGCACAGTTACACGGCGAACTGCCCTCACCCCGCCGAATACACAGTGAATAGTCCTCACCCTGCTCAACACACAGCAAACCATCCTTACCCTGCTGAACACACAGCTATTCTGCACAGTTACACAGTGAAGGCTCTGCGTTCTGCTGAATAAAAGCTGGAAGTTATTTCATTTTGCGTACACTCCTCCTCACCTGTCGGGCCTGTTTCTCTTGGTCACGCAGCCACTGCAGATATGACTCGCGGGCCACCTGCTCCTCGATGGCTTCGTTCGTGGCCTCCCAGTCTGTGGCCCGCTTTTTGTCTTCCAGCATTTGCTGCTCGATCCAAGACTCCTCTGAGGTTTTGATGGCGTTCTTCATCAGCGACTGGTCGGCGGACTGCAGAGAAAGAGAGAGGGTCTGCATGAAATTAGCTACACAACTGGAGGGAGGAGATGGGGGAGGTGGGGGGAGAAGGGACGGCGACACAGAATAAAAGACGCACCGGTCGTCGCACACTGAGGTTTGAGCAGGAACTGCAAATTTGTTGCAGCTGCACTCTAGGCGACCTCAGTAACGCAGCGATAGGATTTTTTGGCAGCTTTAAAAGAGAGGGAAGGGCACTTTAAGACCTGAATTGCTGCGTTCTACACTGCACTCCCAAGAGGTATAACAGTGAACTGTGATACAGCTTGGACACGATTCAGGTAGACTGATTGGAGTTGGTGAAATGATAGCAGGGAATGGAGTGCAGAATGACTCATGTTTCTATAGCATCCTTTTATTTTTTGGCGGTGACAAAACACCCCCGAAGGGGCTTTAGGGAGTCCAGATTGTGTGGAGTATTGTGTGCAGTTCTGGTCCCCACAATATAAGAAAGATATGGAGGCATTGGAGAGGGTACAGAGGAGGTTTACCAGGATGTTGCCTGGTATGGAGGGCAGGTCCTATGAAGAGAGGTTGAAGGATTTGAGGTTGTTTTCGTTAGAAAGGAGGCGGCTAAGAGGGGATCTTATTGAAGCATATAAGATGATTAGAGGTTTAGATAGGGTGGACAGTGATAGCCTTTTTCCTAGGATGGAGAAAGCTAGCACGAGGGGACACAGCTTTAAATTAAGGGGTGATAGTTATAGGACGGATATCAGAGGTAGGTTCTTTACCCAAAGGGTGGTTCGGGAGTGGAATGCCCTGCCTGCGGCAGTTGTAGATGCGCCAAGTTTGGTGGCGTTTAAGAGGTTAGTTGATAAGTATATGGATGAGAAGGGAATGGTTTAGTTTGGAGGGTTATTGCTTTTTATATTGGTCGGCGCAACATCGAAGGCCGAAGGGCCTGTTCTGTGCTGTAATGTTCTATGTTCTAGATGTGGTAGCAGGAAGTGGCCACCTCTCATTCTTAACTCTGGGGGACTGGGGTGAACTGAATGTCTTTGTCCCAGGTGCCGGCAGGTGGAATGGCCTCTAACCACACTGGGTGATTCCCATTTGTAGCACGATGAGGGCGGTTTCTAATGAGTAATGTACTGGCGGCGGGGGAATGGGCGACAGTGTTCCAGGGAGGGAGGAAAGGAGAAAGTGTCGGCATCATACTCACACCAGGTTTGAAGGCTGGGAGGCCGAGGCCCACCCCGATGGTGGCCTTGTTGGGGTTGACCACGGAGTTGTAGTGGATGTTGCGGTGGTAGCTCACCCTGATGGGCTCATCCTCCGTCTGGTGAATGCCGTGAAAAGTGTTTATTGGTTCTGCGGATGTGAGAAAGAGGAGGCATGAGGACGGGGTGGCGATGCCCGAAGGAAGGGACTTCCCACGTGCTTCTGCTGGAGCCTCTGCTCACCGCAGGGCTGACCCACCCTTCACACCCAAAGTGATGCTCTGTTTCTGCCCCAGGGCAGAGCGCGATCCCGTAAATTGCAGCACAATAAGTCGCTCAGGTCACCCGCTTTTTCCTTAAACTTAAAAATAATGTTGATCGAGGGGTGAGTATTAGTTAACCCCCCTCCCACTCCCGACCCAGGGCACAGTTCCGCGTCTTATCTAGAAAGGTGGCGCCTCCGGCAGTGCAGAAAGGGAAATGGTTTTTACACAGCAAGATCCCAGCCAAACTGTCAGGGGATTTGATCAGTTATTTGACTGGTTTATTTTACTGGCGAGGCAGAACGTGGGAGGCAAGGGCAGAGATGGGGTATGTGGTTTTGAGGGCTTAAATAGGAGAGACCGAGCGAGTGAGCACCAGAGAATAGAGAGGGTGACACAGAGGCTGAAGATAGAGGGTGGAAAAGGAAGGCTAGTGAGGAAGGGAAGAGTTGGGGGGGTGGGGTGCGTCAGGGTGGCTACAGGGGGAGGGAGACAGATGAGGAAGAAAGAATTAACAGCTAGAGTAATGGTTGTGGAGAGGGGTGTAATTACAGAATAGGTGGTTAGAATGCCATATTCTACATTAAAAATGGTCACTAAATTACAACGGGAATAGTTTACAGTTGCTTTTGTGTGTGCATGCTTGTGTAAACAGACAACATTCAATACACCCGAACAGTTAACACCATCCGGCAAGCAGAGAAATTTGCCTGCAGTGCTGAGGGACACCAAACTACGGCACTACACTGCCGCTGGTGGCTGGAGGATATCAATACAGTGTGACGTTTACATGGCAAACTCACGTCACAATCGCTCCCACTGTAGCAAAGGCTCATTGCGCAAAATAACAGAGACGCAAATAGACCGGGAGGGAACAGGGGAGGGGGGATTCTGCGCCGAGCCCGTACCGAGATTCTCTTCCCCGGCCAGGCTGTACTGGTACACCTCGACGGGCCGGTTGTACATCTCCGCCATGGCCTGCATCTCGATGTGGTTGCCGTGGCAGCTGCTCATCCGTTTGCGGTTGATGTAGGTGGTGAAATCCTCCGTCACGTAGTTGGAGAAGTAGTCGGCGTTCTTCACCTGCGGCCAGAGATTCAGACAGAGGGAGGGGAGTCAGGCAAAGGGGCAGCGAGGCGGGGGTAGGGGTGGAGAAAGTGGAACATGGAAAAAGGGACATCAAGTTCTTACCAGGTAATCCATGCAGTGCTTCCTCACCACATCGTGCATGTCCTGATCACCGTAAACCTGGTCGGCTGGAGAACACAGAGGGGCCAAAGTTCAGAGGTCAGGCAGATATCTCAAGCTAGCTGGCTGCTGGCATTACATTGCCTCTTCTATGTCAGCACGAGCTCACCAAGAAATACCAGAAAGGCGATAGGCCAGTAGCATCCTGTAACAACAGTATACTGACAGCTCCCCGCCAACCCCTCTCCACCCAGGGAGTGCTCTGCCCTGGAGCTGGCTCCAGCATGCACCTCCCCCAGGGAGCCCCCTCTAAATACAGGCACGCACCTCCCACAGGGAGCCCCCTGTAAATACAGGCACGCACCTTCCCCCGGGGACACCCCCTGTAAATACAGGCACGCATCTCCCCCGGGACCCCCCTGTAAATACAGGCACGCATCTTCCCCGGGGACCCCCCTGTAAATACAGGCACGCATCTTCCCCGGGGACCCCCCTGTAAATACAGGCACGCATCTTCCCCGGGGACCCCCCTGTAAATACGGGGACCCCGCTGTAAATACAGGCACGCATCTTCCCCGGGGACCCCGCTGTAAATACAGGCACGCACCTCCCCCGGGGACCCCTCCTGTAAATACAGGCACACTCCCCCGGGGACCCCCCACCCGCCGTAAATACTGACATGCTCCCCAGTGCCTACCCACCCTGCTGCCCCGTAAATACTACATGCTTCCCAGGGACCACCCCCCCCCAGTAATACTGACATGGTCCCCGGACCCCCCCCCGTAAATACTGCACGGTCCCCAGGGACCCCCCCCCCCCACCCGAAATACTGACACGGTCCCCAGGGACCCCCCCGGAAATACTGACACAGTCCCCCAGGGCCCCCCCCCCCCCCCCGAAATACTGACACAGTCCCCAGGGACAACCCCCCCCCCCCCCCCTAAATACTGACACAGTCCCCAGGGACCCCCCCCCCCCCCTCCGTAAATACTGACACGCTGCCCAGGGACCCCCCTGTAAATAGTGACACACTCCCCAGGGACCACCCACCCCACCGCCCCATAAATACTGACACTCCCCCAGGGACTGCCTGTAAATACTGACACACTCCTTGGGGACTCCTTGTGAATACTGACACACTCGCCGGGAATCCCCCTGTCAATATTGACTCACTTCCCTGGGGACTCTCAGTAAACATGGGCAGTCTGCCAGAGCAGTAATACTGATACACCCCTTATTCAGCAGAGATCGGGACATAATCCCTGCACGTTTGCCACATTAGTGTCACTCAAGTTTGCTAACTCCGTCATCTAGAACCTCAAATTCCAAGAGGAAGCCTGACCAAGGACTGAAAATAAAACACACATGTACATAAACCATAATGAACAGAGCTCAGGAGACAGACCAGTGCTGAGTTCAGAGAGATGGAGAAGTTTGTGGGGGGGCACTGCAAAAGCATACTGGGTCTTGGGTACGGAATAATACAATCATTAAATTAATCCTAAAACATTGGCTTGGCTTTGGCTGATGTAGGGATGCTGGTGTTGGACTGAGGTAAACACACTAAGAAGTCTGGCAACACAAGGTTTGAACCCAACCGATTTGATAGTAAACTTGCAAGCTTTCGGCTCTATGGCCTTTGTCAGGCCTGAGAGTGGAAAGCTTGTGAGTTTACTATCAAATAAATCAGTTGGATTTAAACCTTGTGTTGCCAGACTTCTTACTTGGCTTTGGCTGGCCAGTGCCCTGTTCTGAGCACCTGCCACACTTACTGGAGAATGTGGAGGCCTTGGGTGGAGGGAGATTTGCCCATGGTTCCTCAGGGATATGGGGTCTTTAGATCATGCAGAGAGAGAGACTGACTGGGAGAATCCGCACAATGCAGAATGTGACCATTTGGCCCAATCCCATCCAGACCCTATTCCCGTAACCCACATATTCTCCCTGCTAATCTCCCAATATTAAAGGGCAATTTAGGATGGTCAATCAACACAACTTTTGGACCACAGTCTCACCCAGGCTCTATTCCCAAATCCCGACATATTTACTAATCCCTCTAACCTATGCATCTCAGGACACGAAGAGGCAATTTTAGCATGGTCAAGCGACCTAATCTACACACCTTTGGACTGTGGGAAGAAACCAGAGCATCCAGAGGAAACCCACTCAGACATGAAGAGAACGTGCAAACTCCACACAGACAGTGATCCAAGATGGGAATTGAACCCGGGTCCCTAACGCCGCAAGGACAGCAGTGCTAACCAGTGTGCCACTCAGAAGGTGGGATCGTTCTCCTTTACAGCAGAGATAAGATTGTGTGTGTGTGGGGGGGGGGGGGGGGGGGGGGAGTTGCTCAGATCAAGATATGGACTGAAAGAGGGAAGGATTGGAGGAGAGGGAGAAATGGGGAAACTCAAGGGGGGGGGGGGGGGGGAGCAGAAAGAAGGTAATTGGGGAGGAAAAGAGAGAAGGAAAAAGGGAGGGAAAAAGGAGGTGGTCAGGGGAACAAATGGGTAAAGAGGAAAAGAGAAAAGGGATGAGAGAGAGAGTGAGGAACAACCCCGAAATGGGCGACGAGGGTCAGGGCAGGAGGTGCAAGAACCGGGGAGAACGAGGTGCAGAGCGTATGATGGCTCATAGTTCAGCAATGAGTCAGCATTAACAAACCAAATAGCAGTTTCAGAGTGTCACCTCGCTGAGGCAGCTTGCCAAGAAAGGGTAGAGAGGGAAGAAGGGGCAGAACCACCCATGCAAATGAGGCCCCAAACTGTTCAGCTTCCAGTCACCCACGTGACTTTCAACAACAGCAGCTGTTTTTACAAACTATTTCAAAGAATTTCTCACCACATCCTCTAGCTCCCCCTCCTCCACCGTTAACACATGCACACCGCATTGGACGCACTGGATTCTGACAATGACCATACAACAATAAAGGTGTTATATAAATACTGGGTTTCTCCAGCTTTAATATAGAAAACGGACTATTAAAAATACAGAACAAAATGTAGCAAAAAAAAAAACCACCGCAGCAGCAGAGTGAATCAGAGTCTGACCTCTTGTCACACTTTAGGGACAGGCAATTAAAACTTGGTCAAAAAGGTCGGTTTTTAAAGAGCATCTTAGAAGAGGAGAAAGGCAATTCCACAATTTACAGCCCTCCCTCCCAGACAGCTAAAGGCACGGCCACCAATGGTGGAGCGATGGGAATTGGGGGATGCTCGAGGCGCCAGAATTGGAAGAGCGCTGAGATCTCGGAGGGTGGTAGGAGTTCCACAGATAGGGAGGGTTGTAGGGGGTTACAGATGAGGAGGATTGTAGGAGATTGCAGAGATAGGGAAGGTGGTAGGGGCTGGAGGGTGTTACAGATTGGGAGGGTTGTAGAGGCTGGATGAGATCTCTAACCTCCTCCCACTCCTCAAGCCTTCCTTGGCTGCCCATGCTCCACACTGTGAATTCTCTCGGGGCCTGTGAGTCAGCACTTTGGCCAGATGCTGACACAGCCACCCTGGCGTCTTTCACCCCCTCACACCACCACACCCCCCACCCCCACCTCCCATTTCTGACACAGCAAATTTGCAACCAGGGAAAAACTGCCTGTCACTTTCTGATATCTTATCTCACCGCTTGGTGTCCCAGATTGGACACCTCTCAGATGCCCGCTCCCCAGTACAACAGCAAGTATCGCCTACTTCAACTCTGTCACCTTTGACAATCTGCCCATCTCTTGACGTCCAATTCCAGGGAGAGGGAGGGACATTGCAGAATGCTGTGTCAACCCGATAATGCAGAGTCACGTCTCGCTGCGGTCGAAGGCGCGTGGCTGTGTGAGACCATGATACAACACTAACTCCTAAAGCCTCCGGACTGCCTCCAAGGCTGAGTGGAGGACAGGCTCACTGAGGGAATAGCTTTTATTAAGCTCATACCCTGCCCCAACAGAACACATGCATGTTTTGCCTGGCTGGGAAAAGATTGTGGGGCAAGGGGTGGGGGTCCTTCGCTCTATCAAATCTGCACCAATTATCCTACCCAGGCCCTTTCTCCATAACCCCATGCATTTACCCTAGCTAGGTAGGGTAGCTAAGAGACGCTAAGGACAATTTAGCAAGGCCAATGCACCTAATCTGAACATCTTTGGAATGTTGGAGGAAACTCACACAGATACAGGGAGGACGTGCAGACTCCACACAGTGACCCAAGCTGGGAATTGAACTCGGGTCCTTGGTACTGAAGGCGCAGTGCTAACCACTGTGCCTACCCTCTGACACTGAGCGGCAATTTAGAACAGCCAATGCGCCTAACCCACATGTTTTTGGACTGTGGGAGGAAACTGGAGCAACCAGAGGAAACCTACAGTGGGATCCTTTGTATGGTTTGCTTCAGTTAAAAGACTCCATTCTAAGATATTTCTGCCTGCATAAGTAACTGTGCTGAGGTTCAAAACTAACAATCACATTTTAAATTAAGCTGGGAATGCTGGGATGAGTTGGAAAGTTTACTGCATTCTTGGAAAATAATCCTGCAAGGAAGGGTCTCTCACAACCAGAACAGAAGCTTTCACACAGCTGCCAATTTTTAAAGAAAGTTAGGGATAGTTTGTACCAGCAATTTCCATAACACGGATTAACAATAAGGTATATCGTGCATTTCAGTGTGTGTTGAATTCAGTGATTATTCAAGATCAGCACAGGGAGCTGGAATGAAGAAGCCAGTTTCTCCAAGCTACCTTTTCTCCTTCTCATTTCTGTAGTTTTAAGTTTTATTCAATCAAGGAAATCATTTTTAAAAATTATCCTAAGTGCTGCCTATGCCTATTCTAAGGAATGAACGGAGCCTGCCTCCATGCACACATGGGGTGAAGTAGAAAGTTCAGAGTGAGCCAAGTCGGGAATCAAACCTGGGTCCCCGGCACTGAGACAGCACTACTGACCAGTACCACCACGATCCCCCGCAAATAACAGCTTCCAACGTAGGAAACAAACCCACTGCAGAGATTATTTAGCAGTTTTTGGGCCCAGATGCCCACACACACCTTAAACCCCTCCCTCCTCTGCTCCTATCAACCCAGTAGACCAGGTTTTCTCCATCCATCACGTTGAATCCTTTCATCATCTAAAATGTGCCCTCACCACACTTCATCGAAATCTTCAATACTTGTAGTAGTATCTCAGGCCTGGAACTCAACTGTTGTTACCACAGCTGCTTCGCAGTGCCAGAGACCCGGGTTCGATTCCCAGCTTGGGTCACCTTCTGTGTGGGGTCTGCGCATTCTCCCCATATCTGCATGGGTTTCCTCCGGGTACTCCTGTTTCCTCCCACAGTCCAAAAGACGCGAGAGTTAAGTTGACTGGCCGTGCTAAATTTCCCCATCGTGTCAGTGGGACCAGCTAGGATAAATACTTGGGGGTTATGAAGGTAGAGCCTGGGTAGGATTGTGATCGGTGCAGACTCGATGAGCTTCTGCAAAGTAGAATTCTATAACCCGGGATGCTTCTGAATCAGCATTCTCACTCATACAGATATACCTATTCCTCACCTCACCCCCACTTCCCACAGCTTCTGTATTAAATAGTCCCCCACCTCAGCAACTCCCCCACCCCTCAGAACACCAATGCAGACAGGGTGACATTTTGCACGTGCGCACTCATAGGTAGAACCGTGTTGTTTCTTCCCCAGCCCCCTCAGTGACTCATGGTATTTTTTCTGTTCGCGATGTTTTCCTCTATATGCGTCGCGGTTCAAAGTTTCACAAAAAACAAAAGGAAAACAACCTCTTGTGGTTTTGCAGCTCAGCCCATGTGACTTGCAAACTGTTTCCCTCAGTTCCCGATCCCCCTCAGACAGATGGGTTGGTAGGACCTCTCCCCCACCCCGCGCTCAGGGGTAGCACCTTGGGCAGGGCTGGCAGAATCTCCCCATCCCAAGCTGGACCTCAGAGCCCCTCTTCCCCGCTGGCGTGTGTTTGGACAACTCTTAGGTGGCACACAGCGGTTCGCACTGCTGCCTCATGGTGCCAGGGACCCAGGTTTAATCCTGGCTTGGGTCACTGTGCAGAGTCTGTACATTTTCCCCCCACGTCTGTGTGGGTTTCCTCCCACAGTCCAGTGCGGATTAGGCGGATTGGCCAGGCTAAATTCAGTGTTACAGGGATAGAGCAGAGGGGGAGAGGGAGTGAGTCGAGGCTGGTAAGATTTTCCTTTGGAGAGACAGCATAGACTCAATGGGCTGAATGGCCTCCTTATGCGCTATTCCATGGTAAACAGAAGCTTGGGGAACCCAGGACAGTGGCGGGGGGGGGCAGGTAATGATTAACTGTGGTCAGGTCTCCCACAAGCTTCGTATTATGGGCTTTTCGGGAATGTTCGAGGCATTGGGGAAGGTGCTGCACAGAAATAACTGGGGGTGGGGGGGTAGGTGTCCGTGAGGGGAAGGGAGTGAGAGAGGGGCTGGGACCGTTCTCCTTTTGAGCAGAGGAGGTTAAAGGGTGAGTTAAATCGAGGGCATCACTATCACGAAGGGTGTTCGATTGAGTAAATGAGCAGAAAGTGTTCCCCCAGCAGGAGGGTTGGTATCCAGAGGAATGATTAGGATGGAGAGAATCGGTAAAAGATCTGGTGCTTTGGGAGTTGAGGGGTACGGGAGAGGGAGGGCCAACAGAGAGATGAGGAGAAATTGATAGTGAGCTGTGACTTGAAAGGCGCTGCCTAAAATTCAGCAAGTTAGGCAGGGGGAACATACTGAGACAGTGAGTGTTCTCAATCACCTCTTGCAGCGTAACTGAGTATTGGGAGTGGAGCTGTGTGTCGAACTGAAAGGTGGGGATGGTTGGTATGAATATGCTTTCCAAGGGATTGAATGAGCAGGGATTTGGGAAGATATTGTGCAATTGGAACTCTGTAATGGCAGGATGTCCCCGGGTAGGAAACAGGATTTTACCCACCCCCCAAGCCCTGTGCAGGATTGATGTGAATAAGGGTCTGTTGCTGAGAAATAGCTCCGCGCCGCAGCTGCACCTCTCCAAGAAAAGAGGAGCTGAGGTTTTACTTTGAAAGATTAACCACGGCCTCAGGTTGATGGATTTCCTGAAATCTCCCCCACCCCTCAATTCGAGGAAGAGAGAGAAGCGGGGCCGATGGCTTTTAACCCCTCAATGACTGGTGTGAGTTAGCAGGTACCAGCTGGACGGACACTACACCTTTCAATCTCTCCCACAGCCAATCAAGAAGGGCAGTCACCGTTCTAATGTTAGAAGCCTGGTGACCATTTTGCACACAGCAAGATCCCACTAACACCAACAAAGAAACTGCCCAAGGACGTGGAGACTCAAACCTTTACCACGGCCAGTTCTGGAATATGGATTGGCTCCATGACCTCTGACAGTGTGGTGCTCCCTCAGCGTGACACTCCCACAGCACCGACCCTCCCACAGCACTGATACGGGGGAGGATTCACTCAGGTTTGGGTTGGGGGGACCTTCTGCTTGTGGAGCGCGGACAAAACCCACGACCTTTAGTGTCTTACAGGCGAGGGTGCTGTGGGTAGCACTCTGGCCTCCTGGTGCCTGCGTCAGGTAGCACAAATTCACACTCCGACCACAAGCATCCTGCCTCTGGACGGCCACTCTTCAACTACCCGACCAAGTTCCTGTCACACGCATGCATTTCTGGTAAAAAAAAAGATAGAGAAAGAGACATCGTTCTCATAATTGGCTGTCCGTAAATAAACACGTGCCACACGAAAGGTATCTCAGCGATGAAAGTCAGCAGCCTCACATCAGCCTGAGTTTCATTTCACTGGGTTACTGATAGGACAAGAATACGAACAACAGCCCTCTGACCCTGCTCCCCCATTCCTCCTCATCTCTGTTTTGAAAGGGAGACCTCCCCTCATTCTGAAACTGTGCCTCCCTCCCTCAGTTCTAGATCTCCTCCTCCCACAAAAAAAAAAAGGGGGGTTTCTCTCAGCATCCACCCTGTCAAAGTAAGACCCCCTCATTCTTCTAAACTCCAATGGGTTCAGGCCCCAACCTGCTCAACCTTTTCCCATAAGACAAAATGCAAACCACGCATTTCCCCCCCCGCCCCCACTTCAACCCAGGAATTGGCCCAGTGAACCTTCTCTGAACGCCCTCCGATATAGTAGATCCCTCCTTCAGTAAGGGTGAGGAGACCAGAACTGTTCGCAGTTCTCCAGCTGCAGAAACACCAACGGGTGCCACAGCTCAAACCAACATAGCTCACATCAGAGGCCGTTCAGAGAAGGCTCACTGGGCCAATTCCCGGGGTGGAGGGGGGAGTGGGGGTTTGTCTCATCAGGAAAAGGTTGAGCAGGTTGAGGCCTGAACCCGTTGGAGTTTAGAGGAATGAGAGGGGATCTTAGTGAAACATCTCAGACTCTGAGGAGGAGGTTTGACAGGGTTGATGCTGAGCGGATGTTCCCTCCCCCCCATGCTGGGGGATGGAATCTAGAACAGGGAGGAGGAGGGAGGCACAGTTTCAGAATGAGGGGAGGTCTCCCATTGAAGACGGAGATGGAGGAGGAATGGGCAGCAGGGCTCCTATTTTCGTTGCACCAGTAACCCAGTGAAGTGTCACTCAGGCTAATGTGAGGACAGCTACTGCTGACTTTTGTCACTGGAGCACATCTCGTGTCACGTGTTTATCTATGGACAGCCAGATGATTATGAGAAGGATCTCTCTCTTTACCAAAAGAGTGACTCAGAGCGCCCGGGAGAGAGAGAGTGTGTGTGAGAGAGAGAGAGACAGAGACAGAGAAACTTGGTCGGGTGGTTGAAGAGTGACCATCTGGAAATGAACCCGTGTTAGCAGAATTTTGCTGGGCACAAGATGGCTGGTGTGCTCCTGGCACCGAACTGGCAACCATCACTCAAACACTGGACATCTATACCCTTGGAGTGAGGGGCCATGCCCAGCCAAGGGGAGAGGGAGGGAGAAGATGGTGGAAGGGAGTGATCATGCCCACCCAAATTGGTGATAGTTGCGGTGGGAGGGAGGGGGGGGTGTGGTTTGGTGGTACAGTGTAATAGAGAGAGTATGACTGAGGTTTGGGACAGAGGTCTATGAGGAAGCCTGCCTGGAAGAGAGGAATTTTTGTCAAGTTTGCAGTGGGGTGAACACTCTGCCCTGCTGCCCAGCGCCTCCAACAAGAACCCAACCCAACACATTGGCCCCAGAGGGTGGCATCAACTCACCGACTGCCCGGAAGAGGCAGGCTCCATCCTCCTTCATCTTCTTGATGACAAAACCTTTTTTCTCGCTGAGGGCCTTCTCGAACCAGTGTTCCTGCTGCAGAGGAAGTGGGAAGGGAGGGAGGGGTGGATGGATGGAGAGAGTGGGGGGGGGGGGGGGGAGGGGGGGGAGATGGGGAGGTAGAGAGATCAGTCACTCTGTAACAAGGCAGCAAGTCCCTTTCACAAACAACAGCTCAATCCGTCTAAACCCATCGCATATATTGGGGAGCACATTTCTCCACCCTGCCCACTCCCCCCTCCCCGCCCCCCCCATACAATGGCTGGCAGTGTTCAAATGCGCCTCATGCTGCCTTGAACTTCACTAACCACTGTGAATGTGTGTGGATCCCCACCTCCTCTGGCTCCAACCCTCCTACCACTGGGAAATCCTCAAAATCCCCTCGGGGTTTGTGAACGCAGCAATTAAATCTCTCCCTTAACCTTCACTACTCTGAGAAGAATCCCTCTCATACCTGGGCGCTCCACCATCCCCCCACCTCAGGGTACACAAATCTGCATCTCGCTCCCCTCCCCACCCAGCACGTGCATCAGCATCATTAAGGGAGGCAAATCCTCCAGTAGAAGGAGACATGCACTCAGGACGTGAATTAACCTCTCTTCCTCGGTTCATTCCAGCAATCTAGAAGAGCCAGAGGATCAGGCACCTAATGTTCAACACGCTCTCTCTGAAGTGGGGCACCATTGATGATTCCCGTGCCCAATGGGAGTCGCAGGGCCTGGGGTGTTTGACTCTTTGTTTTGATATTTGAGGTTTCCTTTGCAATTCTGTTGATGTTTATGCAGCACCTTTTAAGGAGTTATCACTTTGATAGACAGAGTTTGCGGATCTGGTTCATTTCTTTAACAAATGTTAAACACTGTCCCCCAGTGGCACCATTGCCACATTGCTGATCCACAGCCAGGCTGCAGCACTCTCTGGTGGCCCAGCACCTCTCCCGCACCCACTCAAACCCAGAGTCCTCACCTCAAAAACCCAATCCCAATCCTTCCTCAACGTGGAACAAAGAGCAAAACAGCAAGGGAAACAGGCCCTTCGGCCCAACAAGCCCGCGTTGCCACCTCAATGTTCCCACTTCTACCCGTGATCCCTGCGTATGTTTATAGATCTACGGATTGAAACCAAATTTGAAACAATTTAGGGAGAATTTGTTCTGCCAATCAGCATAAGAGCACATCTTTGGAATGTGGGAGGAAACCGGAGCACCCGGAGAAAACCCACGCAAGCACGGGGAGAATGTGCAAACCCCCACAGACACAGGCCCAAATCCATGTATCTGCACAGCACAGCGATAGTCACTGAGCTGTCGTGTTGCCCATCAAATGGTCCAGGTCAAGCGTACACTAACGACGTGAAGCACTAGGATACTCTCGAAAAAATCCAAGAGCAGTCCTATCACGAACCATCGCGTGTATGCCCTTCGTTAGACAACAAGGTGGACCAAAGCACCTGTAGGATGAAAACAAGTACATCAATATCATCATCTATTTACACACTTCCCAGGGACTCCCAAGGCTCATGATCCCTATTTTAAATCAGTTTTCTATATCCCTCCATTCCCATTCTGTTCATGTGCCCATCTAAGTATCTCTTAAATAACTCCAGAGTGCCTGCCTCCACCACTTTACTTGGCAGCACGTTCCATACCCCCACTGCTCTGTGTGAAAAAACTCCCTCTAGCATCCAAATTAAACCTTACCCCCCCTCACCCTAAGCCCAGGACCCCTTGTGCTATTCGAGTCCACCCTAGAAAAAAGCTTAACCCTTTTACTCTATCTATACCCTTCATAATCTTGTACACCTCTATTAGATCTCCTCTAAGTCTAAGGTCTTTCTAAGGAAAACAGCCCAAATTTGCCCAACCTCTCCTCGTAACTCAGACCTTCCATACCAGGCAGCATCCTGGTAAATCTCCTCTGCACTCTCTCCAGAGTCTCTACATCCTTCTGGTAGTAGGGCGACCAGAACTGGACGCAGTATTCCAAATGAGGTCTAACGAATGTTTTATACAACTGCAGCGTTAAAGGCTAGCTCTTGTACTCTATACCCCTTCCTATATATAAAGTCTAGCATACCATATACTTTCTTCACAACCTTCTGCCACCTTCAGAGACTTATGCACCTGCACCCCCAGGTCCCTCTGCATTTCTATACTCTTAATAGGTCTACCCTTTATCATGTACCTCCCCTCTACGTTCTTTCTCCCAAAATGCATCACTTCACATTTATCAGGATTGAATTCCATCTGCCATCTATCTGCCCAAGCTACCAGCCTATGTCCTGCTGCATCACCTGACAATGCTCCTCACTATCTGCAGGTCCAGCCATCTTTGTATCGTCTGCAAACTTGCTGATCACTCCACTTATTCCCTCTTCCAAGACATTTATATATTTTACAAATAGAAGAGGTCCCAGTACCGAGCCCTGCGGCACACCACTAGTGACCGACTTCCAGTTACAAAAACACCCTTCCACTATTACTCTCTGTCTCCTACTACCAAGCCAGTTACTTATCCATCTAGCTACCTATCCTTGTATCCCATTAGCCTTGACCTTTTCAACTAATCTCCCATGAGGGACTTGGTCAAATGCCTTACTAAAATCCATATAGACATCAACAGCTTGCCCTTCGCCGACCGTTTTCATCACCTCCTCAAAAAATTCTACCAGATTCATAAGGCACAACCTCCCTTTAACAAAGCCATGCTGCGTATCCCTAATCAGATCGCAATGCTCTAAGTGCCTATACATTCCTATTTCTAAGAATCCTCTCCAACAGCTTCGCAACATCAAACTCACCAGCCTATAATTTGCAGGGTTATCCCTACTACCCTTTTTAAACAACATGGAGAGACAGAGGGCTGACAGGAGAGTGGACAGACTGAGTTTTGCATCAGAGGGAGCAGCTGCACAGAGAGCAAGGTTACACTGACAGTGGTTTGATTAGATTCTGCCCGGACAAGTGCAGCTCCAACAACACTTGAGAAGCTCGACACCATCCAAAACAAAGCTCAATCAACATGTTAACTACCCACCTTTGACATTCACTCCCTCCCACACCAATGCACAGTAGCAGTGTGTACCATCTACAAGATGCACTGCAGTGACTCATCAAGGCACCTTCAACAGCACTGCCCAAACCACCACCTCTACCCCCTAGAAGGTGGAGGGCAGCAAATCATAGAAACCCTACCGTTCAGAAAAAGGCCATTGGGCCCATCAGGTCTGCACTGACCACAAACCCACCTCGGCCCTACTCCCATATTCCCTCTAACCTATGCATTTCAGGACTCTGAGGGCAATTTTAGCATAGCCAATCAACCTAACCCACACATCATCAGAGAGTGGGAGGAAACTGCAGCACCCGGAGGAAACCCACACAGACATGAGGAGAATGTCCATGTGGAATTTGCACAGTGACCCAAGCCAGGAGTCTAACCCTAGTCCTGGGAGCTGTGAAGCAACAGTGCTAACCACTATGCCACCGTGCTATGGGGAACACTCACCTCCTGCAAGTTCCACCTCCAAGCAACACCCCCACCATCGCTGCTTGGAAATATGAGCCGTTCCTTCACTGTGGAAGAGTCAAAATCCTGGAGCTCCCTCCCTAACAGTACTGTGGGTGCACCTACACCACACAGAACTGCAGCAGGTTCAAGATGGCATCCCACCCACCATCTTCTCAAGGGGCAATTAGGGATGGAGGGGTAAATGCTGGGTCTGGCCAGTGATGCCCAGAGGGTCATTTTTGGGTGGTGGACTGTTGATGTGGAGACATCACACTGAGAGGCAAAGTTCCTACGTTTACTAACATACAAATGAGGAGGAGGCCATTCAGCCCAGAGCCTGCTCTGTCATTCTGTAACACTATAGCCAGTCTGACTGTGGCTTCAACTCTATGGCCCCTACCTATCTCCCTGCCAAGCCGATAACCTTCCAACCTCTCATCAGTCAAGCATCCACCTTGGCAATGTAAAATCTTCACTGCTGACACCGCTCCTTGAAGAAGAAAGATTCGCAATCCTTAGCTCCGCCAGGAGTCGCCAAGAAGACGGGAGGGTAAATGGGCCGAGGGGAGGGAGAGCGAGAGAGTGGGGGTGCAGAACAGGTAAAAGCAGGGCTGCTCTAAAGGTCAGTAGAAGACTGCATAGATGTTGGAGGGGCACGAGAAGGTTACAGAGATAGGGAGGGTTGTAGGGGCTGGAGGGGATTACAGAGATAGAGAGGGTTGTAGGGGCTGGAAGGAGTTACAGAGATAAGGAGGATAGCAGGGGCTGGAGGAGGTAAGAGAGATAAGGGGTGTTGTTAGGGTTGGACGAGGTTACAGAGATAAGTAGAGTTGTCGGGTCTGGAGGAGATTACAGAGATAGGGACAGTTGCAGGGGCTGGAGAACATTACAGATAGAGAGGGTTGTAGGAGATTCTAGAAATAGGTAGGGTAAGAATGAGAGGGCATTACACAAAGATTCTCAGTTCAGGGTCAACCTCATATTTAGACAGGCGCTGGTGGAGTGATGCTGTTGGTTGCCAGGAAACAGTTGGTGGGTCAGTTCTCTCCACACAAATTAGGATCCAGAACCAATAGCAGAACTGATTCACCCTGATTATTCCCAGTCACAACGCAGAATATAACTAACACATTGACATCAGCAGCACTAAATTCACCAAGAGATTTCCAACTCGCTGTCAAGACAGATTCTACTCACAGGTATTTGTTATTCTATATATAAATACCCCTGAACCCTTCGATTAGATTCCAATCTGTAACTCACTCCTAGGTATCTGTTATTTTATACACAAATTCCTCCCGAGCCCATTGATTAGATTGCAGTCTGTAACTCACTGCTGGGTATCTCTCACTGTGTATAAGCCACATCACTCTTCCATGAGGAAGCAGACCACAGAAATTGTGCACAGCAAGATCCCACTAACTACAACATGTTAACGACCAAATCTGTTTTATTGTCATGTTGATTCAGTGCAACTTAATGGCCCCAGAGTACAAGCGAGTACATCAGTTACCACTCCCCCCACCGTACGGCCACATCACTGCCTGGATCATCAACCCCCTCCCCACGCAATCACTGGTCCTCCAACTGTAGCACTCCCTCAGCGCCAGCCCTCCCTGACCCCGCCATGCTCCCTCAGCGCCAACCCCCAAACGCACGGTGCTCCCTCAGCGCCAGCCCCCCCAACCGCATGGTGCTCCCTCATAGCTTGGATTACCCCATAGAATATATGTACAGTGGAGTAGATTGCCCTTGGAACATTTACCACCCAATTAAATTACCTATGGAATATATATACCTAAGATTAGGTTTATATACAATATATAAATGAATAGTCATCTCACCATTAATCTCTGGTTTCAGTATTTATATTAATTGACATATCTGGTCCTTTGGATTAGATAACACTATCTGCAATAGCTGATATCTCTCTTCATCTTTGACTATATATAAAATACATTATGAGAGCTGTGGGAATCCTAAATTACATTACAGTTACAATATATAGATTACCTGAGATAATCTGTCTGTGGCAGTGTGTTTAGCACTGCTGCCTCAGTGCCAGGGACCCGGGTTCAGTTCTGGCCTCAGGTCATTGTCTGTGCGTTCTCCCCATGGGTTTCCTCTGGGTGCTCCGGCTTCCCGATGTGTGGGTTAGGTGAATTTCACACTAAGTTGTGTTCCAAGATGTACAGGTCAAGGGGATTAGTTGGGTGAATACATGGGGTTAAGGGGATAGGGCCTAAGCTGGATGGTCTGTCGGAGAGTAGGTGCAGACTCGATGGGATGGAAGAAGCTTCCTTCTGCCCCCTGGATTACAATCTCTGGGATATTTAACCTCTGCATTACGTATAGAACCTAATCTGTGATGATCTGCCCCCCCCACCCCAGAATACATTATATATAAATAAATAATGTATTGTCTAACCACACCCCCCAACCGAAGTAGATGTACTGAATGTGTTCCTCCCCGCCCGGATGAAATACCTCCATCATATATATCCCGGATTATATTACCTACGCAATGTATATTCCTGGATTAGATTACCTATACAATAGGCACCCCAGGACAATTTGCCTCTAAAATCTATATTCCTGGAGTAGGATACTGTAGAAAGGAGTACAGAAACCCTTAAGATTTTTGAAGACTACTAAAACAAAGTAGACTTGTTTAGAATAGCAATCGCAGTGTGCCTTATATATACAATAAGGAATCACAAAGTGCCTCACCACACTCATACATAATGCAAAGATATTATCTGCATAGTCACATTCAATCACTTGTAGTGAACCTTGAGTAAGTATCGTAGGTTTAAAATGCATTTCCAAATTTCCTGTAAGCTTTGGCCAGGATGCAGCCTGGGCCCAAAGCACAATGGGAAGCAAGCAGAACCAGACAGACCACATTCCTTGGAAACAATAAGGTATAGATTATATTCACTATTACCAGTCTGCAGCTGCAAGCCGATAGAGGTTTTAAAATGAAATAGAGGCGTTTAGCTTGTGGCTGCAGTGAACAGATTTATTCAGCTTTTGCTGATGAGGTCACTGGCAGGCAGAGTAAAATGACCCCTGTCCACTCCCATGGTTTGCAGGTGGTGAAGGTGACCCTTGAACCCACCAGATTTGCATAGGTTAGGTTGCTAGGCAATGGGGGGGGGGGGGGGGGGGAGAGACACCTCCAGGTCAAATTGATCAAAGAATTCCTAATTCTGCTAAAAAGGTACAAGAACAAAAGAACAGGACAGGACAGGAACAGGCCCTTCCAACCTCCAGACCTGCACTGATCACGATGCCTCCCTAAACTAAAATTGTGTGTACTTCTGGAGTCCATACCCTTCCATTCCCATCTTATTCATGTATTTGTTTAGATGCCCCTTAAGTGTTGCTATTGAACCTGCTCCCACCGTCTCTCCGTGCAGCACATTCCTGACATTCACTACCCTCTGTATAAAAAAAACTTGCTTCACACATCTCCTCTAAACTTTTCCCCCCCCACACACCTTAAACCTACGTCCCCGAGTACTTGACTTTTCTACTTTTGGAAAAAACATCCAACTTCACGCCACTCAATCTTGTGGCTCTTTATCAGATCGCTCCAATGAGAACAAACGGAGCTTATCCAACCTCTCCTCATAGCTAATATCTTCCAGACCAGCAATACCCCGGTAAGCCTCTTCTGTACTCTCTCCAAAGCATCCACATCCTTCTGGTAGAGTGGCGACCAGAATTGTGCACAATATTCTAAATGAGGGCTAACTAAGGTTCCATAAAGCTGCAACATGACCTGCCAATTTTGAAACTCAATGCCCCAGCCAATGAAGGTGAGCATGCCATGTATGCCTTCTTGACTACAATTTAGAATGCTATTGGCCAAGGCAAATAATGTATATTAGTGTAATTGGATCATCCAGTCTGGATGACAGGTTGGGCTGGAGAAACAAACCTTCGAAAAGGTACATCTGTCTTACAGACGTACTGTAAGGTCAAGAGAAGCTGGAATCCTCCAACTGTCTCTCTCCCAATACAAACTGATCAGATAAAGAATGTCTTTTACCCCTGCACTGTCTTTCATGGATTTTTGTATTAGCTGAGATCAGCTTAATACATACAAGCAGAAGGCAGCCCCCTGGAAAACCAACTCAGCAGTTACCTACACAATATACACATTACCTGAAACCTAAGGCAGTTGATTACATATGATATATACATTATCTAAGATATCTAACCCATTGGATTTGATTATCTACATAACATATATACCTTGAATAAGATTTCCCTTGTGATATATACATTTGCCATATCCAAATCTTCCCTCCACAACAGTGCAGCTGTATATAATCCGCCTAGATTATATCACCCATAAAATCTATACATCAACTGACACATCTAACCTCAGAATTCCATTACTATGTGCCCATTAGATAAGATTATGTACATGACATATACGTTATCTGACTCCCTGATTAGATTACCTCTGAAATACATATCCTCAGCTCCAGAGTATATGCACTCTAAGATTGGGTAACCAATAGGATATATACTGTCAGATTATGCTATATATATATATAAATATATATTTCTTTTTATTTATATATATAAAACACACACACACTCTACAAATAGTTAGAAATATAACTCCCAGGTTAAATCATTTATACATATATGGAATGTATATCGTAAAATTAGATATATAATCTATACAGCATCTGACATTTACTTCTTTGGATAATATTACCTGTTGGTAACCCCCAGGATTACAGGGCACATCTACAATGTAAACCCCTGGATTAGATCATACAATATATACTCCTGGATTAGATATATAATCTGCAAGTTATGAAAAACCTAACCTTTAATTACTTCTGAAATATATAGCTCCTGGGTTAGATTACCTATTGAATAAATAGTATCCCAATTATATTACATATATAATTTACAAATTGAGAAATCAACCCACTGCTTTATTAGGTCACTTCAGTAGGTATATGCCTGAATAAGATTACACATATAATTTATACATTATCTGGCATTACCATCACCCTGAATTAGAGTGTACACAAAATACACATCTCGAATTAGAGTACATTTATGATATGTACCCCCTTTAAGGATATAATATACATCCCCTAGATTATATTATACATATAGAATCCCGACAGTGCATAAAGCCGCCGTTTTGGCCCATTGAGTTTTCACTGACTCTCAAACAGTATCCCATCTGCGCCCTCCACATTCACCCAATCCATCTAGCCTTCAGTGACTGGTATACATTCCCCTCTCTCAATTTATAGCCAGATAATAATCTGCCTTTGCTACTCAAGTGGATAACCTCACATTTATTCATAATGTACTGCAAGTGGTGGTACTTGACTTAATTTTAGGGACTAAAGCCAGGCAGGTGGTAGGTGTGTCAATAGGGAGGAGCATTCTGGCGATAGCAACATCACTCAAATAAGGTTTATAGTCATTTTAGCAAAGAACAAAGATAGAGCAAACACAACAGCTCTGAATTAAGGGAAGGCTGATTTTAATAGGATAAGACGAGATCTGGTCAAAGCAGACAGGGAGCAGTTACTTGTAAGAAAATCCACATCAGATCAGTGAGAGTCATTCAAAAAGAGATAGAGTACAAAGTCAATGTGTTCCCATAAAGGGTGGGACCAATGAGTCCAGAAAATCCTGGATGTCAAGGAAACTTATGGCAGATTCAGAGAGTCCAAATTACGCCTTAGAGTATAGAAAGTGCAGGGGAGTGCTTTAAAAAAACCAAGATCCCAAAGAGGAAGCTTGAAAACACACAGGCAGGCAAAATAAAGGAAAATTTCAGGATGTTTTATAATCATAGTAAGGGCAAGAGGGTAAACAAGGAAAGAGTAGGATCCATTAGTGACCAAAGTGGCAATATGTGTATGGAAATGAAAGATGTAGATGAAGTTTGAAATTAGTATTTTGATCATTACAGAGAAAAATGATTAAATATAGAAGGATCGGAGAGGGGCTTGATATAATTGAATAAATTAACAATGACAGGGAGGAAATATTTGTAGGTTAGCAGGCTTAAAAGTTAGTTAGGCCTCATTTAGAATATTGTGTACAATTCTGATACCACACAGCCAGAAGGATGTAGATGTTTTGGAGGGGGTACAAGGAGGTTTACCTTGGTGCTGCCTGGTCTGGAGGATATTAGGTATGAGGAGAGGTTGGGGAAAGTTAATTTGTTCTCACTGGAATGGCAGATGCTGAGAGTGACTTGAAAGAAGTCTACAAGATTATGAGGGTAATGGATAGTCAGATGCATTTTCCTAGGATAAAAAAGTGAAATACATAGGTTTAAGTGGGAAATGGTTCAATGGGAAGATGTGCGAGACAAGACCTTTTCTTTTTTTTTTATACAGAGTGTGGTGGGTGCAGGTGTAGAACACGCTGCCTGGGGAGATGGTGGGTGCAGGTACAATAGCAGCATTTAAGGGATGAGACAAATACATGAATAGGATGGAAATGGAAGAATATAGGCTCCGTTGGCCTATACAATTTTAGTTTAGGCAGGCATCATCATCAGCGCAGAAGGGCCTGTTCCTGTTCTGTCCTTTGGAGAAATCCCCAAGCCCAAATGAGGTGTATCCGGGGCTGCTGTGTCAGGCAAGGGACTGCGGGGCTCTGACACTAATTTGCACAACCTTTCTGGCCATAGGAGAGGTGCCAGATGGTTAGTATCATTATTCAAGAGAAGTAGAGATAAACCAGGGAATTACATGCCAATGGGTCTAACATCAGTGGCAGGGAAATTATTGGAAAAAAACTCTGAGGGACAAAATTAATCTCCACTTGGAGAGGCAAGAATTAATCAAGAATGGTAAGAATAGAAGGAGATCATATCTCAAGTTTGATAGAATTTTTTTGAGGAGGTGATTAGGTGTGTAGATGAGGGTAATGCAGTTATGTAGTCCACACGGACTTCAATAAGGCTTTTGATCCAGGGCAAATTGGATCCAAAGTTGACTTGGTGGAAGGAGGCAAAGGGCATTGGTTAAAGGTTATTTTTGTGACTGGAAGACTATATCCAACGGTGTACTGCAGGGAACGGCACCGCTAATTGTAGCGTACATTAATGATCTAGATAGGAATGTGGGGAGTATGATCATTAAGTTTGTAGATTATACAAAAATTGGTCTTGTAAATAGCAAGGAAAGTCTTGAATTGCTGGATTATATAGGTGAGCTATTCTGATGGGCAGAACAAGAGCAAATGAAATCTAACCCCAAAAAGTGTGACGTGAAGCATTTTGGGAGGACTAACAAGGCAAGGGAATACACAATGAATGGTAGGATGATAGGAAGTACAAGGGGAACTTGGAATGCAAGTCTATGGATCCCTCACAGCAGTGTACACGTAGATAAGATGGTAAAGGAGGCCTATGGGACACTGGCCTTTATTAATTCAAGTATAGAATGTAAGAGCAGTGTGGTTGTGATGGGGCTATATAAAACACTGGTTAGGCCATAGCTAGAGGACTGTGCGCAGTTCTGGTCTCCACATTATAGGAAGGATGTGATTGTACTGGAAAGGATGCGAAGAAGATTCACTGGGTAGGTAGATTTAAGGTAAAAAACAAGAGTTTTAGAGCAGATTTGAGGGAGATCTCTTTCATCCAGAGGGATGAAAGGATGATAGAGATGGGACCTCTCTCAGCATTTAAAAAGCATTTAGATCAGCACTTAATGTGCCATAACACACAAGGCTACGGACTAAGTACTGGAAAATGGGATTACAATAGATAGGTGGTATTGTCGCTGTACTAGCAATCCTGAGAGCCAGGGTAATGCTCTGGGACCCAGGTTCAAATCCCACTGAGGCAGATGGTGATATTTAAATTCAACAAATGAAAATCTGGAATTAAAAATCTAATGATGACCATGAAACCAGTATCGATGGTCCTAAAGATCCACATAGTTCATTACTGCAAAATGCTATGACTCTACATACATAATATACAGCCTGCATGGAGCTGTGTATAGTACAATTTGTATGGATAGTACAATACTTTTGACCACATCAAGTGACAATAATAAATCATATCAAATAAGTAATCTTATCCAGAGGGATTAGGGTACATATAAATACCCTGGAGTAGAGTAATATAGAATACATAGCCCCTGGATTAGATTATTCATAAACCATATAGTTATAATACATACCCCAGGTTTAAATTATCTATAGAATATATACACATTGAAACAGAGTGCCCACATCAGAACACCTACATAACATATATACTTTGGACTATATTTCCTGCAGAATATATATCCCTAGCTGACTACCAATAGAATACGTAGTCCCTGGTTTAGAATATATAATCCCTAGGATATAACAGCTGTAGAATAAATATCCCCTGATTAAATCAGCTGTAGGATCTATACATTGCCATCTCTCTGTCTGGGTTATAGTATTTGCACAATACATAAAGTATATCTGATAGCCAACCACATTGTTTTGAGTGCACATATCCCCTCAACTAGTTTACACTTATAATATTAGTTACTGTGACGATACATAATACGTATATATCATGTTTCTTGAAATTTAGAATTTAGATCTGTTTTGCCAGGTGCCGATTTGTCTACCAAAGCCTTTCAATTTAGAATCATAGGATAAAATCCCAACAGCGCAGAAGGAGACCATTCCACTCACCAGGTCCGCACTGTTTCTTTGTGTGTCTTACCAAGCCCTTTCCCCGTAACCCCACACATTTACCCTCCATCTAACCCACAAATCTTGGGACATTAAGGAGCAATTTAGTATGGCAAACCCACACAGGGGAAAGACCGGTGGCACAGTGGTTGGCACTCCTGCCTCTCATTGCCAGGGTTCCAGGTTCAATTCCTGGCTTGGATGATTGTGCAGAGTCTGCACAGCCATTCTTCTTGGACTGTAGGATGAATCAGAGCACCCAGAGGAAACCCACGCAGACACAAGGAAAATCTGTAAACTTTGCAGAGTCACTCAAGGCCGAATTGAACCCAATCCCTGGTGCTGAGGCAGCAGTGCTAAACTGAGCACAGGATAAGACCTGGTGCATTTGTTTTAAAGTGGTTTAATACATTTGTGTTTGCTCAGGTCTCCTGGGGAGAGGGGGTTTTAAATGTGGAGCTTTGATTGACAGGGACAGTTATGCGTTTAATGGAAAGAACTAACTTACAGTGAAGAAACACTTTCAGTTTCATTTTTTAAAAATACAAGCAGTTGCTGTCTGGACTGTCAGAAGAAATAGGTATCACTCTCGAGATATTCTGAAAGCTCTAGGATTGTGAACCTGAGATAAGCAAGCAAGCCTGTTTTGCTGACAAATTCTAAAGAGGGGTTTAAGTCTATATGAGGAATATCGCTCTCGAGAGGTTGTCATTAACTATATCTTGTCTTGTTCAAGTATTATCCAATTGTTAAAGTTAAGCTAATTAATTTGTTAAACTGTGTTGTTAATTAAAATTTGTTTTGATAAAAGCTTCTCAGTGGGTCAACAGAATCACATCTAGATTAAAATACAACCTCACACTAACAACAAAATAGAATAACGTTGGAGGTCTAGCCTTATTTAGTAATGTACCTTGGAGGTTCTGATCTGGTATTCATCATTACACATATAACCCAGGGATTTGATTACACACACGTGCATCCATGAATTATAGTACATATACAATTTATACCCCTGGATTAGATTACAATTATATACCCTTGGATTAATTACAGAGGTAACATACACCCCTGGTTTAGGTTACAAATATGATAAATACCCTCTGGATTAGATGTATAGAAAGTGTACCCCGTATTAAATTGCACATAGCATCTTTACCCTGGATTAGATTGCCTATAGAATATATAACCCCGTGGAAAGTTTGCCTCCTGAATTAAGCGCCTGTACAATATACAACCCAATGGATTAGATTACCCATAGAATATATACTCCCGCATGAGATCATCTATAGATATACCCCCTTAGATTAGATCAAGGGCAATACATAGAACATATGCGCCCAGGATTAGATCACCCATAGAATATACATTCACCAGATTAGATTGGCCATAGTATAGATCAGGTATGGAATATATACCCCTGCAATGATCACCATAGAATACATACTCTGGATTATCTCTAGTATATCTGATGGATTCAATTGACGATATAAAATCTATTTTTATATGTATATATACTGTCAATTCAATGATCTATAGAATATATACATCCAAGATTAGATTATCCATAGAACATATAAACTCAGGTTTTTGGGGTCAGATCGAGAAAGGATGTGTCCTTTCTTCTTTTGGCTCTGCCACTTTTCATTCAGCTCATTCCAATCCTTGTGATGACTTGTGGAATGATGGCACAGTGGTGAGCACTGCTGCCTCACATTGCTAGGGACGCTGGTTCAATTCCCGGCTTGGGTCACTATCCGTGTGGAGTCCGCATATTCACCCTGTGTCTGTATGGGTTTCCCGTGGATGGTCTGACTTCCTTCCACAGTCTGAAAGACGTGCTGGTTAGGTGGACTGGCCATGCTAAATTCTCCCTCAGTGTACCCAAACAGGTGCCAGAGTGTGGCAACTAGGGGAATTTACAGTATAAACGTAAGCCTACTTGTGATACTAATAAATATTGTGACTTGTCTTCTTATCCCCTGGAGCTTTTTTTCATTGTTATCTATGTTAGTCTTTTTTGTGCAGAATGGTAGATGCAGGAGTAATTGTGTGGTGGGGGAAAAGAAAAGTGGGGTGTTCTTTTGCTCGGGGGGAGTGAAGAGGAGAAATTGGAGGAAATGACAAGGGGCGCCTGAGGAAGGGTACTCATGTACTACATTGGGTAAAATCCTAAAACTTTCTGTAAATGCCTAGAGTGGTAGTGGTTAACATGTGTGATGTTCAGGCTCATTGAGGACTGGGAATGGGAAGGGGGGGGGGGTATCTATGTGTGAGAGCACACCGGGTATTGAGCAGATGATGATCCAGTACTTCTCTTTTGGGTTTCCCTCAGGGAAATGACCGATAAGTAGTTCAGGATTAAATTATCTAGAAATTAAATGCCCTGGGATATATATCCCTGAATTAAATTATCTATACAATATGCGCCATGGACTAAATGGCCAATCGAATATATGCCCCACGGATTAAGTTACATCAAAGGGAAACTGCCTGCCTGCAGAATGTACACCCCTAGGAACAGATCACCTATAAAATGTATACTCTCTGGATAAATTTAAATTTTAGAATATACACCCTATGAAATTGATTACTTATAGTATACCCCAGGAAATAAATACTCCGGATTAATATCCTGCATAAAATTTAACCTCTGGAGCAGATGATCTATAAAATATTTACCCCCAGATTAGGTTACTTATGCAATATTTACTACTGGATTAAATGACCTATATAATCTATAACCCTTCTGGATTAGAAGATCTATAGAATGTCTATCCCTTGGGTTAGACAACCTATAGAACATTCACCTCTTGGATACGATGACCTATATAGTCTACTTCACTGGGTTATATTCTCCATGGAATGTATACCCCTTGATTGGATTATCAAGGGAATATTTGTCCCTGGATTTGATGACCTATAGAATATGTACCCTGGATTAGGTTATCTATCTAATATTTACATGCAAATTGGATAACAAATAGCATATATGACCTATTAGATTAGATTACTGACAGAATATACACTCCTTGGATAAGATTGCCTGTTGAGTACATACCACCCAGATTGATTATCTATAGAATATATAGTCACCTGGGTTAGGTGACTTATAGATATTTACCTGTGGATTAAATGATTAGGAGAATACTTAATGCCCGGATTAGATTATCTATACAATATTTATCCTTTGGATTAAATGACCAATATAATCAATATCCCTGAATTAGATTCTCTGTAGATTATATTCAATGCAATTGAGGCTTGGGGTGCATGCTGCCCCTTTGAGACTGTAGGTCAGGTAATCAGGGGAAGTTGGGGGGAGGGGAATTAACCCCTGCTGGTTATGCAGTCTGAGATCTGACTGTGGAACAATGCACAGCTGCAATAAGGAACTCCCAATGTTCAAAATACTAAGCCTACCTGCTGTATCTTATGCACCCCCAGTCAATAGGGGCACACATAATAAGAAAATTTGGCATGTCCACTACAACTCATGCCAAATTTTATAGATGCACCATAGAAAGCATTCTTTCTGGTTGAATCACAGCTTGGTCTGGCTCTTGCTCTGCCCAACACTGCAAGAAACTACAAAGCATCATGAACAAAGCCCAGTCCATCACTCAAACCAGCTACCTATCCATTGACACCGTCTACACTTCCCGCTGCCTCGGAAAAGCGACCAGCATAATTAATACCACGCACCCGGACATTCTCTCTTCCACCTTCTCCCATTGGGAAAAAGATACAAAAGTCTGAGATCACATAACAACCAACAACAAAACAGCTTCTTCCCTGCTACCATCAGGCTTTTGAATGGGCCTACCTCTCAGTTGATCTTTCTCTGCACCCTAGCTATGACTGTAACACTACATTCTTTCCTTCTCCATGAACGGTATGCTTTGTCTGTATAATGTGCAAGAAATAATACTTTTCACTGTATACCAATACATGTAACAATAATAGATCAAATCAAATTAAAAATATCTTTAGATATTATCTATAGAACATTTATCCTGGATTAGATAACCTAAATATATGACCCAGGATTAGATAATGCATAATATACACACCCCAGATTAGAATATTTATCCCTTGATTTAAATTATCTATGGAATAGTTACCCATGAATAAAATGACTTATAGAATATATATTCCCTGGATTCATTTATTTATATAATGGGGCATCTAACATGGGAACTAAAGAATATATTGCCACTTGATTAGATTATCTATAGATATCCACCCCTCCAGATAAAAATATCTGTAGAATGTTCACATCTGGAAAAGATGACCCATAGAATACAAACTCCCTGGTTAAATTATCTATGGAATATAAACCTCCGGGGTAGACTATTTACCCCCTGGATTATATATGTATAGAATACACAGCCCTGGATTAGATGATCTAAATATACATTCCTAAATGAAATTCATTATGGAAAATATAATCTAGATTATAGAATACATAATCCTGAATTAGATTACCTATGGAATATAAACCCTGAATTAGATTGTCTATAGAACATTTACCTCCCTGGATTAGAAAAGCTATAGAATATATATAGAATAGATTTAGGTAATATAGAATATCTACCCTCCTGAATTACACCTATAGAATGTTTACCCCCGGATTAGATGACCAACAGAATATGTGACCCCTGGATTAAATTGTATAGAAAATATTCCCTGGGTGAAATGATCTATAGAATATATAGTTTCTGGATTAGATTGCCTACAGAATATTTCACTCCTGGATTAGATGGCATATAAAACACTTCTGGGTTAGTTTATCTATAGAATATTCATCCCTTGAATTAGGTTATCTATGGAATATTTACACCCTGGGTTAAATTACCTTAAGTACATTTATCCCTGGGTTAAGTTGTGGACAGTATATTTACCTCCTGGACGAGATGACAAACAGTTTATACCCTGTTACATTAAATTACCTAGTATATCTGCCCCCTGGACGAGATTACTTAGTGTATCTGCCCTCTGGGTTAGATCACCTACAGTGTATCCACCTCTTGGATGAGATGACAAAGCCTCTATACCCTGCTGTATCTATAGGACATGTTGGCTCTCTGTTGGCTGCCTATCCCTCACCTGCTCCACTTTGGCCGGGTCCTGGAGCTGCTCCCTGGCTGCTGTCTCGTACTCGTCTTCGCTGTTGTAGCCGGCTCCCTCTTCCTGAGGCCCTCCGGGGCTGCCGGAGGGCGGCATGATTCCCCCTCCTCCTCCGCCTGTCCCTCCTCCCGGGCCGGAGGCCTGCATGCCCAGGCCGGGCCCGCTCTGCGGAGGGGCAGAGGAGGAGGAGGCGGCCGTGGGGGGAGGCAGGCGGTGGTGGTGGTGGCGGTGCCGGTGGTACTGGAGGACGTGGTGGAGGCCGAGGCCGAGCGGGGGCGGCGGAGGCGGCGGCGGTGGGGGAGGCAGGTGCTGGTGGTGCCGATGGTGGTGCCGGTGGCTGCGGCGGCCGCTGCGGTGGGGCGAGGCCCGGTGCCGCCGCTTGGAGAGCAGCAGCAGGCCGTGCGCCCCTCCCCCGCCGCCTCCCCCTCCACCTACCCCCGGCCCCGCCGCCAATCCGTCCCGCTGCTGCAGCCAGTGCGAGGCGGGCGTCGGGCCCTGCGAGCCGCCCGAGCCCGGGCCCGACGACGGACACGAGGAAGATGAGGAGGCCGAGGAAGAGCCCGAGCAGGAACCCGAGGAGGAAGGGACCAGAGGCAGAGACGAGCAGCCTCCCGGCCCGCCGCCTGAGGCGGACGACGAGGAACAAGAGGAGGACGAGGAGGAGGGCCCGGCTGCCGGCAGCGGCGGCGGTGGAGTGGGCGAGGCCCGAGGCCTGGAGCCGGGCCCCGGCCTCCCCTCGGCATCGTCGCCGCGCTCGGCCTGCGGCTTGGGGAGGATGGTCATGGCTGGGGCGGGGGGTTAATGCTGCGGCTGGGGGAGAAGCTCCTCAGACGGTAGTGGCGGCGGCGGCCTCCTTCCTCCCCGCCCCCTCTCTCTCTCTTCACAACAAACAGCCGCCGCCACCTCCCCCACCACTGACTCGCTCAGGCCTCACTTCCGCCCCGCACACAACGCTTCACTTCCGATGCCACGCAGACAGGCCGTCCGGAACAGCGGCTGCCCCGCACTGACGTCACCACGCCCCACCTTCTCAGTGACGTCACCGTGATCGTCCACACTACCTCAAACTCCAGTCCACCCGGCGGAACCCCTAGCGTCACCGCGCGCTGACGTCTCGCCCCTTTGCCCTGCACTGACGTCACCGCGCACTGGCGTCTCTCCCACTTTGCCCCGCACTGACGTCACCACGCACTGACGTCTCTCCCACTTTGCCCCGCACTGACGTCACCACGCACTGGCGTCTTTGCCCACGTTGCCCCGCACTGATGTCACCGCGCAATGTCGTCTCGCCCTTTACCCTGCACTGACGTCACCGAGCGTCACGTCTCGTCTCCTTTTCCCCAACACTGATGTCACTGCGTGCCGGTGTCCCTCTCTCCCCCCTTCCGATGCGCGCACTGACGTCACCGCACGCTAACTTCTCCCCGGGTTGCCCCGCAATGACTTAACCGCGCTCTGGCGTTTCTCCTCCTTTGCCCCGCACCGAAGCCACCGCGCAGTGGCGTCTCGCCGCTCACTGATGTCACTGCGCGCTTTAGTCTCGCCCCCCGTTGCCCCGCAATGACGTCACCACACGAGAACTTCTCTGCTTTGTCCCAGTGATGTCACCACGCTCTGGCGTCTTAGCCCCATTGCACCGCACTGACGTCACCACGCGCCGACTTTTTCTCGTTGCCCAGCAATGATGTCACCGCACCGCCTGTTTACACTCCGCGCCTGCGCGACGACGAAACCGCTGCCTACAGCGCTGACGGCTTCCCACCAGATGATGTCACTGCCTCGCAATGACGTCACAGCAGAACGCGCCGCGCCCTTCCCTTCAATGAAGTCACCGCGCTCCCTCACGTCGCTCCTCCCCACTCAGTCCACCCTCCAAAAGGCGAAGCAGTCGCCCAGTCTCCCGCTGCGCTCTTCGCCACAATAATTGCTAAAGTAATTGTTCACACTGCCCCATAAGTCGGTTACTTTGTTGCTGCACCCTCTCCAACCCAGGAACCCAAGTGCTATAATCGGCGATGAGGTCACCCAAGTTCTCCCTCCCCCCCGTCACAGGCACAGAGACGGCCCCGCCGTGATGTCAGCACGCTGCGGCCGATGCTTCGTTGTGACGTCAGTGCGCCGGACCTCGTGTCTCGCCCTGACGTCAGCGCGCAAAATCTCACGGCCCGCCGTTTTTCGAGAAGCGTCGACGCGTCGCCAGACGTTTGCCTTCCAGTCAAGGAAATTCAGTTCCCTTTCTTTGTCGTTTCACGGTGCCGCTCAGGTTTCATATACATACATTTGGTTTTGTTATTTTACTAGCTCGTTTCCTTTTGTTAGTTTTACAGTGGTGAATGATTACGACTCTTACTTCCCCTCCCCTTGCCTCTTCTCCCTTGGTGAACCCAAAACAACATCAGACAACGGGCAGGCTTCACTTCCGGTGCCCCGCAATGAGGTCACCGGAAGTAGCGTCTGGAGTTGGAGGGGAGAGGCAAATAGTGCCCCGCAGAGCTGCTGCGGTTGCGTCGCTCCCCAGGGAAAACGTCAACGCGCGGCTGGCGCTGCCCCGCAATGAATGTGCGCAGCGCCGTGCCCCTCACAAACATGGTGGAGGTGAGTCAATAAGCTGCACCCTCTTCAACCACTATCGGCCACGTTAAAAACCATTACACCTTCCCTTCATCTCAGACTGGAGGGGGAGACATTTTTGTTGGGAAACAAAGGCTCAAGGCGATTTTTGAGGGCGGCTGGTTCGGCTTCCAGGAAGGAAAGGCGATCTCAGACAACCGGAGAATCCCTGCAGTGCAGAAAGCGGCCATTCGGCATCGAGCCTGTACTGATTCTGTGAAAGAGTTTTGCACCCAGGCCCACCCCATCCCTGCACATTTACCTGGCCCAATCTCCCTAACCTTACACATTGGATATTAAGTGTGTGGTATTGGGGAGGGAGGAGGGGGAAAAATAAAGTTTATTTGTTAGTTGCTAGTAGACATACGTTCACACCGCAATGAAGTTACTATGAGAATACCCTAGTCGCCACACTTTGATGCCTGTTCAGGTACACTGAAGAAGAATTTAGCATGACCAATGCACCTAACTAGCATGACTTTCGGACTGTGGGAGGAAACCCATGCAGACATGGAGAGAACATGCAAACTCCACACAGACAGTGATTCAAGCCGGGAATCAAACCCAGGTCCCTGGCACTCTGAGGCAGTGCTGATCACTGTGCCACTGCCCAGGATGGGGGGCAGGAGGGAGAGAGGATGGGAGATGATAGGTGGAGGGAGATGGGAGGTGGATGGAGAGGAGGAAGTGCCTGGCGTTGTATGGCAGCAGTACTGACCATTGTGCCATACAAGATTCTGAAGGGGTTTTACAGGGTGGGCTCAGAGAGATTGTCTCTGCTGGACTGGGAATCTAAAACACCGAGGGGAGGGGGAGGCACAGTCTCTGGATAGGTGGGTGATGTTGATTGTTTGGGAATGAGATGAGAAGAAACTCCTTCGCACAAAGAGTTGCAAATCTTTGGAATTCTCAACAGTAAAAAAGGTTGTGGATCCTTCATTGCCACAGACATTTATGGCTGAGATTGGACAGAGTTTTGGTCTCTCAGGGAAATGAAGGGAGCAGGCTGGGAAAGGGTAGTCAAAGCCCTTGTCAGACAAAAACTATTGGATTTGGAGAGTGGAAGTGGGGGGCTAGCTGCCTCAAACAGTCAAACCCTGCTCTGATTATTTTCTAATGTGCCTGTAACCTCTGATTAAAATTTAAGTGGTACCACTCGTGAACCTGAGTTTCACCCACTCTTGAGTCAAAATATCAGTCCCATCAGAGACCAAACGCAGACTGGGTAATTGCTTTGCAGAACATCTTTGGCCCATCCATGAACAGGATCCATTTGCCACTTGAATATGCCACCCTGCTCTCCTGTCCACATTTCTGTCCTTGGCCTGTTGCAATGTTCCGTTGAAATCCAATGCAAACTAGAGGAATCATAGAATATTTACAGTGCAGAAAGAGGACATTCAGCTCAGTGAGTCTGCACTGACAACAATCTCACCCAGGCTCTATCCCCATAATCACACCTCCCCGCATATTTATGCTGCTAATCCTCCGACATCCCCCTAACACTAAGGAGCAATTTAGTACGATCAATCAACCTAACCTGCACTCGGAGGAAACTCCACACAAACATGTGGAGAACTTTCAGACTCCACACTGATAGTGACCTGAGGCCAGAATCAAACCCAGGTCCCTGGCTCTGTGAGGCAGCCGCTATGCCTCACAAAACAGCAGCTCATCTTTCAGTTGGGCACTTTACAGCTGTCTAGTGTGAGTATTGAGTTCAACAACTTCAGAGCAAGAGCTCTGCCCTCACCACCATTCTCATTTCCATTTATTTTACTATATTTCTTTTTAAGTTATTAATCCATTTTTATTACTTTATATTCTTATTATTCAATTTTCATTTCTTCCATTGTTTCATTTATCCACTTAAAAATCTGGCTTTCCACCTTATTGCCTCTAGGGCAACCTTCCTCAGATAGTCTTTTGACATTCTGCACCTTTGTTCTGCCATTTCCACATTCTGATCTCTTAAGACTATTAGCTCCATTCTCAGCCTTTATCACCACCATTTACATTCCTTTGTTTTTTTTGTCTACGACAACTTTGTCAGTTACATCCCCTCCCCACTCCTAGACTGTAAATCACGTCCTCTTTTCTTTGCCTTCAGCTCTGGCAAAGGGTCACCCTGACTCAAAACATTGGCTCTATCCTCTCTCCATGGCTGCTGTCAGATTTAAGATTTTCCAGCATTTTCTTTCTTTGCATTAGTCCTGTGCTATTGTGCCTGGAACTGAGTGTGATGGAGGCTGACCAGAGAGCTCTGCATTAACAGGGTATAAACCTCACCTCTTTGTTGTACCTGCTCAATAACTTTTCATGATTTTCCATACTCAGAACCTCTCAATCTCTCTCTGCTCCTTCCTGACTTTTAAATTCATTCATGGGGATGTCACTGGCTAGTCCAGTATTTATCCCTATCCCTTGCTGCCTTCAGACACTGGTGGGTGAACTGCCATCTTGAACCTGTTGCAGTCCCGTATGGTGTAAGTAGACCCAAAGCACTATTAGGGAGGAGATCCAGGATTTGAATTTTAGTTTATTTATTAATGTCACAAGTAGGCTTATATTAACACTGCAATGAAATTACTGTGAAAATTCCCGAGTCGCCACACTCCAGTGGATATTCGAGTACACTGAGGAAGAATTTAGCATGGCCAATGCACCCTAATCTGCACATCTTTCGGACCCAGTCACAGCTAAGGAACGGCCGATATATTTCCAAGTTGGGATTGTGCCTATTTAAGAGGGCTTGGGAATGGCAGGGTTGGGGGGAGAGTGTGGTTCAGAGGGGGAAACTTGCAGATAGTGGGTGTTCCCTATATGGTGCCTGTTGCCCTTTTTTTTAGGGGGTAGAGGTAACAGGTTTGGGCAACACTGTCGATGGAACCTTGGCGAGTCGCCGCAGTGACTGTCACTGTGCGTCAGTGGTGGAGGGAGTGAATGTTGAAGGTGGGTAATTAGCGTGTCAATCGACAGGGGGCTGCTTTGTTCCAGATGGTGTCAAGCTTCTCGAGTGTTGTCGGAGCTGTGCTCGTCCAGGCGAGTGGGAGAGTATTCCATCACACTCCTGACTTGTGCTTTGAGATTGTTACCTTTATTTCATTTGCCTTAATGCACAAAAAAAACTTTAATCCTTGGACAGTCAGGAAGATGGTATTTGCATCGCTGTTATGCCTTGAAACAATGATTTTAATTATTCATTTCACGAAACATAAAATATAAATGTCGCTGGCATTTATTGCCTGTCCCTAACTGCCCTCCATTCCAGGAGGGTCAACATTGCTGTGGGTCTGAAGTCACATGCAGGTCAGACTGGGTAAGGACAGCAGATTTCCATCCCTAAAGGACCATAACCAGATGGGTCTTTACAACACTCAGTGATGGTTTCATGGTCATCAGTAAACTTTTCATTTCAGATTCCTTATACTGAATTCAGATTTTACTATTTGCCATAATGTGGTTCAAACCTGTGTCCCATTGCATTGTCTTGGGTCCAATGACAATATCACTTCGCCAGTGCCTCTCCAAAGAAGGTATAAACTGGTTTTCCAGGAGTCCGTTCTTGAATCATTGTTTCTCCTGACCTCTTTCAATGTCCTGGACTTTGTCCAGAATTGTTACAGCGCAGATGGAGGTCATTCAATCCCTCACGTTCATGCTGGTTCTCCTGCAAAGTAATTCACCCAGTCTCCCACCCTTTCCCGACATCTCTGCCCATTCTTCCTTTTCAGATAATGATCCCATTTCCCCTTGGGGAAACCTTGATTGAACCTGCCTCCCCCACAGTTTCAGGCAGTGACTTCCACTTGCTACATGAAAAACTTTCTCCCTCCATGTTCATTGCTTTTTTCTCCAATCACCTCCAATCTGTGTTTCCCTCTGGTTCTCCATCCTCCATCCAATGGGAACAGTTTCTCCCTCTCTGCTCTGTCCCTGATCCTAATCCTCCCCCCTCATGATTTTGAACCCCTCCAGCAAATCTCCCTCAACCTTCTCCCAAGAAGAACATTCCCAACTTCTCCCAATCTGTCCATGGAGCTGAAGTCCCTTTATCAAAGAACACAACAGCACGGGAAACAGGCCCTTCGGCCCAACAAGCCCACGCCACCATCCCGATGTTCCCACCTCTACCCGTGATCCTGTCTATGTTTATAGATCTATGGATTAAAAACCAAATTTGAGACAATTTAGGGAGAATTTGTTTTGCCAGTTAACCTAAGAGCACATCTTTGGGATGTGGGAGGAAACCGGAGCACCCGGAGAAAACCCATGCAAGCACGGGGAGAATGCGCAAACTCCCACAGACACAGGCCCAAATCCATGTATCTGCACAGCACAGCAATAGTGACTGAGCTGTCGTGTTGCCCATCAAACGGTCCAGGTCAAGCATACACTAACAACGTGAAGCACTAGGATACTCTCGAAAAAAAAAATCTAAGAGCAGCCCTCTCACGACCCATCGCGTGTATGCCCCTTGTTAGACAACAAGGTGGACCAAAGCACCTGTAGGATAAGAACAAGTACATCAATATCATCATCTATTTACACACTTCCCAGGGACTCCCAAGGATCATGATCCCTATTTTAAATCAGTTTTCTATACCCCTCCATTCCCATTCTGTTCATGTGCCCATCTAAGTATTTCTTAAATAACTCCAGAGTACCTGCCTCCACCACTTTACTTGGCAGCGCATTCCATACCCCCACCACCCTCTGTGTGAAAAAACTACCTCTAGCATCCAAATTATACCTTACCCCCCTCACCCTAAGCCCGTGACCCCTCGTGCTATTCAAGTCCATCCTAGGAAAAAGCTTAACCCTGTTTACTCTATCTATACCCCTCATAATCTTGTACACCTCTATTAGATCTCCTCTAAGTCTATGTCTTTCTAAGGAAAACAGTCCCCATTTGCCTAACCTCTCCTCGTAACTCAGACCTTCCATACCAGGCAGCATCCTGGTAAACCTCCTCTGCACTTTCTCCAGAGTCTCCACGTCCTTCCGGTAGTAAGGCAACCAGAACTGGACGCAGTATTCCAAATTAGGTCTAACCAACGTTTTATACAACTGCAACATTAAAGGCCAGCTCTTGTACTCTATACCCCTTCGTATAAAGGCTAGCATACTATATGCTTTCTTCACAACCTTCTCCACTTGCTCTGCCACCTTCAGAGACTTGTTCACCTGCACCCCCAGGTCCCTCTGCGTTTCTAAACTCCTAATAGATCTACCCTTTATCATACACCTCCCCCCTACATTCTTTCTCCCGAAATGCATCACCTCGCATTTATCAGGATTAAATTCATCTGCCATCTGTCTGCCCAAGCTACCAGCCTATCTATGTCCTGCTACATCGCCTGACAATGCTCCTCACTATCCGCCCCTGGAACCATTCTCCTCAATCTCTCTGTCTCACTCTCTCTCTACCTGTCCCTCTCTCTCACTCTCTGCCTGTCACTCTCTGCCTGTCACACACTCTCTCTCTGCCTGTCACACTCGCTCTCTCTCTGCCTGCACACTCTCTCTCTCTCTCTCTCTCTCTCTGCCTGTCACTCTCTCTTTCTCTGTCTGCCTGTCACTCTGTCTGCCTGTCACACTCTCTTTCTCTTGTTCCCTCCCTCTCCCACTCTCTCTGTCTCTCTCTTTTCCTCCCTCTTTCTGAAGCCTTCACATCCTTCGTAAAGTCCGTCACCCAGAACTGAACGCAATACTCCTTTTGAAGCTGAAATGGTGTTTTACCCAAGTTTAACACAAACTCTTTGCTCTTATACATTGTGCTTCAATTAATAAAGCATATAGTATTCTGAGTGTTACTAACTGCTCTCTCCACTTATCCTTAATAAAGTCTCCGTGCACAGTGCACAATTTCAAAATTTGCAGCAGATACAAAGGTATTGTGAGCTTTGACTTATACCCTTCGCTGAATAAATTCAATATCTTTACTCTGGAGTTTAGAAGAATTAGAAGTAACTCCAGAGGTGAGAGTGACATTTCTTGACATCAAGGCTGCAAATGACCAAGTGTGGCATCAAGGAGCCTGAGTGAAACTGGAATCAATGGGAATCAGAGGGCAAACTCTCCACTGGTGAATCATTCCTGGCACAAAGGAAGATGGTTGTGGTGGTTGGAGTTTGATCATCTCAGCTCCAGGACATCACTACAGGAGTTCATCAGGGTCGTGTCCGAGGCCCCAGCCATCTTCAGCTGCTTCATCAATGACCTTCCCTCCGTATCAGGTCAGAAGTGGGGATGTTCGCTGATGACTGCGCAATGTTCAGCACCATTCACCACTCCTCAGATCCTGAAGCAGCCTGCGTCCAAACGCAGCAAGACCTGGACAATATCCAGGCTCGGGCTGACAAGTGCCGAGTAACATTCACCCCACACAAGCACTAGGCAATGTCCATCTCCAACAAGAGAGGATCAAACTATCTCCCCTTGACATTCAATGACATTCCCATCACTGAATCCTTCCCCACTATCAATATCCTGGGGGTTACCATTGACCAGAAATTGAACTGGACCCAGACATATGTGGCTCCCAGAGCCGGTCAGAGGCTGGGAATCCTGCGGAGAGTAACTCACCTTCTGACTCCATCCAAAGCCTGTCCACCATCTACAACGCACAAGTCAGGAGTGTGATGGAATACTCTCCCACTCACTCTAGATGAACATATCTCTGATAACACTCAAGAAGCTCAACACCATCCGGCACAAATCAGTCCCCCTGCTTGATCGACACATTAACTGCCCACCCTTGACGTTCACTCCCTCCACCACCAACACACACAGTGGCAGCAGTGTGTACCATCTACAAGATGCAGCAACTTGCCAAGGCTCCTCTGACATTGTCGCCTAAACCCACCACCTCTACCTCATGGAAGGACAAGGGCAGCAGATACCATGGGGAACACATCCTCTCTGAACTCCACACCGTTTGGATTTGCAACTATATCAGCCACTGCTTCAATCTTACACTGTGGCCTTGATTAGGAGCAACTTGTCAGCTAGTACAGAGAGACAGACAGCCCCTACAAGCCTCCCTATCTCTGTAATCTGGAGTCTTTAGTGACGGTAATGCCATCGAATGTCAAGAGGCAATGGTTAGTTCTTTTCTTGTTGGTCATGGAGACTGGTTCAGAGGTGAAAGCAGTAAGCCCTCCATCTTCAAAGTAACAATCAGCCTCTCCCTGTATGATCAAGGAGAGGCTCAACAGTTTAGTTTGGACCCTACTGTGACTTAGTCCTCCTGTGGCGAGCAGGAGACTGGGAAAGTTGTCCCTCAGAGTGTAGTTGAAAGACTGGCCACCAGATGGTGCCAGGCCTCCACCGGGACACTTCAGGAGGCCAAGCGCATGGAAAGAGGGCAGACTTCAAATTTTCTCATTTTCCCCCTCCAAACCCAGCACCAGCCCAGGGAACTGAACCAAAGAGAGACCCTCAGGAAACCTGTCCACCCCTCCACAGATGACAATTCCAACACTTTCCATCTCTCACTGTCCATCACCCTCAGCTCAGACTCCAAATTCAGACTCCCCATCTCCGCTGAGCTGCACTGGCTCCTGGTTTGGCAATGCCTCCATTTTGAAACATCATGCCCTCCTTTTCAAATCTTTCCATTTCCCTCTACCCATCTCTGTAACCTTCTCCAGTCCCTAATCCTCCCTATCTCTGTAACCTCCTCCAGTCCCTACAACCCTCCCTATCTCTGTAACCTTCTCCAACCCTTACAACCCTCCCTATCGCTGTAACCTCCTCCAGTCCCTACAACCCTCCCTATCTCTGTAACCTTCTCCAACCCTTACAACCCTCCCTATCGCTGTAACCTCCTCCAGCCTCTACAACCTTCCCTCTACTTCCCATCTTCCCCCTCCACTTTCATAATAGAAACCTGATACAGAAAATAGAGGTTCAAATTATCAGGAAAGTTTGATTGGCAGGAAGACTTTGTCCTCCAGCAATCCAGGCACAAACTATTTGGCCCCTCTGCTCTGTGCTCCTACAGCAACTTCCTCCCTCGCCGATTTCATCCCCACCCACCTTTACTGTATTCCCCTCCTTAAACACGTTGATATGACTCCCCTCAGCCATTCCATATGGGAGCAACTCCCACATTCTGCCCACTCTCTGGGTAAAGAGCTTTCTTCTTAATTTCCTGACAATATAAGCAGGGCACTATTGCCTATTCGCCCCATGAGCTTATTCTGCCATTTGATGGATCAATGCTGATCTGCTTAAGTTGTGAATTTCACATTCCCGTCTAACATAAGCATAACATCTTTCATCTTCAATTCCTCTCGTGATAAAGAAGAGCATTCCATTGGCCTTCTTAATCACTTGCTGTCCTTGCGTGCTAACCAGAACACCCAGATCCCTCTGCACCTCAGAGTTCTATAGTTGTTCTCTGTGTAAGTAATATTCTGCTTCTTTATTCCTCCTGCCTAAGAATTCCTTCACATTTCCCCACTCCATCTGCCAGATTCTTGCCTAATCACTCAATCTATCTGCATCCATCTGCAAATTCCTTACGTCTTCTTTACAACATACTGTTCTACCTATCTTTGTGTTGTCTGGAAGTTTAACTATCATGCTTTCAATCCCCTCATCTAAATCATTGAAGTAAAATGTTGAGGCCCCATTACAGACCCCTGGGGGACCCCATTTGTCACATCCTGCCAATCAGACCAATACACATTTATGCATACTCTCAGCTTTCTGCCTGTTAGCCAATCTTCTATCCATGTGAATATGTTATCCCCCCTTCACCATGAGCTTTTATTTTCGGCAATAACCTTTGATGCCTCTGGAATTCCAAGTGTAATACATCTACAGATTCCCCTCCATCCACAATACCTGTTACTTCATAAAGAACTCCAATAAATTGGTTAAACATGATTTCTCTTTCACAAAACTATACTGATTCCACCCAATTCCCTTGAGTTTTGCAAAGTGCCCAGCTACAGCATCCTTAATAATTGATTCTAACATCTTTCCCCATGACTGATGATGCCAGGCTAACTGGCCAGTAGTTTTCTGTTTTCTGGCTCCCTCCCTTCTTGAATAAAGAGATAATATTTTCTACTTCCCAGTCTGATGGAATCTATCCAGAATTTAGGGAGTTTTGGAAATTTAAATACCAACATTGCTACTACCTAGGTAGCTACCTCATTTGAAATTTTAAGATGAAGTCTATCAGGACCTGGGAACTAGTCAGCCTTCTCCTAGTGATTGTGAGTACACCTAGTTCTTCTCTCCCCTCTACCTCCAGATTTACAGCTATTGCTGGATTTGTATCTTCTACAATGAAGACAGAAGCAAAATCTTTGATTATTTCATCTGCCATTTTCTTACTATCTACAATTAACTACCTGTTCTCGCTCTCCAGAGATCCGACCCTCATTTTACTGACTCCTTTCCTTTGTGAATACCTTAAAAAACTCTTGCTATCTATTTTCCCATTTCCTGTTGTCACACAGAGTTGTTATGGGTGCAGAAGAAGAGGCCATTTGGCCCATCATAGCTGCATCGGCTCTCCAATTGAGCAACATGACTTATTCTCATAACCCCTTGCACGCTGTTCCTCTTCAAATAATCATCCAACACCTTGACTGATGCCTTGATTGAATCTGCCTCCACATTCCAGACTCTGAATCACTCGCTGTGTTTTTCCTCACTTCGCATTTGCTGCTTTTGCAAATTGGTTTCAATCTGTTTGCCCTTGTTCCCGATTCTTTATGAGGGGGAACAGTTTCTCTCTCTCACTCTCTGTCCAGCTGCTCCCCATGATTTTGAACATCTCGAGCAAATCTCCTCTTAGCCTTCTTCCTCTCCAAGGAGAACAGTCCCAATCTCGCCAAATCTGCCTTTGTAAGTGAAGTTTCTCATCCCCTCATCTTCTTCTGCACTCTCCGCAATGTGTTCACATTTGTGTCCAGAACTGTGGCACAACAATTAGCTCTGCTGCCTCACAGTGCCAAGGTCCCAGTTCTATTCCCAACTTGGGTCACTGTGTAGAGTTTGCACATTCTCCCTGTGTCTACGTGGGTTCCACCCGTGCTCCAGTTTCCTCCCACAAACTGAAAGATGTGCTGATTACGTGCATTGGTCCGAGATGCTGGAATGTTGCGACTAGGGGAATTTCACAGTAATTTCATTGTAGTGTTAATGTAAATCTTACTTGTGACAATACATTTTTAAGAATTCCAGCTGAGGTCGAATAATGTATACATTCAGCATAACTTTCTTGCTCTTGTATTCTGTGCCCCTATTAATAAAGCCCAGAATTATAAATTCCTAAGAACAAAGAACAGCACAGGACGGGAAACAGGCCCTTCGGCCCAACAAGCCCGTGCTGCCATTTTAACGTTCCCAGTTCCACCCATGACCCTTGTCTATGTTTATGAAAATCTGCATTGGAACCGAATTGGGGAGACAATTTAGGGACAATTTGTTTCTCCAATCAGCCTAAGAGCACATCTTTGGGATGTGGGAAGAAACCGGAGCACCCGGAGAAAACCCGCGCAAGCATGAGGAGAATGTGTAAACTCCCACAGATATCGGCCCAAATCCCTGTATCTGCACAGCAACAGCAATAGTCACTGAGCTGTCGTGTTGCCTAGCCTCTATCTCTCTTTGCCATCTTCAGTGTTCTGTGCACACAGATACCCAGCTCCTGCAGTCTCTGCACCCACTGTAAGCCAACTTCCTCAGACTCCAGTTGCTTTCTCCTGATTAACCTTTTAGTCATTGAGTTGAATTTATTAGTGAGTGTCTTGTTCAATGACCCCCGGGTGCTGGTCTCCCCACTTCCACTTGACACACACACATCTCTACGTTGACCCTATCAAGACCCCCTTCATCATCTTAAACTCCTGGGTCAGGTCACCCTGCCTCCCCCACCTCGCTCTTTTGTTTTCTAGAGAAAGAAGCCCTGACCTCGTCAATCTTCCCTGTCAGTTTTGAAGGGAGATGAGAGGGGTGGGAGAATAATAACCATGCAGAATTAAATTAGTACCCAAGTTTCATTCTTTTTTAACAGTGACAGAGTCTGACATCAGCCTAATGAGTCTCCTGTTCTCAATGAGATCACCACAAACTGGGAGAGAGTGCATAGGATGTCTGTCATTGTAACTGCCCCTGTCTACCTTAACTCTTTCCTGCAACTGCTCCAGGAAGTTCCCATTCCCTCCCACAACATCAGCTTAACTGAAACTCTGCTACTCTGATGTCCTAACTTGCCCCAGTTGTTGTTTCCCCCCTTCCACCCACCCCTGCCCCGCTCCCGTGCACTTGCTATCCCAACCGGCTCCCGGCATCACACCAGTTCCACTTCAATATTCTCGTCCTTGTTTTCAAATCCTTCCACATCTCCTTCCTGTCTCTGTAACCTCCTCCACCCCCTACAATCCTCCCTATCTCTCTAACCTCCTCCAGCCCTTACAACTCTCCCTCTCTCTCACCTCTTCCATAATGTGGAGATGCCAGCATTGGACTGGTGTAAACACAGGAAGAAGTCTCACAACACCAGGTTAAAATCCAATAGGTTTATTTGGTAACAAATGGCATTTGGTGGCATTTGTTACCAAATAAACCTGTTGGACTTTAACCTGGTGTTGTGAGACTTCTTACCTCTTTCATAAGACATATGAGCAGACAGTCCATCGAGTCTGCTCCACCATTCAATCATGGCTGATTTTTTTTTTCTCATCCCCATTCTCCAGCATTTTCCCCATAATCCCTGATTCCCTTATTAACCAAGAACCTATCTGTCTTTGTCTTAAAGACACTCAATGACCAGGTCTCCACAGCCTTCTGTGGCAAAGAGTTCCATAGATTCATCACTCTGTGGCTGAAGAAATTCCTCCTCTGTTTTAAAGGATCGTCTGAGATTGTGCCCTCTGGTTCTAGTTTTTCCTACTAGTGGAAACATTCTCTCCATGTCCACTCTATCCAGGCCTCGCAGTGTCCTGTAAGTTTCAATAATATCCCCCTTCATCCTTCTAAACTCCAACAAGTACAGATCCAGAATCCTCAACCGTTCCTCATATGACAAGTTCTTCATTTCAGGGATCAATTTTGTGAATCTCCTCTAGTAGGACAAACTAGATCATGAGGGCACAATCTCAGATGATCCTTTAAAAGAAGAGGAATTCCTTCCCAAGGTCAGCAAGTTCTTCCTTAGAGACAGGGCCCAAAACTGCTCACAGTATTCCAAATGGGGTCTGACCAAAGCCATATACAGAGTGAGAAGTACATCCTTGCTTTGTATTCTTGCCATCTTAATATGAATACTAACAATGCATTTGCCTTACTAATTACCAACTGAACCTGCAGGTTAACCTTAAGAAAATCTTGGACTCCAAAATCCCTTTGTGTTTCTGATTTTCTAAGCATTTTCCCATTTAGAATATAGTCTATGCCTCCATTCCTCCTTCTAAGTGCATAACTTCATACTTTTCCAGATTGTTTTCCATCTGCCACTTCTTTGCCCACTCTCCTAACCTGTCCAAGTCTTTTTGCAGACCTCCTGCTTGCTCATTACTACCTGTTCCTTTACATATCTTTGTATCATCTGCAAACTTAGCAACAGTGCCTTCAGTTCCTCCCTCCATTTATATTGTATATCCAGCCTCTACACTCTCCCTGTCTCTGTCACCTCTCCAGCCCCCTACAACCTTCCCTAACTCGGTAACCTCCTCTAGCTTCTACAACCCTCCCCATCTCTGTAACCTCCTACAACCTCCGAGATCTCTATAATCGTCTAATTCTAGCCTCTCGAGCATCTCCCGATTTCCATCGCTCCACCATTGATGGCTGTGCCTTCAGCTGATTGGGGGGGCAACCTAAGCTCTGGAATTCTCTCCCTAAACCTCTCTCATTCTGTTGCTCTTTCTCTTCCTGTCTTTGTCTCTCTCTTCCTCTCTCTCTCTCTTTGTCTCTCTCTCTCTCTCTGACTCTCTCTCTGTCTTTGTCTCTCTTTGTCTCTGTCTTGGTCTCTCTCTGTCTCTCTCGCATTCTGTTGCTCTTTCTCTTTCTGTCTTTGTCTCTCTCTTCCTCTCTCTCTGTCTTTGTGTCTCTCTCTCTCTCTGACTTTCTCTCTGTCTTTGTCTCTCTTTGTCTCTGTCATGGTCTCTCTTTGTCTCTCTATATCTCTCTGTCTGTCTTTGTCTCTTTATTTCTTTGTCTGTCTTTGTCTCTCTCTCTCTCTCTCTTTCTTTCTCTCTCTGACTCTGTCTTTGTCTCTCTCTCTCTTTCTTTCTCTCTCTCTCCTCCTTTCAGTTGTTCATTAAAAACCCAACCTTTTGATCAAGTTTTTGGTTGCCAGTTCCTAATATCTCCTCATGTGACTTGGGGTCAAAATCTGTCTGATTTATGCTGCTGTGAAGTGCTTCAGGGGATGTTTTACTTCAGTAAAGGTGCTATGTAAATGAAAGTTGGCATTGTTATAACCCTTCTTTAATCTTTCCTCCCTTTGACTATTCTGTGGAATTGTTAGAGAGTGAGGGACAGAGAGAGCAAGGGGGACAGGGAGATCGCAAGACGAGGGAGACAGCGAGAGAAACAATGAGAGAGAGAGACGATAGTGAGACACAGCAAGAGAGCAACTAAGAGAGAGAGAGAGAGAAAGTGAGACAAGAGAGAAAACAAGATAGTGAGAGAGGGAGAGAGAGAGAGAGACAGTGAGAGAAATTGACAGCAAGTGAGACAAAGAGAAAAGGAAAGAGAGAGACAGCGAGAGTGATAGAAAGATGGCGAGAGAGAGAAAGAGAGACGAAAGAGAAGGAGAGTGACAGTGAGGGAGAGAGAGAGAAAACGGCAAAAGAGAGACAGTGAGAGATAGACAGTGAGAGAGAGCGAGAGAAAGAGACAGTGAGAGAAAGAGATAGCGAGTAAGACAGAAAGAGACACAGAAAAAGAAGGAGAGACAGCGAGCAAGACAGAGAAAGACAATGAGAGAGACAGTGAGAGATGATGAATGAAAGAGAGAGACAGTGAGAGAAAGAGAGAGACACAGCAAGAGAGAGATAGTGAGAGAAAGAGAGACAGCAAGAGAGAGACAGTGAGAGAATGAGACAGAGAGAGACAGCCAGAGGAATAGTCAGTGAGAGACAGAGAATGAAACAGCGAGCGAGAGGGAGAGAGACAGTGAGAGAGAGGGACAGCAAGAGAGAGAGACAGACAAAGAAAGAGAGTGAGAGAAAGAGACAGAGCGGGAGAGACACAGTGAGAGAAAGAAAGAGAAAGTGAGCGCAAGAGAGATGGGAAGTGAGAGTCAACGAGAGAAAGAGAGACAGTGAAACAGAGAAACAGCAAGAGGAATGAAGATAGAAACAGCAAGAAACAGAGAGAGGGGGAGTGAGAGGCAGCGATAGAGGGAGAGTGCGAATGAGAGACTGTGAATGGGAGACAGAAAAATAGAAAGAGAGACGAAGACAGTCAGAGGCTTGGCTTTTGTTACCATGACATCTCCCTGTGTGACTGTCGGTGCAGAGTTATTGCAATTGTCACTTGTTTTGACAGCCACCCCCCCCAACCACCACCACCTCTTTAATCCGGTTACTTGCTCCCTTTATCAGCTGTAGACAGACCTCAAGTACAATACACACTGTCCTCATCCAGCTCCACAGCATCAAAGTACCAGGGATCCGATCAGAGTCAGGATATAATCCAACCTGAGACTGTGTGCAGGAGTGGGACATTAACCTCATTCACTGAGAGGCTGGCAGCCTCCCACACTCACTCACACACATACACTCTGTCACACACACACTGTCTCACACACTCTCTCTCTCTCTCTAACACACTGTCTCTCACACACACTCTCTCTCATACACTCTCTCACACACTCTCTCTCACACACACACACACACACACACTCTCACACACACACTCACACACACACTCTCACACACACACTCTCACACACACTGTCTCTCTAACATACTCTCTCTCTAATACACACTCACTCTCACACACACACACACTCTCTCACACACTCTCTCACACACTCTCTCACACACTCTCTCACACACTCTCTCACACACACTCTCTCACACTGTCTCTCTAACATACTCTCTCTAATACACACTCACTCTCACACATTCTCTCTCACACTCTAACACACACTCACTCTCACGCACTCACACTCAATCACACACACGCACACTCACTCATACTCACCTAACTATCACACTCTCACACACGCAGTCTCACCCAACCAGCGCTCACACTCACTCTCATGCACACTCTCTGACACACACTCTCTCACACCCTTTTTCACACACTCTTTCACACATTCACATACACACACACTCACCCAGCCATCACACACACACACTCACTCACACAAACATTCATTTTTACACCCTCTCTCTCACACACACACTCATTCTCTCACACACTCATTCACTCATTCTCTCACACACCCACACACACTCATTCACTCACTCACACACACTCACCCAACCAGCACTCACATTCACTCTCTCACATTCACTCTCTCACACTCGCACACACATTCTCACACCCTCTCTCTCTCTCCCACACACACACACACACACACACACACACAGTTACCCAGCAATCACACGCACTCATTCACTCACACATTCACTCATTTTTACACCCTCTCACACACTCTCACTCACACACACTCTCACTAACTCTCATACACTCTTACACCCTCTCTCACATACACACACATGCTCACCCAACCATCGCATACGCTCATTCACTCTCACACTCACTCTCTTACATACACACACTCATGCACACATACACACTCAATCACACACACACAGACACTCACATATAATGTGTGTGAGTGTGTATACGTGTATTTGTATGAGTGAGGGTGTGAGCGAGGGCGAAGATGTGTGCATGTGCGAGTATTTGTGCAAATGTGTTTGTGTGTATGTGTGTTTATGTATGCGAGTGTGTGTGTGCATGTTTGTGCATGCATGTGTGTTCGTGTGAACATACGAGTATATGTGCATGCAAATGCACATGTGAGTGTGTTTGGGTGTGCAAGTGCAAGTGTGAACTTGTGTGCCTGCAAGTGCGAGTATGCATGCATATGTGTAAGTGTTTGTGCGAATGCGTTTGTATGTGTTGATGTGTGTATATTTTTGTGTGTGTGTGTGCAGGGCGAGTGTGTGTGCCGGCAGGTTTTTGTGGGCCTGTGAGTGTGCATGTAGACAAGTGTGTGTTTGTGCGAGTATGCATCTGGATTAGTGTGCGTGCAGGTCACTGTGTGTGTTTGTGCGCACATGCGGGTTTGTGTGTGCCTGCGCATGTGTGAGCTTGTGAGTATGTGCAAGCGTGTGTGCATGAATGTGTCTGCATGTGAGTGTGTGCGATCAAGTGCGCACGACTCTGTGCATGTGGGAGTGTGTGTATGCAAGTCTATTTGAGGGTGTGAGCGAGTGTGTTTGAGTGTGCAACCGTGTGTGAATGTTTGTGTGTTTGGAGGTATATATGTTTCTGTGTGTGTGTGGGTGCGAATGATTGTGTGCGAGTGTGAGACATCAAGAGAGGTGGAGAGATAAACACAGCAAGATACAGACAGAGAGATGGGGGAGAGAGAGCAATAGTAAGAGACACAGCTAGGGAGAGAGCGCGAATGAGAGTGTGTGAGAGGGAGACAGAAAAATAGAAAGAGACAGAGACAGTGAGAGACTTGGCTTTTGTTACCATGACATCTCCCTGTGTGACTGTCGGTGCAGAGTTATTGCATTGTCACTTGTTTTGACAGCCCCCCCCCGCCACCTCTTTAATCCGGTTACTTGCTCCCTTTATCAGACGTAGACAGACCTCAAGTACAATACACACTGTCCTCATCCAGCTCCACAGCATCAAAGTACCAGGGATCTGATCAGAGTCAGGATATAATCCAACCTGAGACTGTGTGCAGGAGTGGGACATTAACCTCATTCACTGAGAGGCTGGCAGCCTCCCACACTCACTCACACACACACACACACACTCTCTCTAACACACACTTACTCTCACACGCTCGCTCTCACACTCACTCGCTCTACACACTCGCTCTCTCTCACTCACTCACTCACTCACATGCACTCACTCACACGCACTCGCTCTACACACTTGCTCTCTCTCACTCACTCACTCACTCACATGCACTCACTCACACGCACTCACTCACTCTTACACACACTGTGTGCAAACGTATGTATTTGTGCCAGGGTGTGTACCTGTGCAAGTGTATGTGTGTGGAAGGGTGTGTGTGCGAGTGTATGTGCAAGTATGTGTAAACATGTGTCTGCGAGTGAGTGTGAGTGCACAATTGTATATGCACATGAGCATGTGTGTGTGTGTGCAAGCATGCATGTACTACTGTGTGTGCAGTAGAATGTTTGTGTGTGCGTGAGTGTGTGGGGGGTGTGCACGTGCAAGTGTGCATATGTGTTGTGAGTGTGTCTGTGCGTGCGAGCATGTGTGCACGTGCGAGTGAATGAATGTGTGTGCATGCAAGTGTGTGCATGCATATGTGTGCAAATGTGTGTGTGCGAACCTGTGTCTGAGAGTGTTGTACGAACGTGTGTGTGTGTGTGTGTGTGTGTGTGTGTGTGAGAGAGAGAGAGAGAGAAAGATGTGTGAATGTGAGGGAGTGTATGTGTGTGCGATTGTGTGTGTGAGAGAGAAAGTGTGTGGTGCGGGAGTGTGAGCGATTGTATGTTTGAGTGTGTGCATGAAAGTGTATTTATATGTGAGAGAGTGTGCATGTGAGAGTATGTGTGTGTATATGTGAGTGTGTGTTTGTGCGAGTGTGTGTGTGCAAGTGTGTACGCATGACTGTGCGCGAGTGAGTGTGTGAACATATGTCTGAGAGTGTTGTATGAACATGTGCAAGTGCATGAAAATGTGTGCTAGCTTGTGTATGCGCGAGCATGTTTGCGTGTGTGAAACTATGCGTGTGTGTGTGTGCACGCACATGCAAGTATGTGTGCTAGCATATGTGTCCTAGCATGTTTGTGTAAGAGTTTGTGCGAGTGTGTATGTGAGTGTGTTTGCATGCGAGTGTGTTTGTGTGATTGTGTGTGTGATTGTGTGGGTGTGTGTGTATGTGTGTTAGTGTGTGTGATAGCATTTGTGTCCTTGCTAGTGTGTTTGTGCACTAGCATGTTTATGTGCGAGTATTTGTGTACACAAGTGTGTGTATGTATGTGTCTGAGAGTGTGAATGTGAGAGAGTGCGTGTGTGCGATTGTGTGTGTGTGAGAGAGAAAGTGTGTGTGTGTGGGAGTATGAGGGAAAATATGTGCAAGAGAGCGTTTGTGTGGGGGAGAGTGTGTGTGAGAGATTGCCTGTGTGATTGTATGTCTGAGTGTGTGCATGAAAGTATATTTGTATGTGAGAGAGTGTGTGTATGTGAGAATATGAGTGTGTGAACGTGTGTGTGTTTGTGTGATTATGTGCACATATATATGCACGTGCGGGTGTGTGTGAGAGAGAGAATGTGTGTGAGAGAGTGTGTTTATGTGTGAGAGTGCGTTTGTGCAAATGTGTGAGAGTACGTTTGTGCAATTGTGTGTGCACAAGAGAATGTATGCATGCAAGTGTGTATGCAATCATGTGTTTGTATGCGCACAAATATGTGCACGCAAGTGTGTGCGCACGTGAGCGTGTGTGTGTGCGTGCGTCTGAGTGTGTATGTGAGAGAGAGTATGCATGGGGGAGAGTGTTTGTGACTGTGTGTGTATGTGTGTGTGTGAACATTTGTTTCTGTGTGAGAGAGTCTGCATGTGTGAGAGCCTGCAAGTGTGCGCGCAAGAACAAAGAACAAAACAGCACGGGAAACAGGCCCTTCGGTCCAATAAGCCCACGCCGCCACCCCGATGTTCCCACCTCTACCCGCGATCCCTGTGTGTGTGTGTGTACAAGTGTGTGCATGTGAGAGAGTGTATTAGTGTGTGTGAATGTGCTTGTGCAATTGTGGGAAAGTGTGCATGTGTGAGTGTCTGTGTGCATGCAAGTGTGTGCGTGTGTGTGTGACTGTGTGCGTGAAAGAGTATGTGCGTGCATGTGAGAGTGTGTTTGTTTGCAAGTGTGTGTATTTGTGCGATTGCGCATGTGAGAGTGTGTTTGTGCTAGCATGTGCAAATGCGTGTGTGCAGGAGTACGTGTGTGAGAGAATGTATGCGAGTGTGTGTGTGTTATGTGCGTCTGCATGAGTGTGTGTATGGGTGTGGTGTGGGTTTTTATGGGTGTGTGTGTGTGTTTTTGTGAGCGAGTGTGTGTATGTGTGATGTGAGAGTGTGAGCGAGTGTGTGAATTGGTCTTCTCAACACAAGCTGTTGAGCCTCTTATGCCCTTGGTATGAGGGTGGGCTGCAGGCCCACAACATCACTGTGCTCTATATCTCCCTCATGGGGCCTGTACTCTAGGCCCATACGTGGAGTCTGATTTATCAGCTATTAACGGCACGGCACTCCAGCAAATTAAGGATTTGTGATGCGGTTCCATTTTGGATGGGAAAAAATGACCGACCCTCACACTTTGCGTTGCATTGGTAGGATTGATAAACTATTTAAAAGCTTGTGGTTTTTACCACTGCTTACTGACAGGACCCCTTAACCACTTTGTTCTTAATTAATAATAGAGGGATTTACGGTTACATCAGTAACTATTCCTTCACAACGAACCCACAGGCCCATATATTCCCGAGCCCAGGCAGACAGAGAATCCAATTTACACATGGAAGGGTTATTACTAATTCTGGCAATCTATAATTTACAAATGCTTGTCTTTGCCACATGGGAGAGAGAGAGAGTGTGGCGGGTAAGGCAGGGAGAGTCAAAAGGACAGCAAAAACAGGAGAGAGGTAGGGAGGAACAGTAGAGAAAGAGGGATTATTAACTGGGCTGTAGGAGGGCAAAGAAAAGAGAGACAAGGCAAGGGGGAGAACGAGAGAGAGAGAGAGAAAGCAGCAGTGGGACAAAGAGGGGAAAAAAAGGTTGTGGAAAAGAGAGGAGGAAAAAGAGAGAGAAAAGCAGAGATATGGGGAAAGAAAAAGATTGAAGAAAAATAAGAGAGGGACAGAAGAAGAGATTTAGGTAGACAGAGGCAGTGAAAAACAGAAGAAACGTGAAGAGAGAAAAAAATGAGAGATAAATCTTTCTCCAGCTGTTCCCTGAATCCTGTCACCATTAAAGTGCTGATCACCCCCATTCCCCCCTGCAATTTCGCACCCCCCTTCATGTTAGCCGATATTGTTGGCATTTTTTCCTCAAACAAAATACCCAACTCTCGAGCCCTCCATCCTTGCAAACTCCTGCCCATCCCCGACTTCTCCTTTCCTCTCTAAATTTCTGTAACCTCCTCCAGCCCTTAAATCCTCCCTATCTCTGTAACCTCCTCCAGCTCCTATAACCCTCCCTATCTCTGTAACCTCCTCCAGCTCCTACAACCCTCCCTATCTCTGTAACCTCCTCCAGCTCCACAACCCCCCTATCTCTGTAACTCCTCCAGCCCCTAAACCCTCCCTATCTCTGTTAATTCTCCAGCCCCTACAACCCTCCTTATCTCTGTAACCTCCTCCAGCCCCTACAACCCTCCCTATCTCTGTAACCTCCTCCAGCCCCTACAACCCTCCCTATCTCTGTAACCTCCTCCAGCCCCTACAACCCTCCCTATCTCTGTAACCTCCTCCAGCCCCTACAACCCTCCCTATCTCTGTAACCTCCTCCAGCCCCTACAACCTTCCCTATCTCTGTAACCTCCTCCAGCCCCTATAACCCTCCCTATTTCTGTAACCTCCTCCAGCCCCTACAACCCTCCCTATCTCTGTAACCTCCTCCAGCCCCTACAACCCTCCCTATCTCTGTAACCTCCTCCAGCCCCTACAACCCTCCCTATCTCTGTAACCTCCTCCAGCCCCTACAACCCTCCCTATCTCTGTAACCTCCTCCAGCCCCTACAACCCTCCCTATCTCTGTAACCTCCTCCAGCCCCAAAACCCTCCCTACTTCTGTAACCATCTCAGCTTCACTGCCTGGACGGCAGCTCTAAGCTCTGAATTCCTTCCCTAAACCTCTTGTTCCCTCGCTTGCCCTCTCTGTCTCTCTGTCTCTCTCTTCTCCTTTATGACACTCCTTAAAACGCAGTCTTTTTGACCAGTATTTGGATTGCCTGTCCCTGATATCTCCTGATGCAGCTCAGGGTCAGATTGACGCTGCTTTGAAGGGCCTCAGAGGAGCTTTCACAATGTTTAAGGAGAAATACAGGGTGTGTCGAGGATTGGACACCAAGGAAATGAGAGGTGGGGAGAGGCGGGAGAAAAAAAGAGCACTAAAGTTCAGAGAGAAATTCAGGCGAAGGGACAAATAGTGAGAATGAAGGAGACAACCAGATACAGGATGAGAGAAATATTCAGCGAGTGATGCAGTTGCTGGGCAAGACAGGAAGATGAAGTGGGAGCTATATTGATTGCTGTCTTGGGGCACTGGAGTGAGTGTGCCTGGGTGAGATCATTGAACATTGGATGAGGGATTAGTCTACTGGTGTTTTAAACCTGGTGAAAGATTCCCGTCCCAGGGACAGGCAGGACCTTTAATCTGTTTTTAATCAGGAGCTATTGGCAATGGGTGCTGTCCCAGGCTGACCCGAGAGAGATTTCTCATGCTCCCTCCCTCAGGACCTGAACAACACACAACAGGAAGAGGCTATTTGGATCTCTGACAGTGCACTGCTGCCTCACTACTGACCCTCCAACAGTCCGCCACTCCCTCAGTATTGACCCTCTGACAGTGTGCCAATCTCTCAGCACTGACCTTCCCACAGTGCGGCGCTCCCTCAGCACTGACCCTCCCACAGTGCGCTGCTCCCTCAACACCGACCCTCCCACAGTGCGGCACACCCTCAGCACTGACCCTCCCACAGTGCGGCGCTCCCTCAGCACTGACCCTCCCACAGTGCGCTGCTCCCTCAACACTGACCCTCCCACAGTGCGGCGCACCCTCAGCACTGACCCTCCCACAGTGCGGCGCTCCCTCAGCACTGACCCTCCCGCAGTGTGCTGCTCCCTTAGCACTGACCCTCCCACAGTGCGGTGTTCCCTCAGCACTGACTCTCCCACAGTGCGGTGCTCCCTCAGCACTGACTCTCCCACAGCACTGACTCTCCCACAGTGCGCTGCTCCCTCAGCACTGACTCTCCCACAGTGCGCTGCTCCTTCAGCACTGACCCTTCCACAGTGTGCTGCTCCCTCAGCACTGACTCTCCCCACAGTGCGCTGCTCCCTCATCACTGCCCTCCCAGTGCAGCGCTCCCTCAGCACTGACTCCCCCCCCCCCCCCCCCCCCCCAACAGTGCAGCGCTCCTTCAGCACTGGCCTTCCCACAGTGCGGCGCTCCCTCAGCACTGACCCCCCCCCCAACAGTGCACTGTTCCCTCAGCTCTGACCCTCTGAAAGAATTGTAATACCATGGTTAAGCTGAGGAGGTACAGATGTCTGGGAGATGTTGCATTTCACTTTAAAAGGATTAATCTGTGATTTAAGCCGATCCTTGGGAGCTTTATTTGCCTGGGCCTGTCACTGGCTATCAATTATTGCTGTGCAGGTGATCGTAACTCAGACAGACTGCCAGATCCTATTACTGTATATTGACAGACACGTCCACCCAAAGAATTTACTGCCCTCTTTAGAGGCAAATTCGAGGACTCCTTGCCTGGTTTAATGGCAGTATCAGGCAGCTTTGGGGCTTGTTGCTTCTGTAAACTGATTAAGACCACCCTGACACCCCGTATCTCTCCCACTCAGCTCTTGTTACAGTCTGCTACCTTCTTCCCTAAGCAACCTTTGACTAAGGGCTGGCTAGTCAAACATCATGATCCCTTCTCATGTCACCCAGGTGGCAGAGATCCTCCCTACCAGCACATCATTGCAGGACTCTCTGTTTTGTTTTGGTTGCGAGGCGTCAGTCTCTCTCTGACTGGGCTCATCACTTGTTCCCCATCCCTAATTGCTCCCTTGAGAAGGTGATGGATGAACCTCCATCTTGAACCCACTGCAATCCAGTATGGTATAGGTACATTCACAGCACTGTTAGAGGGGAGGAGTTCCAGGATTTTGACCCAGCCACAGCGAAGGAATGGCCAATATATTTCCAAGTTGGGATGGTGTGTGTGTGTATATGTGTGAATGTGTGGCAGGGAGTGGGGGTTGGAAGGGTGGTGGGATTAGCCGTGTTCCCTGTGGCATCCACTACCATTGTCCTTCAAGGAAGCAGGGGTGTTGGTTTGGGCTGTACTGTTGAAGGAGCCTTGGCAAGTTACTGCAGTGCATCTTGTAGATGGTACACATTGCTGCCGCTCTGTGTTGATGGTAGAGGGAATGAATGTTGAGGGTGGGTAACATGTCGATCAAGTGGGAGAGCTACTTTGTCCCTAATGGTGTCGAGCTTCTCGAGTGTTATTGGAGCTTCACTCATCCAGGCGAGTGGGAGAGTATTCCAGCACATGGCCTGGTGGCCCAGTCATTAGCACTACTGCCTCATAGGGAACCTGGTTCACTTCCTGCCTTGGGTCACTGTATAGAGTTTGTCTATTCTCCCGTGTCCGTATGGGATTCTTCTGGGCACTCTGGTTCCTTCCCACACTCCAAAGATGTGTGGCTTAAATTGAATGGCCATTCTAAATTGCCCCTTAGTGTCAGGAGGAGTTAGCAGGTTAAAGATGTGAGGTTTTGTGGCTAGGGCCTGGGTAGGATTGTTGGTGCGACCTTGATAGACCAAATGGCCTCCTTCTGCAGTGTGGGTTTCTAATGTGGGATATAACTCCCAACTTGTAGATGGTGGACAGGCTTTGCAGGGAGTCAGGAGGTGAGTTACTTTCCACAGGATTCCCAGCCTCTGACCTGCTCTGGGAGCCACAGGATTTATATGGCCTGGTCAATAGTAACCCACAGGATGTTGATAGTGGGGGAGCATTCACCACTGGGAATGCTATTGAATGTCAAGGGGAGATGGTTAGATCCTCTCTGGTTGGAGATGGGCATTGCCTGGTACTTGTGTGGTGCCAACGTTACTCGCCACTTATCAGCCTGAGCCTAGATATTGTCCAGGTCTTGCTGAAGGTAGCAGATAGGGAATCCTGTGATATCCAATCTGGTGGTAGCTACCCACCCCTTGGCTCTGATCCTTCCTAGGAGACTGGAGACCATCCGCCTCCCTCCGAATCCACACACAGGATGTCCCAGTCACAGTGGGAGCTGATAGACCAGCCCTAAAGCACAGGACAGCCAGAAGTCCCAAACTCAGTCACATCGAGGTAGCAGCTAGCTCTGGGCCTGTCACTTCTGCATCTCCCTCCTAGTCTGATGTGTTGCAGTGCAAGGGACTGAAGTCTGAGAAAGCAGAAGGTGACACAACATGGCAGAGAGTTAAAGGTCATCTTTTATTTAAGAAAATTGAATGCATGAGAGAGAGAGACACGTAACTAAAGCAACAGGTGCAGTATTTACATCCACAAAGACTTCTTTGACTTGTCTCTAGAACAGAAATGATTGAATATTTACACGTGGCAGTCCAGCAGAGTGACTGTGGCTGCCCCGCGGGGCTTGTGTGTTACTGCTTACATATCAAAAGATCAATCCATTCTCTCTCCTCCTCCCACCATCCCCCCTCCCTCAAAGGCTCAACCTTCTAATCCTTGCCACTTCTCATCTCCCTTCCTCATCTCCCCTCGGTCTCCCAGTTTCCCCCAGTCTCCCATCTCTTTTGCTTCAGATGTGCCTGAGATCACTTCATCTAACAATGGGTGCGGTGGGGGTGGGGAGTTGATAGTGTGTAAGGACAGGCAGCTAGGGTAGACCGGAAGTTGGGGTGAGGGGAAGCCATGTCGCCAATAGGGGAGATGTTTGTGGAGGGTGGGTGCTGGGTAATTTAGGCACGTCCTGAGGTCAATTGAGCCAGCCAGTAAGAGGTATGGGGTTGTGTATCCTCAGATCAGCTGTCAGATGGACAAAATGAGATCCTGCAGGCCCTTCCTGGAGATTTTGAGGGGAGGAATCCTTGAGGTGCAGCCTGAGTTCAAACTTGGCAGGGTCTTTACAAGTTGGTAGGGGTGCTTGTAAATTTCCCCCTGAACTGAGTGGCTAGGAGTCATTTCTGAAGGGCCAGCACAAAGTCCAGCACGTTGGTGTGTGTGTGTGTGCGTGTATGCGTGTTGGTGTGTGTAAGGGGGGGGTGCCTGGAGTCACATGTGAGTCAGATCTCAGTAAGATCAGCAGATTTTCTTTTCCCTACTGGGAGCATTAGTGACCCAGACAGGTTTTTACAACAATCAATGATTGCTTCTGTCACCATTACTGCGACTGGCTTCATCATTCCAGATTTTATTCATCACATTTAAATTCCACCAACTGCCGTGGTGGGATTTGACCCCATGCTCTACTCCCTCTCCGCAGAGAATTAGCTCTGTGATAATTGGAATATTAGTCTTTACCCCTTGTACTACTACCTTCCCTGATTGTGTATGTGTGATGTGGGTGGGTCTTTTTTGGAACGTGGTAAGGGGTGTGTGATTGTGGGTGGTCTGTGTCCAAAGACATACGTGTGTGTGTGTGTGTGTGGATGCGTGCTAATGTGGCTGGGTACATGCATGTGAATGAGTGACTGTGTATGTGGGTGGGGGGTGGGGGGGGGGGAAGAAACACATGCCTCTGCAAGTGTGTGTAGGGTGTTTTTGTGCAGGATGCATATTTCTGCACACATGCATGTCTGGACAAATGCATGTTGCACATATATGTGGACAGGTTGCATGCTTGTGCATACATGTCTGGATACATGCATGTACACTGGTGTGTGGGGATGGGCTTTTATATGGGGAAGTGCATGCTTCTGCACATACATGCATGTGCATCTAAGTGGATGGACGCTTTATGTGGGGGACGCATGCTTCTGCACACATTTATTCATGTATGTGTACACCTGTGTGTGTGTGTGTGTGTTTGTAGCTGGACATGTACAGGAAGCACAGCTCCCTCACCCCCATTCCCAGAATATTGCAACCCTCCAGTTCTCTTTAAAAATCTCCCAGCTCCAGTCAAACAGCTGTGTGCAAGGAAGCAGCCAATGCGGTAAATAATGAGTGTTACCCTGGCAGCAGAACGAGGTTCCGCTGTGGTTATCTGAAGCAAAATCTCTTCCCGACACTCCCACCGAGGCCACACTTTCATCTCCCTTCAAAAAGGCAAAGCTTTGAGCTTTCTCTCTGAAACAAGGGCAGCTTTTCTTGTCATGAATATTTCATATGTGTTGAGCTGTGCAACATGCTGATGTTGCAGAGGGGGGCGGAGAGGAAGGAATGGCACTTAGTTTATAGCACAGTCACAGCCATTTGGCCCACCTGTCCTTGCTAGCTCCTGTGAAAGAGCTGTCCAATTAGTCCCACGTTCTTCCCCACCCTGCTCTTTCCATTCATAGCCCTGCAAAAGGCCATTCATCACAAATCCACCAAATCCTGACAACTGCCTTGCATCTCTCAGCAGCTGTCAGTGTTCTCTGAGGGTCGACGAGGACCCCGTTTACTGAGCAACACTCACAGACAATGCAGCAGCATGGTACCGAGTCCTGGCTGGTGGATCATTCAACCGCAAACATCACCCTGAAAGGCCACACTTCCACTGCCCATAAATAATCGCAGTGTACCCTCACCCAGAGTTCAGTCTGCTGAGGGAGTTTGTGAACCTGAACTTCTTTCAGGTTGTGGGTACTGTACTCCAGTATAATACAGCGACAGACCCATCCCCACCAGTACTGTACCCCAGTGTTATACAGTGACAGACCTGTCCCCACCAGTATTGTACCCCAGTGTTATACAGCGACAAACCCGTCCCCACCAGTACTGTACCCCAGAGTTATACAGTGATACCCTCCCCACCAGTACTGTACCCCAGCATTACACAGTGACAGACCCATTCCTACCAGTACTGTACCCCAGTGTTATACATTGACAGAGACGTCCTCATCAGTACTGTACCCCAGTGTTACACAGTGACAGACCCGTCCTCATCAGTACTTTACCCCAGTGTTATACAGCGACAGACCTGTCACTACCAGTACTGTACCCCAGTGTTACAGTGACAGACCCGTCCCCACCAGTACTGTACCCCAGTGTTACAGTGACAGACCCGTCCCCACCAGTACTGTACCCCAGTGTTACAGTGACAGACCCGTCCTCACCAGTACTGTACCCCAGTGTTATACAGCGACAGACCTGTCACTACCAGTACTGTACCCCAGTGTTATACAGCGACAGACCTGTCCCCACCAGTACTGTACCCCAGTGTTACAGTGACAGACCCGTCCCCACCAGTACTGTACCCCAGTGTTATACAGGGACAGACCTGTCTCCATCAGTACTGTACCCCAGTGTTATACAGCGACACACCTGTTCCCACCAGTACTGTATCCCAGTATTATACAGCGACAAACGTGTACCCCAATCAACATTCTAATACAAATGTCCTGACCACTTGCTCCCTAGCAATGACGTAATGGTGGGATAGAGGGGAGGTCATTCATTCCGTGAGCAGTGTTGGAAAAGGTAACACACAAGCCAAGACAGCTGCTGTGACTGCCCGAGATACAGTGCAATAATAAATTATATATATAAATATATATTAAAAAAATCAAAATTATATTAACTCTATTACAGGACAGCACTGTCGCAGAAACAAAACTCGTTATCTGTCGCTGGGTTGTGGAGGACAGGATGGGGAGGGGTGTCTTGCTGCTGCCAGGATTGGGGAGGGGAAGGAGTCACTTCCTCCTGAGTAGTATGTCACATGGCTTAGCCAAAGGGTACCCCAGAGGGCTTGGCGGCAGCCATGGGTCACCAGCAGCTGCCTGTGTGAGGGGAATGCACGGGAATACCAAACACACTCTCCTGCAACTAGGCACAGCTGGGCGAGGGGTAGTCAGGTGGTGTTGCCAGCACCTCCACCTCGGTTCTGATGGTGGGGGTGGGAGAGGGGGGGGGGGCAACGCGAGGCCAGGAGGGTGTTGAAGGTGGGGAGGTGTGTGGTGTGTGGGACGGGCAAGAATCTAATGGCATCCCATTGAGCGCCTGAAGGGCCAACGGTCATAGCATTCAGGAGGAAGGGGATGACTGCGTTGTCTGAGGATGGGCTGAATGGCCTTCTCCAGTGTTGCCATGAAGGTGAGGTTGTTGTAAATTCAGGATTCTCAAACCCCTCCCTCCCACTGCGCAATCCCTCCCCTCCCAATCCCAGTCCTCAACACCCATCCCGTACATCACTCAGACACTCTTTGGCAGACCCTTTCAGCAGGAGCGTGGAGTTGGAGTGGAACACAAATTCCCTCCCTCTTCCCCAAGCGCCAAACATCCTGTGCCCGGCCCAGCATGGGCTACATAAACGTGCCCTCCCCCAGACCCAGGGGAGTTGACACCTTCGGGATGGAATGGGAAAGGAATGGAGGAGAAAGCAGAGGGACATCAAAACTCCAGCACAGTGTTGGTCCAGTGGTAAGTCAGGCCTCATGGTGTTTGGGAGGCTCCGGCAAGAGAAACTGTTGACTTGTTTTAAAAAAAAACTCCCCGAAAATGGTCAACCAATAAATAAGCGATTGATCACATGGCAATCAGAAGAGACAGCCGTCCCTAGAGCTCCGGGGCCTCCTTCGGCTCAGGCTTGGGCCATCCTGAGTCAGCCATCTTCTGGCTCTGGTTGCCCATGACAACAGCTCCTGAGATTCTCGACAGGCATCAAGCAGAGACTTCCGGAAGCTCCAATGCCTTCTAGAGCCCCTCCCAAAAGCGTACCATTCTCCTCACTGCTGCGGCAGAATGCTCCGGAAACGATCAAAAAAGAAAATACGAATTCCAACGGCGTGTGTGCCCTGGGGGGAGGATGAGGCGATTCGCCAACTTCTGAACCCCAGGCGGCCAGTTACGTCAAAGTGCCGGGGCTTTGCCCCTTCTCATGGGCGCTTGCTTCCTTTCCCATCAATCCCTTCCCAATCCCGCCATACTGCCCTTTCCTCCCCTGCCTCCGCACGGCAGCCTCAAGGCAGACTCCCAAGCCACGGGCCATCTTCAGCTGGTGCCCGCCATCAGGTTCACCGCCTGCTCCAGTTTCTGCCACAGCCGGTGTTTACGAGCATAAGCATCACGCTCCAGGGCAGTGAGGATCTGTACAGTGGGACAGAGAAAGAAAGATATTGAGGCAGAGCGTGTGAGAGTGTGTGCAAGAGAGAATGTGTGTGTGAGGGAGAGTGTGGTGAGAGAGAGTGCGTGAGAAAGTGTGTGTGTGTGTGTGTGTGTGTGTGTGTGTGTGTGAGAGAGAGAGAGAGTGTGTGTGGTCAGCAAGTGTGTGGTGAGAGAGAGTGCGAGAGACAAAGTGTGCGAGAGTGTGAGTATGTGCAGGAGAGAGTGCATGAGAAAGAGTATGAGAGAGAGGGTGTGAGAGAGGGTGAGAAAAAAGTGCGTGTGAGAGTGTGTGTGAGAGGGAGAGTGCAAGTGCAAAAGAGCGTGTGCGAGAATATGAGTGTATGTCAGAGAGTGAGTGTGAGTGTGAGTGAGTGTGTGTGAGCATGTGAGAGAATACGAAACAGTGTGTGTGAGATAGAGTGTGGTGTGAGACAATGTGTGAGAGAAGGTGAGAGAGAGAAATAATGTGAGAGACAAATAGTGTGAGACAAGAGAGGTAATTTTGAAGTTTGTTGTCACAAGTGTAAGAGATATTGTGCGAAAAGAAGATAATTGTGAGAGTGATATTTTGTGTGTGTGTGTGTGTGTGTGAGAGAGAGAGAGAAAAACAAAGTGTGAGAAATGGTGTAGGAGTCAGAGTTTGTTAAAATAAACATTTGGATGAGACAGGCAGAATAGAGGTGAGATAGAAAGATAAAGTTAATGAGAGAGATAGAGATAATCACACAAGATGGAGAGAAAGGGAGGAATTGGGAGAGGCGGTGGGAGTGAAAAGACTTCAATTAATTGAGAAAACGATCAGTTAATGTGAATCACTGTCAGAAATTCTGTTCTCCAGAGCACAATGGAGACAAAGCCTAACCTTTCCTGGGGCCAATCAGGGTCCATTTCCCCCACTGGGTCAGACTATGGCTGATCTTACTGCATCCACCCTCCCCCGGCTCCATAACCCCACGTTGAGCAAAGAAAACCAAGCACTCAGCGGCTTAAAACAATGAATTACATAATCTTCTCCTGTGGGAAAGAGTTTCAGCACCCATTATGTGGTGAGCTATAACTTCCCCAGTGCCTTGGCTTTCATTTTAATAATGTGTCCTACCTTAGATGCATCACACAAACGTAGGAAACAATTTCCTTCATATAATCCTTAAAGTACAAAGCAGCTATTCGGCCCATCAACTCTGTACCCAACCACAACAGGCCGAATTCCCGTATTCCCGTAGTGTGGCCTTCCAGGGTGATACCCCTGGAAGGCCACACTAATCCCCCTGATACTAATGACAAGTTAGTGTGGCCAATCAACTTAACCCACACATCTCTGGACTGTGGAAGGAAACTGGAGCACCTGGAGGAAACCCACACAGACACAGGGACAACGTGCAAACTTCACACACAGTGACCCAAGGCTGGAACAGAACCCGGGTCACTGGCACTGTGAGGCAGCAGAGCTAACCACTGTGCCGCTCTTTGATTTTCTCTCTCTATCCTATAGATTCCTTTCTAAACTCTTCAAAAAAAAACTCAATTAAATTACCCCTTAATCTCTGATAATCTGTCTAGCTCACCCTTGAATATATTCAATGAACCGCAGCCCCTACTGCTGTCTGGGGGCGGGGTGGTGGAGTGGGAGGTGGAATTCCACAGACTGACCACCCTCAGAGAAGAAATTCCTCCTCATTTCTGTCTTAAATGGGAAACCCCCTCATTCTGAAATTGTGCCCTCCAACTGTTCTAGATTCCCCCTCTCAGTATCCACCCTGTCAAACTCGCCCCTCAGAATTTGAGATGTTTCAATAAGATCCCCTCTCATTCTTCTAAACTCCAGTGGGTTCAGGCCCCGACCTGCTCAACCTTTTCCTCATAAGACAAAACCCCCAGGAATTGTTGGGAAGGGATTGAGGTGTGAAGCAGCACATGTTACAACACTAAGAACCACACAGACATTAATGAGTGACATCTCAAACTTGGCGTGAGTGACACATGACCTGCTGTTTGGATTCACTCACTACCCCCCCCCACCTCCACCAAGGGTAACATGGTGTCACAGTGGGTTAGCGCTGCTGTCTCAGTGCCAAGGACCCAGGTTCAATTCACAGCTTGAGTTACTATCTGTGTGAAGTTTGCACATTCTCCCCATGTCTGTATGGGTTTCTTCCAGGTGTTCTCGTTTTTTTCCCCACAGTCTGAAGGAGTGCAGGTTAAGTGGATTGGCCATGCTAAATTGCCCCTTAGTATCCAAGATGTGTAGGCCATGCTAAATTGCCCTTTAATGTCCAAAGATGCGTAGGTTAAGGAAATTAGCAGGGGAATTAGCAGAGTGTTACATGGGGTTACAGAAACAGAACCTGAGTAAGAATCACTATCTGAGAGTCAGTACAGACTCGATGGGCCGAACAGCCTCCTCCTATAGGGATTCTATGACTCTTCTCCTCCTCTCTCCAGCCCCAGGCTGGCACCATGGGCCCACTGACAGAGGCTACCCTGGTGAAATGCCAGTGAGTGCCAGTGCTTACCTCGTCCCGGTACTTATTGATGTAGAAGTAGAGTTCGTTGAGGGCACTCAGGGTGTTGAATTCGTTGGCATGGAGACGGGACTGCTCTGCCAGATAGGCGTCCATGTCCTGGTCGCTGATGGCCGTCATCTTGCTGATGTCCCGGTAATACCTGTGGGAGGGCAGAGGTCAGAGGCAATTTGCCATCCAGGAGCCCAGCAGGGACTCATTATCACACCCCACCACGGCACCCCTGAGGAAGCGTGTAGAGCTCAGGATCCACCATGATGCCAGTCATGGCACAATTTCCTGCCCAATTCTCCCACCCACACCCACACTGGGAGGGTCATTGGCTGATCTGCTTCCTCTCTCCTCCAAACGAGGGACATAAAAGCTCCCCAGGCCGGGTTTAGCTGTCACAGAGTCAGATAGAAACGGGCCCTTCGGCCCACCATATCTATACTAATCCCATCTACCAGCATTTGGTCCATAGCCTGCAATATTGCTAACCCTCACTGCCCCAATCCCCTCTTGTCTTTCCCTCGTTTGCCTCTCTGCCCCTCACCCGCTCTGTATCTCTCCACTCTCTCTGGGAACATAAGCTGCTTGGTGTGGTTCAGGTGTCATATCTGATTCCCCCTGAACCCCCCCCCCCCTGAGCCCCCAACAACCGCCTGCCCTCCCCCCTCCCCACACACACACACACACACACACATATATATTCACTCTTCCTGGGCCAGTGAACAGGAGGCCTGCCACCCACCTTTCCACCCAGGTCTTGTAGTTGGGGATGTCTTTGGCGTAGAGAAGCTTGTTGGAAGGTGAGTCCTTGCCCAGACGATGCTCAGAGGTGGAGCACGAGTCCATGAAGGTCTGCGCCACAACCGAGAGGCAGGCGTCTGTGATGCTGCTCTTGTGGATGTCGAAGACAAACTGGGGATTCTTGATGACATTCACCCAGAAACGTAACGGGAGACTGGAAAGGACAGAACAGCAGAGTGGGAGAGAGAGAGAGAGAAAAAGACAGGTTAGTATCTGGGGAGTAACAACTAGGGGAGTTTACAATCTCGCTTGGAGACTGGGTTTTAAGTTTGACCTAGTGACTGTATATGTAAGATGGACAGTACAGAAAGAGGCTATGTGGCCCTACACAATCACCACCTAAATCTACCCTGTCAACCCTATATTCTCTTTCTCCCTCATGTTTATCCAACTTCCCTGACATTATGCACCTTAACCACTCACTGTGGGAGCCTTTGTAAGGGATGGAGGAGGTTCCAGAGATAGAGAGGTTTTTGGGGGCTGGAAGCGGTTATAGAGATAGAGAGGGCTATAGGAACTGGAGGAGGTTAGAAAGATTGGGTAGAGGCTGGAGGAGGTTAGAGATGGAGGTTTGTAGGAGATTACTGAGATAGGTAGGTTTGTAGGAGCTGGAGGAGGTTACAGAGATAGGGAGGGGCGTAGGGGCTGAATGATGTTACAGAGATGGGGAGGGTTGTAGGAGTTGGAAGAGATTAGAGATGGAGAGAACAAAAAACAAAGAACAAAACAGCACGGGAAACAGGAACTTTGGCCTAACGAGCCCGTGCCGCCACCCCGATGTTCCCACCTCTACCCGTGATCCCTGTCAATGTTTATAGATCTATGGTTAAAAACCAAATTTGAGACAATTTAGGGAGATTTTGTTTTGCCAAATAGCCTAAGAGCACATCTTTAGGATGTGGGAGCAAACCGGAGCGCCCGGAGAAAACCCACACAAGCACGGGGAGAATGCGCAAACTCCCACAGACACAGGCCCAAATCCATGTATCTGCACATCACAGCGATAGTCACTGAGCTGTCGTGTTGCCCATCAAATGGTCCAGGTCAAGCGTACACTAACAACGTGAAGCACTAGAATACTCTCGAAAAAATCCAAGAGCAGCCCTCTCACGACCCATCGCGTGTATGCCCTTGTTAGACAACAAGGTGGACCAAAGCACCTGTAGGATAAAAACAAGTACATCAATATCATCATCTATTTACACACTTCCCAGGGACTCCCAAGGCTCATGATCCCTATTTTAAATCAGTTTTCTATACACTTGCATTCCCATTCTGTTCATGTGCCCATCTAAGTATTTCTTAAATAACTCAAGAGTGCCTGCCTCCACCACTTTACTTGGCAGCAGGTTCCATACCCCCACCACCCTCTGTGTGAAAAACTCCCTCTAGGATCCAAATTATACCTTATCCCCCTCACCCTAAGCCCGTGACCCCTTGTACTATTCGAGTCCATCCTAGGAAAAAGTGTAACCCTGTTTACTCTATCTATACCCCTCATAATCTTGTACACCTCTATTAGATCTTCTCTAAGTCTACGTCTTTCTAAGGAAAACAGTCCCAATTTGCCTAACCTCTCCTCGTAACTCAGACCTTCCATACCAGGCAGCATCCTGGTAAACCTTCTCTGCACTCTCTCCAGAGACTTCACGTCCTTCCGCACCAGAACTGGACGCAGTATTCCAAATGAGGTCTAACCAACGTTTTATACAACTGCAACATTAAAGGCCAGCTCTTGTACTCTATACCCCTTCCTATAAAGGCTAGCATACCATATGCTTTCTTCACAACCTTCTCCACTTGCTCTGCCACCTTCAGAGACTTGTGCACCTGCACCCCCAGGTCCCTCTGCTTTCTACACTCTTAATAGGTCTACCCTTTATCATATACCTCCCCCCTACATTCTTTCTCCCAAAATGCATCACCTTGCATTTATCAGGATTGAATTCCATCTGCCATCTATCTGCCCAAGCTACCAGCCTATCTATGTCCTGCTGCATCGCCTGACAATGCTCCTCACTATCCGCAAGTCCAGCTATCTTTGTATTGTCTGCAAACTTGCTGATCACTTCACTTACTCCCTCTTCCAAGTCATTTATATATGTTACAAATAGAAGAGGTCCCAGTACTGAGCCCTGCGGCACACCACTAGTGACCGACCCCCAGCTAGAAAAATACCCTTCCACTATTACTCTCTGAGAATATTATAGAGGCTGGAGGAGGTTATAGAGATAGAGAGGTTTGTAAGGGCTAGAGGAGGTTACAGAGATAGGGAGGGTTGTAGGGGCTAGAGGAGGATACAGAGATAGGGAAGGTTAGAGGGGCTGGAGGAGGCTATAGAGATAGGAAAGGTTGTAGGGGCTGGAGGAGGTTATAGAAATAGGGAGGGTTTTAGGGGCCGGAAGAGGTTAAGAGATAGGGAGGGTTATAGGGGCTAGAGGAGGTTATAGAGATAGAGAGGGTTGTAGGAGCTGGAGGAGATTATAGGGATAGGGAGGGTGTTAGGGACCGGAAGAGGTTACTGAAATAGGAGGGTTGTAGGGGCTAGAGGAGGTTACAGAGATAGGGAAGTTGTAGGGGCAGGAGGGGATTACAGAGATAGGAAGGATTGTAGGAGCTGGAGGAGGTTCCAGAGATAGGGACGATTCACTACATTAAGCTGTCTCTCACCAGTTGCTCTTCCATGTGTGTCGAACATCGGGATCACTGATCAGCTGTTGGTCTGCCTGTTCGTCCAGGAAGTCGAACATGTATTTAATGGCCAGGGGCAGCGCACTGCCCCGGTGAGCTGTGCTGAACACCGTCTCAAACAGATCATCCAGAAACTTCTGCAGAGTACCCTGTGGAAACAATGAGATTTGATTTGATTTATTATCGTCACATGTATTGGGATACAGTGAAAAGTATTGTTTCTTGTGCACTATACATTTAAAACATACCATTCATAGAGAAGGAAAGGAGAGGGTTTAGAATGTAGTGTTAGAGTCATAGCTAGGGTGTAGAGAAAGATCAGCTCAATGTAAGAGGATCCATTCAAAATCTGACAGCAGCAGGGAAGAAGCTGCCCTTGAGTCGGTTGGTACGTGACCTCAGACTTTTGTATCTTTTTCCCGATGGAAGAAGGTTGAAGAGAAAATGGCCGGGATATGTGGGATCTTTGATTATGTTGGCTGCTTTCCTGAGGCAGCAGGAAATGTGCACAGAGTCAATGGATGGGAGGCTGGTTTGTGTGATGGATTGGGCTACATTCACAATCCTTTTTAGTTTCTTGTGGTCTTGGGCACAGCAGGAGCCCAGACCAAGCTGTGATACAACCAGAAAAAATGCTTTCTATGGTGCACCTGTTAAAAACTGCTGAGAGTCGCAGTGGACATACTGAATTTGCTTAGAAAGAAAGAGAGAAATAGGGGAGGAAGAGAGGAGGATGAGGAAGGGGGTAAGAGAAAGCGAAGAAAGTCAGAAAAAGAGAGAGAAAATGGAGGGAGAGTGCGGAAGAAGAGAGGGAATAGAGAGGAGGGAAGAGAGAGAGGAAGGGTGGGGTGAGATAGTTAGAGAGGGAAGGAGAGGAAGAGGAGAAGGTACAGAGAGACGAGAAAGAGAAGGGAAAGGTGAGAACGGAGGGTGAGGGGAAAGACAGAGAAGAGAAAAAGAGGAGATGGGAAAGGGGAAACATGGTGTGTAACAGAGAGTATCAATATCTGCGTGGGGTAGGAAGAGAGACAGAGATTGAGGGAGAGAAAGACAGCAAGAAGGAATGAGAGAGAAAGACAGATAAAGAGCAAGAGAGATCCAGAGAATGACAGAGAGACACACAGAGTTTGGGAGAGAGAAAGACAGAGTGAGAGCGAAAGAGAGAGGTTGGATGTGGGATTTCTCAGTGTGTCGCAGGTACTTGAACAGGTGATGATTTAATACCTTTGTAGCCAACAGTCTGGTCAGATAAATCTCCGACACCATCTTACTGCCCCGGTCACCCTCCTTCTGATCCGTATGGTCATGGTTCCTCACTAGGTGCCAAAGTTTGGTGCCTGTCTCCTGATCGGGAGTAATCATAGGAACTCGGGAACGCATGCTATCCGGACTGCTGGCTGTCCGGAGCATACTCTCTGAAATGGTGGAACAGCAGTGAAAGTTTCTTGTTAATGTTAGTTTTTCACTTACTCCCACTTTTTCCCCATATCCACCAGTTCCCTTTCCACCTTGTATCCATATCTGCCACCCTCCCCGCATCTACCCTGTTCCCATACCTACCACCCAGTCTGCATATCCACCCTGTCCCTGTAACCACCATATTTCTGCATATCCACCCTGATCCCATATCCACTCTGTAGCCATATTCATCATCTTACACCCATATCCAGTACACTCCTATGTCCAGCACCCTCCCCCGTATTCACCACCTTCTCCTTGTATCCACCACTCCCTCATATCCACCATTCTCTTCTGGTTTTCTCCACCATGTCTCTGTATCCACCACCATCTCTTCATATCTATTCAGTCCCCAAATCCACCATCCTTTTCCTGTATCCACCAGCCTCTCCCCATATCCACAGCCTTTCCCTGTATCCACTGCCTCAGCCATATCACCCACCTCTACCCACTTTCCTCACCCTCTACTGACATCCATGCACTCTATCTATATTCCTGGCCCTGCCCATATCCGTACCCTCTCCCTGTATCCCACACCGTCTACCAAAATCAATCATCCTTGCCCCATATCCAACACCTTCGTCCTATATCCATCACCCTCTCCCCGTATCCAACACCATTTTCTCATATCCACACCCTCTTCCCATATACACCCTCTTTATATTCCCCATGTCCTCTCTCCATATCCCTTATCGTTGCCTCCATCCACACTTCACCCCATATGCACACCTTCACCCCATATCCATACCCTCACTCCATATCCCCTACTTTACCTTCCTGTATCCTTCAATCCTCATCTTCTTCCCATTTCCTCAAATTTACCTTCTCCCCACATCTCCCCCTTTTCCTTCAATTCTACGTACCCCTCAATCCCATCTTCCCCCATGTCTCTCAATCATCATCTTCTCCCCGTATCTCTCAATCCCTACTTTCTCCCCGTATCCCTCAATTCCTACTTTCTCCTCGTATCCCTCAATTCCTACTTTCTCCTCATATCCCTCAACGCCCAGCTTCTCCCCCTTTTTCCCCAATCCCACCCTTTTCCCAGTATCTCTCAATCCCACCTTCTCCCCATATCCGTCAATCCCACCTTCTCCCCATTTTCTCTCAATCCCCACCTTCTCCCCATACCCTTCAATCCACCTTCACCTTCTTTTCCCTTAATCCCATCTTCTCCCCGTATCCGTCAATCTCCACCTTCTCCCCGTATCCCTCAATCCCTACCTTCTCCCCGTATCCCTCAATCCCTACCTTCTCCCCGTATCCCTCTCCCCGTATCCCTCAATCCCTACCTTCTCCCCGTATCCCTCAATCCCTACCTTCTCCCCGTATCCCTCAATCCCCACCTTCTCCCCGTATCCCTCAATCCCTACCTTCTCCCCGTATCCCTCAATCCCCACCTTCTCCCCGTATCCCACCTTCAATCCCCACCTTCTCCCCGTATCCCACCTTCAATCCCCACCTTTCCCGTATCCCTCAATCCCATCTTCTCCCGTATCCCTCAATCCCCACTTCTCCCGTATCCCTCAATCCCCACCTTCTCCCAGTATCCCTCAATCCCTACCTTCTCCCAGTATCCCTCAATCCCTACCTTCTCCCCCCATCCACTTCTCCGTCCCTAATCCCTACCTCTCCCGTATCCCTAATCCTACCTTCTCCGTATCCTCAATCCCTACCTTCTCCCAGTATCCTCAATCCTACCTTCTCCAGTATCCTCAATCCCTACCTTCTCCCATATCCCTCAATCCCCATCTGCTTCCCGTATCCCTCAATCCCTACCTTCTCCCCATATCCCTCAATCCCCATCTGCTTCCCGTATCCCTCAATCCCTACCTTCTCCCCGTATCCTTCAATCCTTACCTTCTCCCCGTATCCCTCAATCCCTACCTTCTCCCCGTATCTCTCAATCCCCATCTGCTTCCCGTATCCCTCAATCCCCATCTTCTCCCAGTATCCCTCAGTCCAGCATGAAGCTGTATATTGAAGAGAGTTTGTTTACCGTAGCGGCTGAGGGATCGAGTGAAGGTGAAGGAATTTGCTATGTTGTAAGCTGAAATCTGCTTGGGGACCAGAGCCACTGCTGAACCGTCTGTCACCTGTGAGTGCAAATAATGCACAAATGAGCCAGGCCACAATAGCAAGATATTCAACCAAGACATGCAGTGCGAGCCCTCCACTCAAGGCTAGCAACCTGCTTTCCTGCTCCTCTCACCACCATAGACACGCCAGAATATCTCTTGGCCAATGAAGGACCTGTCCTCCTGAAGCATGGGGATGAGGAAACGCAGCAACTAATTTGTACAGCAAGATCCCACAAACAGGAACATCCTAACCACCACAGCAAAGGTGGTCCTTTTTAAGGCAGTGTTGGATGAAGGATCCATGGCAGTACCAAGACACTGGGGAGAACCCCATCTCCAACCACGCAGTTTACTTCCAATTCTGATGTGGGATGTGTCAGACAGGATGGCTTCAGATTTAATGTCGCACTCCTCAGCATTGATCCTCCCACAGTGCGGCACTCCCTCAGCACTGACCCTCCTGCAGTGCGGCGCTCCCTCAGCACTGACCCTCCCGCAGTGCGGCGCTCCCTCAGCACTGACCCTCCCGCAGTGCGGCGCTCCCTCAGCACTGACCCTCCTACAGTGCGGCGCTCCCTCAGCACTGACCCTCCCGCAGTGCGGCGCTCCCTCAGCACTGACCCTCCCGCAGTGCGGCGCTCCCTCAGCACTGACCCTCCCGCAGTGCGGCGCTCCCTCAGCACTGACCCTCCCGCAGTGCGGCGCTCCCTCAGCACTGACTCTCCCGCAGTGCGGCGCTCCCTCAGCACTGACCCTCCCGCAGTGCGGCGCTCCCTCAGCACTGACCCTCCAAAAGTTGAGTGTTCCCTCTGCACTGATACCTGGCAGAGTGTGAAGGATCCCCTTGTGCTAAAAGGTAAATAATTACCAGCAGCTGCATGCCCTTCATGTGAGTGAAGCAGGAATTGGTTTCCTTTATACAGAGATTCACAAACTAGAAATGGAATTTTGTTGTCCCAATGTTATTAAGGAGTACAGAACAAGTGCAGCATACGTAAAGACACTGCACAGATTACCCATGACTGAGTGGAAAGGCTCAAGGGGCTAAATGGCCTCCTGTTCCTGTGTAACAGGCTTGAGAAGGGCTGAATGGCCTCCTCCTGTTCCTGTGATACAGGTGGAGAGGGGGAATCCTCATGTTGGACTCACCTGGTAATGAGACAATGTGTTCAGCCGCTTCCAGTCGTACTCGATCTTTGTCGTGACATCCTCATCCTGGAGGATTAGGCGGTTTCCTCGACTCTGCCTCCACTCTGCCCGCGGCAAGAGAGAGAGAAAGAAACAAGCACAGTGAACACCACAACCCTTCCAGCAAACTCCCAATTGCTAGTGGCAACCTCCATCCTCTCAGCCCACCACGAAACTGCTCCCTCACTCACACAGATTGGCCCAGATATACTTTTACTGCCAAATGGGACTGTGTGTGTGTGTGTGTGTGTGTGTGCGAGAGTGTCTGAGAGTGCGTTTGTGTGTGTGTGTGTGTATGAGTGAGAGTGAGTGAGGGTATATGTGTGCGTGAGTGTGTGTATGTGGGAGTGAGAGAGTGGGTGTGTGTGTGCAGAAGCAAGAGAGAGTGAGGGTGTGCGTGTGTGTCTGTGGGAGCGAGACAAAGTGAGGATATGTGTATGAGAGAGAGTGAGGGTGTGTGTGTGAGTGTGAGAGAGAGAGAGAGTGAGGGTGTGTGCGTTTGTGAGAGAGTGAGGGGGTGTGTGTGAGTGAGAAAGTGAGAGAGTGTGTGTGTGTGTGTGTGTGTGTGTGAGAGAGAGAGAGAGAGGGTGTGTGTGTGTGAGAGAGAGAGAGGGGGTGTGTGTGTGTGTGTGTACGAGAGAGAGAGAGTGAGTGTGTGTGTGTGCACGTGTGCGAGAGAGAGAGAGAGAGTGAGGTGAGGGGAGAGGGGGGTGTGTGTTGTGTAGAGAGAGTGAGGGTGTGTGTGTGTGGTGTGTTACGAGAGAGAGAGTGAGTGTGTGGTTGTGGGCGTGTGCGAGAGAGAGAGAGAGAGTGAGGGTTGTTGTGTGTGTGAGAGAGAGAGTGAGGGTGTGTGTGTGTGTGTGAGAGAGAGTGAGGGTGTGTGTGTGTGTGTGTGGGGTGTGAGACAGAGAGACGAGAGAGGAGAGAGAGTGTGTGTTGTGTGGGTGTAGTGAGAGTGAGGGTGTGTGTGTGTGAGAGAGGTGTGTGTGTGAGAGAGTGTGTGTGAGAGAGGAGGGTGTGTGTGTGTGATGTGTGAGAGAGAGTGAGAGTGAGGGTGGTGTGTGTTGTGTGTGTGTGTGTGTGTAGAGAGTGTGTGGAGAGAGAGAGAGGGGTGGTGTGGTGTGTTGTGAGGAGAGAGAGAGAGAGTGAGGGTGTGTTGTGTGAGAGAGTGAGGTGTGTGTGTGTGTGTCTGTGAGAAGTGAGGGTGTGGGTGTGTGTGTGTGTGATAGGGAGAGTGAGGTTATGTGTTCTGAGAGAGTAGGTGTGTGTGTGTGTGGGTGTGTCTGTGAGAGAGTGAGGTGTGGGTGTGGTGTGTGTGTGAGAGAAGGGAGAGTGAGGGTGTGTGTGTGGGTGTGTTGGTGTGTGAGGGTGTGTGTGTGTGTGTGTGAGAGAGAGAGGTGGAGTGTGGTTGGTGTGTGTTCGAAGAGAAGAGAGGTGAGAGTGGTGTGGGTGTGTGAGAGAGGGGGAGTGTGTGTGAGAGAGTGGAGTGTGTGTGTGTGAGAGAGTGGGGTGTGTGTGTGTGTGTGTGTGGTGTACGTGAGAGAGGGGAGTGGTGAGAGAGAGTGAGAGTGTGTGTGTGGATAGAGTGAGGGTGTGTTGTGAGAGAGGGGGAGTGTGTGGAGAGAGAGGAGAGTGTGTGTGTGTGAGAGAGTGGGGTGTGTGTGGTGTTGTGTGTGTACTGTGAGAGAGGGGGAGTGTGTGAGAGAGTGAGAGTGTGTGTGTGAGAGAGTGAGGGTGTGTGTGCGAGAGAGAGTGAGGGTGTGTGTGTGAGAGAGTGAGGGTGTGTGTGTGTGTGTGTGAGAGAGAGGGGGGAGTGCGTGTGAGAGAGTGAGGTTGTGTGTGTGAGAGAGTGAAAGGTGCGTGTGTGTGGTGTGTGAGAGAGCGGGAGTGTGTGAGAAGAGGGGGAGTGTGTGTGAGAGAGTAAAGGTGCGTGTGTGTGTGAGAGAGAGAGAGACTGTGTGTGTGTGTGTGTGTGTGTGTGAGTGAGAGAGTGAGGGTGTGTGTGAGTGTGAGAGAGAGAGAGAGAGAGAGAGAGTGCCTATAGACATAAAGTAGGTGAAAAGTGTGAGATGTTGGGCTCTCCACATACCCAGATCCATGTCCTCTGCTTTGGGACGCTGGGAGTAGGGAACTCCTTTGTAGATGGCATCGAGCAGTTTCTCCTTGACCTGGGTGATGGTGTCACAGTTCAGCACCTTGACGGGAATCTGAGTGGTGTTCTCGTCCTCATTCTCAGGGCAGATACAGGTCAGTGTCTGCAGAGACACGGAGGCAGTGAGGTACAGATTTAAACCCTGCATTTCACCACCCCTCGCCATCCCAAAGCCTTCATGGTCTAACACAAATAATCTTAAATTATCTTAATCTTAAAAGGCCAGGTCATTCACAGGCTAACTAAGAAAATACTTCCTCATAGAAGTGTGGAGAGTCCCTCCCTGAGAGTAAATGAAAACACAATTAATAATTTTAAATAGTTTCAAGCAGCTGAATGGCTTCCTCCTGTTCTTGTGTAACAGGTTCGAGAGGAGCTGAATAACCTTCTCCTGTTCCTGTGTAACAGGCTCAAGAGGGGCTGAATGGCCTCCTCCTGTTCTTGTATTTGGAGTGGGGTTTGGACTCACCAGCATCTTGTAGTCGATCTGTTGACGGATGAGTTTGTCCTCACTGAGGGAATACCGAGCCTCACCGGTGATGGAATCAATCGGCCCCTTCTCCATCTGTTGCTTGATGGCGCAGTACAGCATAAAGAGAGGCTCCCCCACACACTCCTACATCAGGTAATAGGGAGAGTTAGAACAAGAACACTCGTCAGGCCTCAACTGGATCTCTGTGCCCAACTCTGGGGTCTCTGCACTTTCAGAAGGATGGGGGACCTGGGGGAGGGTGTGTGGAGAGGGAGATTTACCCAGAATAGTCCCCAAGTATGAGAGGACATTGGTTCAGCCGGAGAGAGAGTCAGTGACTGGGAGAAGGTTGGGTCATTTTCCCTGGAGCAGAGAAAGTTAAGGAGGGAGATTTAATGAGGGCTTTGATCGAGTGAATGCGGAGGAATAGTCAGTGGGGCTGAAGGGCACAGATTGGAGGCAATTGGAGAAAGAAGCGAAAGAGAGGAGTTTTTCACACAGCGAGTGGTTAGGATGGGTGGGGGAGGCAGGTTCAATCAAGGCTTCCCCAAGGGGAATTGGGATCATTATCTGGAAAGGAGAATGGGCAGGGTCACGGGGGAAGGGGGATTGGGGAGGAAGGGGTGGGAGAGGAGGTGTTTTGGTCATTTAGAGAGTCAGTGTGGATACGAAGGGTTGAATGGCCTCCTTCAGTGAATCAATGAGATCAACTCGTATTCTTCCAAAACATTGTGGGCCAGGGAGTCCTCTGGACACATTCCGAGGGAATGGCAGGCTCGAGGGCAACTTCAGGGTTTAACCCCGAAAAGCCTCGACACGGTAGCGCCAGAGGTTCAACAAGCTGACACGAGCAGTCAAGGTGGGGGAATGTATCTTCAGATTCCACATTCCCTACTCCTACCCTGCACTAAACCACAGCAGAACAAGACCACATGGCAAGTGACACAGTCCCCAACAATCTCTCCCCACCAGGAACCGTTCACATAAACATCCGCATGTTCCTTGCCTCACCAAGTGCCATTTCAGGGCAAGTACGTGCCAGGAGCAGCATTGCCTATATGGACTGTGGTGCCATGGTATGCCCAGACTGTAGGTATCTCCTGGTTACGTATGCGCTAACGCCTGTCCGGCCCCTGATGATGCTTGTCAACCAGAAGGGGTCACTCGCAGGGGTACAACTGATAGCATTTTGGGCTAAGACGGACATGAGGCTCCCACTACCACCCCCCCCCCCCCCCCCCCCCCCCCCCCCCCCCCCCCCAGCAAACCCCCATTTGCTGTACAACAGGCATCACGGAGCCTCGCTTTTCAGCACACCGTGCTACTGAGGTAACAGAAACACTGGATGTCGGTGTGACTATCCATTGTGCTGCTCTGTCTGTGATGCTGCAGAAAGTGAGGTTTGCTTAAAGAAATCATCCTCAGGATGCATTTGTCACTGATACAGCCAACATTATTGATCAAGCCTAATTACCCCTCAAAAAGCTGGTGGCAAGCCCCCAACAACTTTCCCTCAGCTTCTTCTATTACTTTCCCCCTTTGTGTTTATCCCCGTCCCCTCTGACATTGACATGATTCACTTCAACCACTCCCTGAGCGAACAACTTCCAGATTCGCCCCACTCTCTGGGTCAAGAGGTTCATAGGTCTTAACTGATAGATAGAGAGAGAGAGAGGGAGGTGGAGGAGTTTAGGGAGGGAATTCCAGAGCTTAGCCCACAAGCAGCTGAAGGCAAGGCCACCAGTGGTGGAGCAAAGAGAATCAGAAGTTGCTTAAGAGACCAGAATTAGAGGAGCGCAGAGATCCCAGAGGGTTATAGGAAGTTACAGACACAGGGAGGGTTGTAGGGCTGCAGAGGATTACAGAGTTAGGGAGAGTTGTCGGGGCTGGAGGAGGTTACAAAGACAGAGAGGATTGTAGGGGCTAAAGGAGGTTCCAGAGATTGGGAGGATTGTCGGAATTGGAGGGGGTTACAGAGAGAGAGAGAGAGACTGTAGGGGCTGGAGGAAGTGACAGTTAGGGATGGTTCTAGGGACTGGAGGAGGTTACAGAGATAGGGATAGTTCTAGGGACTGGAGGAGGTTACAGAGATAGGGATAGTTCTAGGGACTGGAGGAGGTTACAGAGATAGGGATGGTTCTAGGGACTGAAGGAGGTTACAGAGATAGGGAGGGTTCTAGGGACTGGAGGAGGTTACAGAGATAGGGAGGGTTCTAGGGGCTGGAGGAGGTTACAGAGATAGGGAGGGTTGTAGAACTGGATGAAGTTACAGAGATAGGGAGGGCTGGAGGAGGTCATAGAGATAGGAAGAGTGTAGGCTGCAGGAAGTTATGGAGATGAGGAGAGTTGTAGGGGATGGAGGAGGTTACAGAGATAGGAAAGGTTGGAAGGGGTTACAGAGATAGGGAGGAGGGTGAAGGGGCCATGGAAGAATTTGAAATTTGGGAATGGAGGTGTTGCTGGACCAGGAGCCAGTGTGGATCAGTGAACACAGGGGGTGACAGGTGAATGAGGACTCGGTGCAAGTTCAGGCATGGCGGGGTGACAAAGGGGTAGGAAAGAGGGAGAGGAGGAATTTCTGGGCTTGAGGTCTGTCCTACCTTCAGGAATCGGTACAGCAGAAATGTGAACCAGTTTGTTAGCATCTTCTCCGCCACTGACTCTGTCCTGTAATAGATACAAACAGAATGGTCAGAAATACAGCCAGCAACATAGACAGTTCTAAAGGAGGAGTTTGACAGGGTCAATACTGAGTGGCTACTTCCCCCTCTTCATTGCTCTCCCAGCTGGAGAATCTGAACACGGACAGAGAAGGTCACAGTCTCCGGAAAAGAGGATGGCCATTTTGGACAGAGACATGGAGAAATCTCTTCACTCTGAGGCCGGACAATATTTGGAATTCTCGAGTCCAGAGTAAGTTCGGCTGGTGAGCATGTTCGAGGGATTTTCAGATACTGAAGAGGGGGGAGGGGTGTTGAGGTGGGTGATCAGCCAAAATCATACTGAGGTGGACAGCCATGCCTGAGGAGTCAAGTGGCTTTTCCCAAGGGCAGTAAGGGCTTGGAGGAAATCTTCCATTCCACCAAGATGAGAGGTCATGGGTTCAGGTTCACAGATAAGACTTCAGCACAGAACCCAGGGTATTACCGCAGGAGCGCCGGACTGTGAGAAGGTCAGTGCTGAGGGAGCGTCAGTGCCGAGGGAGCACCGCACCGTGGGAGGGTCAGTGCTGAGGGAGTGCCGCACTGTGGGAGGGTCAGTGCCGAGGGAGCGCCGCACTGTGGGAGGGTCAGTGCCGAGGGAGCGCCGCACTGTGGGAGGGTCAGTGCGAGGGAGCGGCCGCTGTGGAGGGTCAGTGCCGAGGGAGCGCCGCACTGTGGGAGGGTCAGTGCCGAGGGAGCGCCGCACTGTGGGAGGGTCAGTGCCGAGGGAGTGCCGCACTGTGGGAGGGTCAGTGCCGAGGGAGTGCCGCCTGTGGGAGGGTCAGTGCCGAGGGAGCGCCACGTGTGGGAGGGTCAGTGCCAATAGAGCGCCACGTGTGGGATGGGGTGTTGGGAGGAGCAGCCTGGGGAGGCAGTGCGGGATTTGACTGACCTCCGCAGTAACAACTTGGGATGATTCTTGTTCTCCAGATTCTTCTCAATGAGATCAGACAGCAGCTGCTTAAGGACCACTGTGGCATACTGCATCTTCCCTGCAGTGCCGTCATCACCAGCGATGCCACATTCCCACGGTCTCGCATCGAAAAACTGCGCTGAGCCTCCAACGTACGTACAAAAGTAAGTAGGAAGACTTTGTTATTCAACAGCTGGCCAAAGATCCTCAGACCCTTCTCCACATTGGCCGGAGCCTGGGAAGCAAGAGAAAGAGAGGGAGGCAGAGGGGCAAGGAGGGAGAGGGAGAGAGAGAGGGAGAGGGTGAGAGAGAGGAGGCAGAGAGAAGGAGGGAGGGAGAGAGAGAGGGAGAAGTAGGGAGGAGGAGAGAAAAGAGAGAGGGTGAGAAAGAGGGAGAGAGAGAGAGAGAGAGGAGTGAAAAGAGAAAGAGAGGAAGAAAGAGGGTGAGAAAGGGAAGAATAGAAAGAGAGGGTGAGAGTGGTTGGAGAGAGGGAAGGACAGAGAGGGAGAAAGAGTAGGAGAGGGATGGAAAGGGAGGGAGAGAGAGAGAGAGAGGGAGAAAAGTGGGAGAGAGAGGGCAAGAGAGAGGGAGAAACAGAGAAGGACAAGGAGGGAGAGAGAAAGAAAGAGGGGAAGAGGGGGAGGTAGAAAGAGGGAAGGAGATGGAAGGAGAGAAGAATAGAGATACAGAGATGGAGGAAAGTACAGAGATGGAGGGGATACAGAGAGGGAGGGAGAAATAAGGATGGATGTGCAGGTACAGAGGGAATGAGGTACAAAGAATGAAGGAGAAAGGGAGGAAGAGGGAGTGAAAGGGAGGGGTAAAGTCAGCAAAAAGGTTCTGGTTAATATACTATGCTGCAGTACCAAAGTTACCATCACTCTCAGTTTGATTATTCTGATGCTACCCTGATCGATTCCTTTACAGACAACCCATCCCAGATCTCGCACCAGAAAGGTTAAATAACAGAGTCATAGAGGTTTACATCATGGAAACAGGACCTTCGGCCCAACTTGTCCATGCTGCCCCTTTTTTTTTGAAACCACTAAGCTAGTCCCAATTGCTCACATTTGGCCCATATCCCTCTATACCCATCTTACCCATGTAACTGTCTAAAAGCTTTTTAAAAGACAGAATTGTACCCGCCTTTACTACTACCTCTGGCAGCTTGTTCCAGACACTCACCACCCTCTGTGTGAAAAAAATTGCCCCTCTGGACACTTTTACATTTCTCCTCTCTCACCTTCAACATATGCCCTCTAGTTTTAGACTCTCCTACATTTGGGAAAAGCTATTGACTATCTAGCTGATCTGTTCTCTCATTATTTTATAGACCTCACCCCTCAACCTCGTATGCTGCAGAGAAAAAAGTCCTGGTCTATCCAGCCTCTCCTTACAACACAAACCATCAAATCTTGGTAGCATCCTAGTAAATCTTTTCAGCACTCTTTTTAATTTAATAATATCCTTTCTCTGATAGGGTGGCCAGAACAGTACACAGTATTCCAAGTATGGCCTTACCAATGTCTTGTACAACTTCAACAAGACGCCTCAACTCCTGTATTCAATGTTCTGACCAATGAAACTAAGCTTGGCAAATGCTTTCTTCACCACTCTGTCCACTGTGACTCCACCTTCAAGGAGCTATGAACAAGGACCCTTAGATCTCTATTCTGTAACTTTCCCCAAAAGTTTACAATCAACTGAATTAGTCCTGTCCTGCTTCAATCTACCAAAATGCATCTGTACCTGTCCTGGGAGTGTTTGATGGGGGACAGTGTAGACGGAGATTTACTCTGTATCTAACCCCATACTGTACCTGCCCTGGGAGTGTTTGATGGGGACAGTGTAGAGGGAGATTTACTCTGTATCTAACCCCTTGCTGTACGTGTCCTTGGAGTGTTTGATGGGGACAGTGTAGAGGGAGCTTTACTCTGTATCTAACCCCGTACTGTACCTGCCCTCGGAGTGTTTGATGGGGACAGTGTAGAGGGAGCTTTACTCTGTATCTAACCCCTTGCTGTACCTGTCCTCGGAGTGTTTGATGGGGACAGCATAAAGGGAGCTTTACTCTAAACCTCCTACCAACATTCCCCCTCCTGTGCTTACTCCAGGAAAGTCTCCTTACATCGAGTTCCTTCAGGACAGGATGGTCCTCAATCCCCGGGAAGAGGACACGGATGGCGTAGGTCTTGTAATCCAGGAAGGGGATGCCCACGGCGTCCAGCTCGTTGGTCAGTTCGTGAATGTCCGTCTGCAGCTCGGCAAAGGCTGAAATAACCCAACAAAAACCCCAGTTTCAGATTCAGTTCGGAGCATCAAACAACGAGCTCTGTGTCTGAGAGAATGCCCTTCCCATCCCACCCACCACCTCTCCCTTCACTCAAGGTCATTCACTCACAGTAACAGGTACAGGAGAAGGCCATCAGACCTATGCTAGCCCCTTTAAACTAACTCCTCAATTGTCCCCAACCTAGAGCTTGCAATAATTCTCCAATTTCCCCCTTTTAAGAGCAGCATAGTGTAACAGTGGTTAGCACTGCTGCTTCACAGTGCCAAGGACATGGGTTCAATTCTAGTCACTGTCTGCACATTCTCCCCGTGTCTGTATGGGTTTCATCTGGGTGCCCGGGTTTCCTCCCACAGTCCAAAGATGTGCGGGTTTACGTGTATTGGCCATGCTAAATTGCTGTTTAGTATGGGGGGATTAGCAGGGTAAGTTGTGGGGATACGGCAATACAGACTGGGTGAAATTGTGGTTAGTACAGACTCAATGGGCTAAATGGCCTCCTTCTGCACTATTGGGATTCTACAATTCTTTCCGAGGATGAATGTGCTCCCACCACCTTCCAAATCACAACAAATTTGTGCGTCAACAGATCAAATTCTACTAATCTCCCCCTCTGACTGTGATTAAACTGAATTGGAAATTCAGCACTGAGGGAGCGCCGCACCGTGGGAGGGTCGGTGCTGAGGGAGCGCCGCACCGTGGGAGGGTCGGTGCTGAGGGAGCGCCGCACCGTGGGAGGGTCGGTGCTGAGGGAGCGCCGCACCGTGGGAGGGTCGGTGCTGAGGGAGCGCCGCACCGTGGGAGGGTCGGTGCTGAGGGAGCGCCGCACCGTGGGAGGGTCGGTGCTGAGGGAGCGCCGCACCGTGGGAGGGTCGGTGCTGAGGGAGCGCCGCACCGTGGGAGGGTCGGTGCTGAGGGAGCGCCGCACCGTGGGAGGGTCGGTGCTGAGGGAGCGCCGCACCGTGGGAGGGTCGGTGCTGAGGGAGCGCCGCACCGTGGGAGGGTCGGTGCTGAGGGAGCGCCGCACCGTGGGAGGGTCGGTGCTGAGGGAGCGCCGCACCGTGGGAGGGTCGGTGCTGAGGGAGCGCCGCACCGTGGGAGGGTCGGTGCTGAGGGAGCGCCGCACCGGGGAGGGTCGGTGCTGAGGGAGCGCCGCACCGTGGGGGGTCGGTGCTGAGGGAGCGCCGCACCGTGGGAGGGTCGGTGCTGAGGGAGCGCCGCACCGTGGGAGGGTCGGTGCTGAGGGAGCGCCGCACCGTGGGAGGGTCGGTGCTGAGGGAGCGCCGCACTGTGGGAGGGTCGGTGCTGAGGGAGCGCCGCACCGTGGGAGGGTCGGTGCTGAGGGAGCGCCGCACCGTGGGAGGGTCGGTGCTGAGGGAGCGCCGCACTGTGGGAGGGTCGGTGCTGAGGGAGGCCGCACTGTGGGAGGGTCGGTGCTGAGGGAGCGCCGCACCGTGGGAGGGTCGGTGCTGAGGGAGCGCCGCACCGGGGAGGGTCGGTGCTGAGGGAGCGCCGCACCTGGGAGGGTCGGTGCTGAGGGAGCGCCGCACCGTGGAGGGTCGGTGCTGAGGGAGCGCCGCACCGGGGAGGGTCGGTGCTGAGGGAGCGCCGCACCGTGGGAGGTCGGTGCTGAGGGAGCGCCGCACTGTGGGAGGGTCAGTGCTGAGGGAGCGCCTCACTGTGGAAGGGTGGGTGCTGAGGGAGCGCGCACTGTGGGAGGGTGGGTGCTGAGGGAGCGCCTCACTGTGGAGGGTGTGCTGAGGAGTGCCGCACTGTGGAAGGGTGGGTGCTGAGGGAGCGCCGCACTGTGGAAGGGTCAGTGCTGAGGGAGCCCCGCACTGTGGAAGGGTCAGTGCTGAGGGAGCATTGCACTTTGGGAGAGGGGCAGAGGAAAGGGAAGAGGTAGGGGGAGGGGGAGAGGGAGAAGGGACAGGGGAAGATAGAAGGAGAGAGGCGGGCAGAGGGACGGAAGAGGGGTTGGGGAGGTGGGGCCAGGGGCAGGGGAACGGGTAGAGGGGCAGGGCAACAGGGAAAGGGGGCAGGGAGTTGAGGTATGGGGAGAGGAGAGGGATGGGAGAGGAGGTGGATAGGGAGAGGAGGGGAGTGGAATGAAGAGGAAAGTGGGGGGGGGAACGGAGAGAGGGGAACAGAGGGATATGAGGGGATGAACGGGGTGGGGACGGGGAGAGGGAGTGGGGAGGGGGCAGGAGAGGGAATGGGGGAAAGGGATGGGTGTAGAATGGACATATGAATCAGTCTCTCTCTCTGCCACTCACCCTCCCCTCCCCGCCACTCGCTCTCCGCTCCCCTCTAAGCCACTCGCCCTCCCCTCTCCGCCACTCGTTCTCCGCTCCCCTCTAAGCCACTTGCCCTCCCCTCCCCTCTCTGTCTCTCACCTTCCTTACACTCCAGCGCTACCCTGGACTCCAGGTTATCCATCTGCAGCTGCAGTCTTTTCAAGGTGCGGTCTGCGTCACGGGTTTTGCGTTTATAGGCGATGAGAACCATGACGATGGCCATCAGGAGCAGCCCACCCCCCAGGCCGATGCCCACGATGGCAGCCACACTCAGTGGGCTCTCTGTGTAGATCTGCAGCATGCCCGGTGAGTACTCCAGCCCTCCCACTCTGATCTGAGAGACATGGCAGAGACACAACGAGGTTAACAGACTCCCAACATGGGGGGGGGGAATTTAACTTACAAGTTCAAAGGATCCCTCTGCCCTTGCTGTCAGTGCCCAGAGACACTCACACTCCAGCTTCTCTCTCTCTCTCTCTGCCATTTGCTGGGATCGCAAAGGGGCAACTCACTGTACAGCCAGGGAGGGCAGCTGCCAGAATAGGGGCAAATACAGGAAGAGATGATGAAAAGGCAAAGTGAAAGGATAACAGAGCGGGGGGCGGGTGGGCATAGAGAGACCGAGAGAGAGATGGGGAGAGACAGAGGGAGCGACAGAGAGACGGAGCGAGAGAGAGAGACCGAGAGAGAGACGGGGAGAGAGAGACCAGGAGAGACAGAGGGAGCGACAGAGAGACTGAGCGAGAGAGAGAGAGACCGAGAGAGAGACCGAGAGAGAGAGGGAACAACAGATAAAGGAAATGGAGGAGGTGCAATGAGAGAGAGAACATGAGTGAAAGGAATGCATATGAAGAGAGAGATGGAAATAGAGTTGATGTCCCAATCACTGACAGAGGCAGGAGAAAGAGTGTGTACCCATATGAGAAAAGCAGAAAGCCATTCAGTTCCTCTGAACTCAGGGATAAGCGATCAAGACTGGTTAACTCTCTCATTCTAAGATAGCAATCCCTCCCACCCTGCTTGGACATCAAGCAGTCTAGCCACTGACGCCCCTCCATGCCGCTACCTGCCACGTATGCCCTGATGGAAGTGAGCCGTGCCTTACCGTAACACGGTGCTGTCCGGTGAGGTTGGGAGAATCACAGAGTAGCTGCACCTCCGAGACAGTGAGCAGACAGGCCTTGTCCCCGATTAGCACAGTGAAGTTCAGCCGAGCATTTCCAGATCCGCCTGGGATCAGATTCCGACCCTTGCGAGGGGGGGGGGAAAAAACGGGCGAGAGAGATCAAAAAACAAAATGCTGGAACGTTAGGAGGGGAGGTGGATTGAACAATTCACTGCAGTACAACGGAGAGAGAGAGAGAGACACAGAGACAGCAGGAGTGATCAAAGGAGGAAAGAGGGAGGGAACGATAGAGAGAGGGGGAGAGAGAAAGGCATGAAGAGAGAGAAAGAAAAATCAGGAGTTAGATACAGAGTGAAGCTCCCTCTACACTGTCCCCCGTCAAGCACTCCCAGGACAGGTACAACAAGGGGTTAGATACAGAGTAAAGCTTCCTCTACACTATCCCCTGTCAAACATTTCCAGGTCAGGTACAGCACAGGGTTAGATAAAGAATAAAGCTCCCTCTACACTGTCCCCCATCAAACACTCCCAGGACAGGTACAGCACGGGGTTAGATACAGAGTAAAGCTCCCTCTACACTGTCCCCCCATCCATTTCTCCCAGGACAGGGATAGCACAGGGTTAGATACAGAATAAAGCTACCTCTATACTGTCCCCCATCAAACACTCACAGGTCAGGTACAGCATGGGGTTAGATACAGAGTAAAGCTCCCTTTACACTGTCCCCCCATCCATTTCTCCCAGGACAGGGATAGCACGGGGTTAGATACAAAGTAAAGCTCCCTCTACACTGTCCCCCATCAGACACTCCTCAGACAGGTACAGCAGGAGTTTAAATACAGATAAAGTTCTCCCCTTACACCAGTCCAGTCATTTTCCTCAGTCCTCCCAGCCTATAGGTTTCAGGAGGTCTATAAAACACCCCATGTCCTCTGCCCCCTGGCTCCACGTTACCTTCAGTATGATTGGCGATCCCGGCTTAATTTCCAGAATTCCTGTTGACCCGAATGACTCGAATTCAGGATCGGGATAGTAGGTGAAAGTGGTGCCATTGAGGGAGAGCAGCGATTGGACATTGTCAAGGATGAAACCAAACTCCTCAGGCACCTCACCACTCTCGGGTATGGGCTTCCGGGTAACAACTACGCCTGGCGCCTGACACAGCATCATTGTGTCGTTCTGAACACTACAGGTCTGTCGGAGCGAGAGTAGAGGGAGCAGCCAGTTAGACAGAGGTTTGTAAAGCAGTAGAACCCATATATTAACACCGTATCTGAGATCATATCAACACTGTATCTGAGATCATATCAACACCGTATCTGAGATCATATCAACACCGTATCTGAGATCATATCAACACTATATCTGAGATCATATCAGCACCGTATCTGAGATCATATCAGCACCGTATCTGAGATCATATCAGCACTATATCTGAAAGCATATCAGCACTATATCTGAAAGCATATCAGCACTATATCTGAAAGCATATCAGCACCGTATCTGAGTTCATATAGCACCGTATCTGAGATCATATCAGCACCGTATCTGAGTTCATATCAGCACCGTATCTGAAAGCATATCAGCACTATATCTGAATTCATATCAGCACTATATCTGAAAGCATATCAGCACTATATCTGAAAGCATATCAGCACCGTATCTGAGTTCATATCAGCACCATATCTGAGTTCATATCAGCACTGTATCTGAGATCATATCAGCACTATATCTGAGATCATATCAGCACTATATCTGAGATCATATCAGCACTATATCTGAAAGCATATCAGCACCGTATCTGAGTTCATATCAGCACCATATCTGAGTTCATATCAGCACCGTATCTGAGATCATATCAGCACTATATCTGAGATCATATCAGCACTATATCTGAGATCATATCAGCACTATATCTGAAAGCATATCAGCACTATATCTGAAAGCATATCAGCACTATATCTGAGATCATATCAGCACTATATCTGAGATCATATCAGCACCGTATCTGAGTTCATATCAACACCGTATCTGAGTTCATATCAGCACCGTATCTGAGTTCATATCAGCACCGTATCTGAGGTCATATCAGCACTATATCTGAGATCATATCAGCACTATATCTGAGATCATATCAGCACTATATCTGAAAGCATATCAGCACTATATCTGAAAGCATATCAGCACTTTATCTGAAAGCATATCAGCACTTTATCTGAAAGCATATCAGCACCGTACCTGAGTTCATATCAGCACTGTACCTAAGATGAAATCAGCACTGATCTGAGTTCATAGCAACACCGTATCTGAGCTCATAGCAACACCATAACTTCAGATGTAAGTATGGTGTGTATTTGTGTACAAATGTGTATCTGTAAAATGTGTATTTACCTATACATGTATTATATTTCTATATATATCTGTGCATCGTCTGTGTGCATGTGAAAAATATGATTGTGTATTATATATGTGTGTGCATGAAGCATATGTTTTTGTACATATGTGAGAGATTAAACATGCGATTGTGCATGTGTCTTGGTAGGAATGCGCCTGGCGATGTCTGAAAGTAAGGAGCTTTTCACTGAGACTTACGTTGTTGGTCTCCTGTCCTCTGTACTTGACCCTGACACGCGGTTCCTGTATGGTGAGGAATCCAGTCCCAAACACAGTCAGGGTGGTGTTGCCACTGTGTAATAAGGGAATGTGTTAGTGAGGGAATGGTTCAGTTAAACACCACATCACACCCAAACAGAGAGTGAGAGGATTCAAACTGGACACTGCCTCACACATCAAACAAAACAAGATTCAGAATTATGCCCTTTACCCCCTCAAAGTGCTGCCCAACCAATGGAATAATTCCTATGGTCACTGCTCTAATATAGCAAAGGCTGGCACCAATTTGCATACAGCAAGATCCAACATAAAGCCAACATGACAAATGACCCAGATCATCTGAGTTGGACGAGAGATAAATATCAACACTCCCTCAGCACTGACCCTCCCACAGTGCGGCGCTCCCTCAGCACTGACCCTCCCACAGTGCGGCCTTCCCTCAGCACTGACCCTCCCACAGTGCGGCCTTCCCTCAGCTGTGCAGTGTTCCCTCAGCACTGATCCTCCTACCATGCGGCACTTCTTCAGCAGTGACCTTTCGACAGTGCAGCTATTGATTATGTGGGAGGCGGAGGTGAGTGCAATGGGATCTTGTACAACTTGTGCAAGTTGACGGGTCAGAAAAATTATTTTGTTTTTAAGCATAACCTGGATGGCACTTACTTGGCTATAGTCCAGTCTGGGTTCACCCTGGTAATGGTTGGGTCCTCCACGTAGACATAACTCTGGGCGATGTTGGAGATCTCAGCACGATCGATGTTAACGGTGATGAAGGCAGAGCCCGGGCCTGTTAAGGAGGCCGATGTTACGCACACAATCTCCTTCGCACTTCTCCTGCAGACCATGGCATTGTGGGGTCGGGGGGGAGGAGGTGAGGAAATTGGGAGATGGCAGGGAAGGGCGGGGGGAAGTTATTCAGCGGAGAGGGAAATACAGTCAAAACGACCGCTCGCTTTCACAGGACCAGCAGTAGACCATTCAGCCCGTCAAGGTCTGCTCTGTCATTCAATGCAATCATACCTGATCATTCACTTCAATCCCCACACTATCCCCTTTCTATCACTGGGATTCTATCAACCTGAAACCCGATGATAGAGCTTCCACACTTCTCTGGGTTACAGAATTACAAAGACTCTTGAGTAAAATACCTTTCTCCTCATCCAAAATGGCTTCTCCCTTCTTTTGAAATTGTGTCCCCTGGTTCTGGACTCTTACAACCCTATTTTCTCAGAAGCTAAGGAAATCCAGCATGTAAGCTGTGACTCTCACTATCTTTTACAGATGCACCATAGAAAGCATTCTTTATGGTTGTATCACAGCTTGGTATGGTTCCTGCTCTGCCCAAGACTGCAAAGAACTACAAAAGGTCGTGAACAAAGCCTAGTCCATCATGCAAACCAGCCTCCCATCCATTGACTCTGTCTACAGTTCCCGCTGCCTCGGCAAAATTAAGAGCCCCATGCACCCCGGACAATCTCTCTTCCACCTTCTTCCATCGGGAAAAAGATACAAGAGCCTGAGGTCACGTACCAAAAGATTCGAGAACAGCTTCTTTCCTGCTGCTGTCTGACTTTTGAGTGGACCTACCTCATATTAAGTTGATCTTTGTCTACACCCTTGCTATGACTGTAACATTACATTCTGCACTCTCTTGATTTTTTCTCTATGAACAGTATGCTTTGTCTGCATTGTGCACAAGAAACAGTACTTTTCACTGTAAATACATGTGACTATAATAAATCAAATCAGGGGAAAACATCTTACCCACATTTACACTCTCTATCTCTTTAAATATTTTGTAGTTTTCAACAAAATCACCTCTCATTCCTTGAAACTCCGGAGAATATAGGCCCAGTTTGTCCCAATTTCAGGATTCCTGGAACAAATCTGGTGACCCTTCGCTGCGCTCCCACTGGGGCAATAATATCCTTTCTGAGGTAAGGGGGCAAAACTGTACACATGGTACAGCTACGGCCTAACCAAATTCTTCTCATGGGACGTGGGCATTGCTGGTTGTGCTAGTATTTGTAGCCCACCCCTAATCATAGAATCCCTAACAGTGCAAAAGGAGGCCATTCGGCCCATCAAGTCTGCACCGACCACAATCCATCCAGCCCCTTTCCCCGTAACCCCACGTATTTACCCTCTGATTTCTCCCCGACACTAAGGGACAAGTCAGCATGGCCAACCCTCCTAACCTGCATAAATTTGGACTGTGGGAAGAAACTGGTGCACCCAGAGGAAACCCACACAGACACTGCGAGAATGTGCAGGCTCCACACAGACAGTGACCTGAGTCGGGAATCGAAGCTGAGTCCCTGACTCTGTGAGAGAGCAACGCTAACTGCTGTGCAACCGCTTGAACTGAGTGTCTGGCTCAGGCTATCTCAGAGGGATGGTTAAGAGTTGACCACATTGCTCTGTGTGTGTGTGTGAGAGAGAGATTCAGAGGGGGAGGGGGCGGTAGGTTTGGAGACACGTGTAGGCCAGACTAGGATAAGAACAGCAGATTTCCTTTAACCTAAAGGGGACACTAATGAACCAGTGATCAATCGATGATAGTTTCTCTCATCCTTACTGAGACTGGCTTTATAATCCCAGATTTTATTCATCAAATTTAAATTCCACCAACTGTCATGGTGGAATTCAAACCCCGTGTCGCACCCCCCCCCCCACCCCCATCCCACCTCCTCCACCGCACCCCTGTCCCTCACCTAGTGCATCAGCTTCTGGATTGCCAGTCCAGTGAGATTATCCTGGGGCCACTCCTCTCCAAGCCACCGTTCTCTGATCCCTCAGAAAGAGAGAATATTCTGGAAGGATTCTACCTCCAAGGATGAGGCAGCTGCAGTTCATGCAGAGAGAGTGTCTGGGAGAAGTTGGAATCGTTCTCCTTTAGAGCAGAGAAGGTTAAGGAGGGGGGATTTAATTAAGGCTGTCACTATCACGAGAGGGCTTTGATCGAATGAATGAGGAGCAAGAGGGAATTGGAGTGGAATGGGTGGAGCACAGATTGAGGAGAATTGTAAAAGAAATCATGGTGACGGGGGGGGGAGGGAAATGAGGAGAATTTTATTGTTGACACAGTGAACTACTGTGATCTGACAGGTACTGCCCGAGAGGGCGGTGGGAGCAGGTTCCCCTCGAGGAAAAGGCAATTGGATAAATATTGGAAGGGAATATTTTTCAGGGTTGTAGGGAGGGAAAGAGAGAATGGGACTAATCGAAGAGCTCCAAAAGAGTGGCATAGTGGTTAGCACTGCTGCCTCGCAGAATCAGGGGTCCTGATTCAATTCCTGAATTGAGTCAATGTCTGTGTGGAGTCTGCACATTCTCCCCGTGTCTGCGTGGGTTTCCTCCAGGTGCTCCAGTTTCCTCCCACAGTTCGAAAGACGTGCTAGTTAGGGTGCATTGCCCCGAACAGGCACTGGACTGTGATGACTAGGAGAATTTCACAGTAACTTCATTGCAGTGTTAATATAAGCCTTACTTGTGACTAATAAAAAAAGTCTAACTTTAAAGGGACTGGAACAGGCTCAAGGGGCTGAATGACCTCTCACAACACAGTGGGAATTCAATTGGCTGTCCATTAATGCATACCTGATGAACTCACAGACACCTTCACCCACAAAGGCCTTGACGGAACTCCCAGCATCCAGGAATCTCCCAAAGATGGTCAGCCGGGTGCCACCGGAGGCCGGACCACTTCCAGGGCGAACCTTACTGAAACTCGGAGTCTGGGAATAAAGGACAAGAGATTATTATAGTATTGTTGTGGCGGTCTGTCACTGTATTACACTGGGGTACAGGTCTGTCACGTAGTGGAGTGATCAGCAAGTTTGCAGACGATACAAAGATGGCTGGACTTGCAGATAGTGAGGAGCATTGTCAGGTGATGCAGCAGGACATAGATAGGCTGGTAGCCTGGGCAGATAGATGGCAGACGGAATTCAATCCTGATAAATGTGAGGTGATGCATTTCGGGAGAAAGAATGTAGGGGCAAGATATATGATAAAGGGTAGACCTATTAAGAGTATAGAAACACAGACCTGGTGGTGCAGGTGCACAAGTCTCTGAAAGTGGCAGAGCAGGTGGAGAAGGTTGTGAAGAAAGCATATGGTATGCTAGCCTTTTATAGGAAGGGGTACAGAGTACAAGAGCCGGCCTTTAATGTTGCAGTTGTATAAAACGTTGGTTAGACCTCATTTGGAATACTGCGTCCAGTTCTGGTCGCCTTACTACCGGAAGGATGTGGAGGCTCTGGAGACAGTGCAGAGGAGGTTTACCAGGATGCTTCCTGGTATGGAGGGTCTGAGATACGAGGAGAGGTTAGGCAAATTGGGGCTGTTTTCCTTAGAAAGACATAGACTTAGAGGAGATCTTATAGAGGTGTACAAGATTATGAGGGGTGTAGATAGAGTAAACAGGGTTAAGCTTTTTCCTAGGATGGACTCGAATAGCACAAGGGGTCACGGGCTTAAGGTGAGGGGGGTAAGGTATAATTTGGATGCTAGAGGAGTTTTTTCACACAGAGGGTGGTGGGGGTATGGAATGCGCTGCCAAGTAAAGTGGTTGAAGCAGGCATCTGGAGTTATTTAAGAAATACTTAGATGGGCACATGAACAGAATGGGAATGGAGGAATATAGAAAACCGACTTAAAATAGGGATCTTGAGCCTTGGGAGTCCCTGGGAAGTGTGTAAATAGTCAATAATATTGATGTATTTGTTTTTATCCTACAGGTGCTTTGGTCCACCTTGTTGTCTAACAAGGGCCATACACGCGATGGGTTGTGAGGAGGCTGCTCTTGGATTTTTTTCGAGAGTATCGCAGTGCTTCACGTTGTTAGCGTACGCTTGACCTGGACCATTTGATGAGCAACACGACAGCTCAGTGACTATCGCTGTGCTGTGCAGATACATGGATTTGGGCCTGTGTCTGTGGGAGTTTGCTCTTTCTCCCCGTGCTTGCATGGGTTTTCTCCGGGTGCTCCGGTTTCCTACACATCCCAAAGAAGTGTTCTTAGGCTGACTGTCAGAACAAATTCTCCCTAAATTGTCTCAAATTTGGTTTTTAATCCATAGATCTATAAACATAGACACGGATCACGGGTAGAAGTGGGAACATCGAGATGGCGGCGCGGGCTCATTGGGCCAAAGGGTCTGTTTCCCGTGCTGGTTTGTTCTTTGTATAACACTGGGGTACAATACTAGTGGGAACGTGTCTGTCACTGTATAACACTTGGGCACGGTATTGCTGGGGAAAGGGAAGAGTGTGGAGAACATAGAACATTACAGCGCAGAACAGGCCCTTCGGCCTTCGATGTTGCGCCGACCAATATAAAATTATAAAAAGGGAGATAAATCAGTGCAAGAGGGTGCTGAGGTGTGAGAGAGAGAGAGAAAGAGAATGAGGAGAAGACAGGGTGAGGAGAGAATGGGTGAAAGAAAGGGAGAGACGATGGAGAAGATGGTGAAAGTGAAGGTGAGAGGAAGAGTGAGAGAGGAGTGAGGCAGCACCTTCACTGTGAGGGGAGTGGGGTGCGATTTGGGTGTACATACCACAAAGGTGTAGACTTGCTGCGACTTTGTCCGATAGTTGGGGCTACAGTCCCCGACACACAGCTCTACAGGTCCTGGGCTGGGGTGTGAGGAGAAAGCATCATCCATATCACACACAATGCTGCGGGTAAAACAGAGAGAGTGACGGTGAGAGAGCTCAGAAATGGCAATGAAGAGATTCCAACAGGACTAAACAAACAAAACTTGTACCGAGCTCACTATCCTGCTGAATAAACAGAGACTGTGTCCAGAGATCCTGATATGGAGATGCCGGTGTTGGACTGGGGTGAACACAGTAAGACGTCTCACAACACCAGGTTAAAGTCTAACATTTGTTTGGTAGCACAAGCCACTAGCTTTCAGAGCACTACTCCTTCCTCAGGTAAGTGAAAGTTGTGTTCACGAACAGGGCATATAAAAACACAAACTCAATTTACAAAATAATGGTCCGAATGAGAGTCTTTATAGCTAATCAAGTCTTAAAAGTGCAGACAATGTGAGTGGAGATAGTGTTAAACATAGATTAAAGAGATGTGTATTGTTTCCAGACAGGACAGTTAGTGAGATGTTGCAAGTTCTGGCAAGTCACGGGGGTTACAGATAGAACATAGAACATTACAGCGCAGAACAGGCCCTTCGGCCTTCGATGTTGCGCCGACCAATTAGAAAAAAGCAATGACCCTCTAATCTAAACCATTCCCTTTTCGTCCATAAACTTATCAACTAACCTCTTAAACGCCACCAAACTTGGCACATCTACAACTGACGCAGGCAGGGCATTCCATACCCTTACCACCCTCTGGGTAAAGAACCTACCTCTGACATCCATCCTATAACCACCACCCCTTAATTTAAAGCTATGTCCCCTCGTGCTAGCTTTCTCCATCCTCGGAAAAAGGCTCCATCCACCCTATCTAAACCTCTAATCGTCTTATATGTTTCAATAAGGTCTCCTCTTAGCCTCCTTCTTTCTAACGAAAACAACCTCAAATCCCTCAGCCTCTCCTCATAAGACCTGTCCTCCATACCAGGCAACATCTTGGTAAACCTCCTCTGTACCCTCTCCAATGCCTCCACATCTTTCTTATAATGCGGGGACCAGAACTGCACACCATACTCCAAGTGCGGCCGCACTAGAGTTTTGTACAGTTGCAACATGACGTTGCGGCTCCGAAATTCAATCCCCCTACCAATAAAAGCTAAGACTCCATGTGCCTTCTTAACAACCTTATCGACTTGATTGCCAACTTTCAGGGATCTATTAACATATACACCAAGATCCCTCTGTTCATCAACACTATTGAGAGTCCGATCATTAGCCCTATACTCTACACGTTTGTTATTCCTGATAGTGTGACATGAATCCAAGATCCAGGTTGAGACCGTCCTCATGTGTGCGGAACTTGGCTATCAGTCTCTGCTCAGCGACTCTGCGCTGTCGTGTGTTGTGAAAGCCCCCTTGGAGAACATTTACCCAAAGATCAGAGGCCGAATACCTGTGACTGCTGAAGCATTCGTCAACAGAAAGGGAACAATCTTGCTTGGTGTTCATTCATCCGTTGTCATAGCGTCTGCAAGGTCTCCCTAGTGTCTACACCAGCATCCGCCATGACGATGGTGTTGCTGCAACTGTGTCTATACTCAACATTGACAACTGCCAGTTTCCAGATGCAATTTACAACTCATCCGCTTCATACTGCACCAAATGTTTTCAACAACCAGTTCTTCATCCAGGCACAGCCATGGGGACCAAATTCGCACCTCAATATGCCAACTCTTCATTCACAGGTTTGAAAAAGACTTCTTTACCACACAGGACCTTCAACTGAGGCTATACATTATATTCATCAATGACATTTTCTTCCTTTGGACTCATGGTGAACAATAACTGAAACAACTATATGATGACATCAACAAGTTCCATCCCACTATCAGAGTCACCATGGACTACTCTCTGGAATCAATTGCATTCTTGGACACACGCATCTCCATTAAGGACAGTCACCTCAGCATCTCACTGTACCACAAGCCCACAGATAACTTCACGACACTCCACTTCTCCAGCTTAAAGAAACCATCACCTATGGACAAGCCTTCCAAATACAGGGGATCTGCTCAGATGAGGAGGATCGCAACAGACATCTCCAGATACTGAAAGATGCCCTCATAAGAACAGGATATGGCACTCGACTCATCGATTGACAGTTCCGACGTGCCACAGCGAGAAACCACACTGACCTCCTCAGAAGACAAACACAGGATACAATGGACAGTACCCTTTGTCGTCCAATACTTCTCTGGAGCGGAGAAGCTACAACATCTTCTCTAGAGTCTTCAACATGTCATTGATGAAGACGAACATCTCACCAAGGCCATCCCCCCAAACTCCCACTTCTTGCCTTCAAACAACCGTACAACCTCAAACAGACCATTGTCCGCAACAAACCACCCAGCCTTCAGGAGAACAGTGACCATGTCACCACACAACCCTGCCACAGCAACCTCTGCAAGACATGCCAGATCATCGACACGGATGGCATCACCTCACACGAGAAATGCATTCACCAAGTGGACGGAACATACTCTTGTGACTCAGCCAACATTGTCTACCTGATATGCTGCAGGAAAGGATATTCTGAGGCATGGTACATTGGGGAGACCATGCAGATACTACGACAGTGGATGAATGAACATCGCTCAACAATCACCAGGGCAAGACTGTTCCCTTCCTGTTGGAAGGGAAATGCTTCAGCGGTCATGGGCATTCGGCCTCTGATCTTCAGGTAAACGTTTTTCAAGGTGTCCTTCACGACACAAGACAGCGCAGAGTTGCTGAGCAGAAACTGACAGCCAAGTTCTGCACACATGAGGACGGCCTCACTATCACACGATCAGTATCCTCTATGAACTTGCAACATCTCACTTACTGTACTGTCTGGAGACAACACACATCTTTATGCTTAATGCTACCTCCACTCACATTTTCTGCACCTTTAAGATTTGAATAGCAGATTAACTGTAAAGACTCGCATTCTAATCAGTATTCTGTAAACTGTGTGTGCCTTTATATGCCCTGTTTGCGATCAGAACTCTCCACTCACAAGTTCCATGATGAAGGAACATATTCTGGAAGCTAGTGATGTTTACTACCAAATCAACCTGCTGGACTTTAACCTGGTGTCGTAAGACTTCTTACCGTGTTTACCCCAGTCCAATGCCAGCATCTCCACTTTGTGATCCTTACCATGTGAATAAACAGGGATTGTATACAAAGATTCTCTGTACAGAGATTCTTACCCTGCTGAATAACGAGACTGTGTACAGAGATTCTTCCCCTGCTGAATAAGCAGAGACTGCGTACAAAGATTCTTAACTTGCTGAATAAAAAGGGACTATATACAGTGTGCTTACTCTGCTGAATAAACAGGGACTCTGTACAGAGATCCTTACCCTGCTGAATAAACAGGGACTCTGTACAGAGATTCTTACCCTGCTGAATAAACAGGGACTCTGTACAGAGATCCTTACCCTGCTGAATAAACAGGGACTCTGTACAGAGATTCTCACCCTGCTGAATAAACAGGGCCTCTGTACAGAGATCCTTACCCTGCTGAATAAACAGGGACTCTGTACAGAGATTCTTACCCTGCTGAATAAACAGGGCCTCTGTACAGAGATTCTCACCCTGCTGAATAAACAGGGCCTCTATACAGAGATCCTTACCCTGCTGAATAAACAGGGCCTCTATACAGAGATCCTTACCCTGCTGAATAAACAGGGCCTCTGTACAGAGATTCTTACCCTGCTGAATAAACAGGGCCTCTGTACAGAGATTCTTACCCTGCTGAATAAACAGGGCCTCTGTACAGAGATCCTTACCCTGCTGAATAAAGAGAAGCTGTGTACAGACATGCTAAGAATGATTTTGCACGGGAGGAGACATTCGGTATGTTGAGTCCCTGTTGGCTCTTGGAGAAAATGCCAATTAATTCTGATCTCCTGTTGCTATAAATTTTTCCCTTGAGCCATTTATTGAACTTCCCCGTTACTAAGAATGAATCTGCCCTACTGCCCTTTCGGCAGTGCCTTCCAGATCACACTCGTTGCATCCAAGTGAATCGCCCGTCATGCGCACTCACCGTTCAGCACTGATGTACTCGCTTGAAATTGGGCTGCATTTTACCCCGGCAATCCGGACTCCGTAAGCGATTTCCTGGAAGCGCAGACCCAGATTATCACCATGGATCGTAACTCTTGTCCCGCCTTCCTTCGGACCAGTAACTGGGTGGAACTGTAACATAGGAACCAAAATTCAAACACTCACCAGTCTCATACACCCCTAGGACAGCACAGGGTTAGATACAGAGTAAACCTCCCTCTACACTGCCTCCCATAAACACTCCCAGGACAGGTACAGCATGGGGTTAGATACAGAGTAAAGCTCCCTCTACACTGTTCCCCATCAAACACTCCCAGGACAGGTACAGCACGGGGTTAGATACAGAGTAAAGCTCCCTCTACACTGTCACCCCATCAAACATTCCCAGGACAGGGACAGCACGGGGTTAGATACAGAGTAAAGCTTCCTCTACACTGTCCCCCCATCAAACACTCCCAGGACAGGTACAGCACGGGGTTAGATACAGAGTAAAGCTCCCTCTACACTGTCCCCCCATCAAACACTCCCAGGACAGGTACAGCACAGGGTTAGATACAGAGTAAAACTCCCTCTACACTGTCCCCCCATCAAACACTCCCAGGACAGGTACAGCACGGGGTTAGATACAGAGTAAAGCTTCCTCTACACTGTCCCCATCAAACACTCCCAGGATGGGTACAGCACAGGGTTAGATACAAAGTAAAGCTCCCTCTACACTGTCCCTCCATTAAACACTCCCAGGATCGGTACAGTACAAGGTTAAATACAGAATAAAGCTGAACAGGAATGAAGGGATTGCCCATACCTTGGTGACCCGTGGGTGGGTGCACCTGATGTTGCGACCGCCGGGTGTCATCCAGTTGAAATCGGGCGCGGCGCAGTGCTGGCGAAGGCGGCATTTCCGCTCGGGCACACACCATCCACACTCGAACTTGGGCTCTGCCTTCAAACAGAGTCCGCAGCTCTCCCGCTGTACCGAACAGTTATAGAGAAGGGCTGAAGACAAGAGAGAAGAGATCTCCGTCACCAAAATGCTGCCACCCATTGTTAATGCACACTTTGCCCAGAACCACCCTCTCTATCTTAGCCTTGTTGATAAATGACATCAAGCACAAACAGCCCCTTCTATCTCTCAGCCTCCTCCAGCCCCTACAACCTTCCCTATCTCTGCAACCTCCTCCAGCCCCTACAACCCTCCTTACCTCCTCCAGCCCCCACAATCTTCCCTATTTCTGGAACCTCCTCTGGTTCCTATGACCCTTCCCATCTCTCTAACCTCCTACTACCCTTCGATTCCGGCCTCCTGAATATCTCCCAATGCGCATCACTCCACCATTGGCGGCCACGCCTTCAGCTGCCGGGGGGGGGGGGGGTCTAAATTCTGGAATTCCTTCTCTAACCCTCTCCACCTCTCTCTCCCTCCGTGTGTCTCTCTCTGTGTCTCCCTTGCTCTCTGTGGTTCCTTCTTTAAGACGCTCCTTCAGATGCTCTTTGGCCAAGCTTTTCCTCACCTATCCCTGACTGCGCCATGTGTAGCTCAGAGTTAAATTCTGTCTGTGTGCTCCTACAAAGTGCCTTGGGGGGAGGGGGGATGGCTTCCTGCAGGCAAGGGACAAGGGAAATGCAGGTTGTCTTGGAGTCCAATTACACACCAGGACAATAAAAGAGCCAACAGAATAGTGCAGTGATGGTTCTTAACACAGCAAGATCCCACACACAGCAGTGTGGTTACTCCTTGTATGTTCCTTGAGAGCTTCACAGCAGCGTCAATCCGACAGACTCTCAACCCCGAGCACACAAGAAGATAACAGAGATAGGAGACTAAAAACCCGTCTGTTTTTGAGGCCTGAAGCTTCTCCCCATTGGGCGCAGCCTGCCCCCGGGGCCTGAAAGCAGGTGAGAAACGCATACCTGGCTGTCATTAGGCTTGGAGCTTACTAAAAGGGCAACTGCATGAAGGGCACCATGGGATTTTAAATATCCCTGAGGGCTGGAGCCACAGATTTAATGTTCCCAACAGCGCTGACCCTCCCACAGTGCGGCGCTCCCTCAGCGCTCACCCTCCCACAGTGCGGCGCTCCCTCAGCGCTGACCCTCCCACAGTGCGGCGCTCCCTCAGCGAAGAGTCAATGTTGGGTCACAAAATTATCATCGGTCTCCTCGACTGATTGTTATTTGTACATTGGATTTGGTTTAATTTGCCATGTGAATAGGCCAGCAGAGCTACTATATAAATGTAAGTTTCTCTGGTCTGTCAGTTGAGAGAGAAGGTTCCGATGTTATGCTGGGGGCAATGGGGCTGAAGCAGGTGTGGGGTCTGTCAGTCTGAACTGTGATGTCACCACAGTCAAATATGGGTTGAACCTGGGAAAGCTCTCCCAGACGATAATGGGGCTTGTCAGGAGCTGAGTGGCTCTTGAAGGACCTGTACCCCTCTGGGAGAATGGGTGTCTCCAGTACGGGGAGAGAGAGATGGAGAAAGAGAGAGAAAAAGGGAGGGAGAAAGAGAAAGCGAGAAATAGACAGACAATCAGAGCAAGAGAGAGAGAGAGACAAGAGAGAGAAACAGAGCAAGCGGAGCGATATAGCGAGAGAGAGAGAGAGAGAAAAAAAGAGAGCAAGAGAGAATGAGACAGAGTGAGAGAGACACAGAGAGAGAGACAGACAGACAGAGAGAGAGAGAAAAAGGGAGAGAGTATAAGGATAGGGGTGACAAATGCAGACAAATTTGGATATCTGGCAGGCCATTAGGCAAGGGTTTGCAGTGCTGGTTTACAGTGGGCAGGGGAATGCAGTGCTGGGTTACAGTGGGCAGGGGAATGCAGTGCTGGGTTACAGTGGGCAGGGGGAATGCGGTGCTGGGTTACAGTGGGCAGGGAATGCAGTGCTGGGTTACAGTGGGCAGGGATGCAGTGCTGGGTTACAGTGGGCAGGGGGATGCAGTGCTGGGTTACAGTGGAGGGGAATGCAGTGCTGGGTTACAGTGGGCAGGGGATGCAGCGCTGGGTTACAGTGGGCAGGGGGAATGCGGTGCTGGGTTACAGTGGCAGGGGAATGCAGTGCTGGGTTACAGTGGGCAGGAGAATGTGGTGCTGGGTTACAGTGGGCAGGGGAATGCAGTGCTGGGTTACAGTGGGCAGGGGAATGCAGTGCTGGGTTACAGTGGGCAGGGGAATGCAGTGCTGGGTTACAGTGGGCAGGGAATGCAGTGCTGTGTTACTATATCAGTGCATGCAGATTGTACCTTTCACACTCGCAGGCTTATCAATGACAAACTCTCCATCCCAAACAACAGAGAAATCCACAGCCAGGTCTCCAATATTGTCGCCCTCGTAGGAATACTGTGGGGAAAAGACACAACAGAATGAGTTCCTGATTGGTTTAACAGACAGAGGGGTTCGGGGTGGTTTATATATAGAATAACAGATACCCAGGTGTGAGTTACAGACTGGAATCTAATCGAGGGGTTCAGAGTGGTTTATATATAGAATAACAGAGACCTGGGAGTGAGTTACAGACTGGAATCTAATCGAGGGGTTCGGGATGGTTTATATGTAGAATAACAGATACCTGGAGAGAGTTACAGACTGGAATCTAATCGAGAGGTTCGGGGTGGTTTATATATAGAATAACAGATACCCCGGAGTGAGTTACAGACTGGAATCTAATCGAGGGGTTCGGGGTGGTTTATATATAGAACAACAGATACCCGGGAATGAGTTACAGACTGGAATCTAATCGAGAGGTTTGGGGTGGTTTATATATAGAATAACAGATACCCGGGAGTGAGTTACAGACTGGAATCTAATCGAGGGGTTCGGGTGGTTTATATATAGAATAACAGATACCCGGGAGTGAGTTACAGACTGGAATCTAATCGAGGGGTTCGGGGTGGTTTATATATAGAATAACAGATACCCGGGAGTGAGTTACAGACTGGAATCTAATCGAGGGGTTCGGGATGGTTTATATATTGAATAACAGATACCCGGGAGTGAGTTACAGACTGGAATCTAATCGAGGGGTTCGGGGTGGTTTATATATAGAATAACAGATACCCGGGAGTGAGTTACAGACTGGAATCTAATCGAGGGGTTCGGGGTGGTTTATATATAGAATAACAGATACCCGGGAGTGAGTTACAGACTGGAATCTAATCGAGGGGTTCGGGATGGTTTATATATAGAATAACAGATACCCGGGAGTGAGTTACAGACTGGAATCTAATCGAGGGGTTCAGGGTGGTTTATATATAGAATAACAGATACCCGGGAGTGAGTTACAGACTGGAATCTAATCGAGGAGTTCGGAGTGAAATCAAGAGCAAAAGAGAGTGTGAGAAAATAAGAGAAAGAGAAGGAGGTGGAGAGGTTTATGGCAACATCACGGAACCAAGAGCTCTGGAAACAATTGGGCCTGCTTCTTGGGAAGCCCGAGGGGGAAGCCGGGGCAATCAGATGTGATTAAATGAACTGCACTTAACAGGTATAGTGTCACATGGAAGACTAATGGAGCGACCTTTGCCCTCAGGCTTCAGAGCAGCCAGCTAGGCCTGAATATCTGTGAGGAAAATGCTCCAGTGTAAAGGGGGGGAGTCCAGAAGCTGGGGAGGGGGGAGGTGGGATTTGGGGCAGCAAGTTATTTCCTTCAGTCAGGGAGCTGCTCGACTGAGGAGTGTTGCTCTCTCTGACCTTTTAGAGTGGGAGGCAGCTGTTCAAGTGAAGAGGGAATCATCCCAGGAGAGTTAATACTCAATCTCTCAATGAAAGGCACATCCTGCCTCTACTGAATACGCTGCGTTTTATTTTACAAATGTGAAAAGGGACGTGAAAGGTTTCTCTCTGTCTCTGTGCATATTTCAAAGGCCGTTTCCCAACTATTTCTTTGCTGGTGCCATTGCCCAGGGAGACCGGTGTACCTCATCCTCACCTCCGCCACTATCCCAAACACGCCTCCCAGCCCCCGAAGGAACTTTTACCCTTTCCAGGAGTGCCATCAACAGCATGTTGGCACAGTGGTTAGCACTGCTGCCTCACAGCGCCCAGGAACCCGGCTTGGGTCACTGTCTGTGTGGAGTCTGTACATTCTCCCTGTGTCTGCGTGGGTTTCCTCCAGGTGCTCCGGTTTCCTCCCACAGTCCAAACTTGTGCTGATTGGCCGTGCTAAATTCTCCCTCAGTGTATCTGAACAGGCGCTGAAGTGTGGCGACTGGGGGATTTTCACAGTAACTTCATTACGCTGTTAACGTAAACCTACTTGTGATACAAATAAATAAACTTTAAATTTAAGTCTGCTGTCGTGGTGGAGGAAGTGGAGTGGTCTATCTGTGCACAGCAAGATCCTGGTGTTCTGTTTGGAGGATGTTGGGTGTGGGGGTAGTGGAGATGGGTAGGGGGAGGGAGGGAGGTTGTGGGGCAAATGAAGCACTCACACCACCATTAGTAGAGAATAAGAGACATCGAGTGAGGGAATGTGAGAGAGAGAGAATGAGAGAGCGAAAGAGAGAGAGATGGATAGATAAAATGAGACAGGGGGGCATGAGAGAGAAAGGGAATGAGAGGGAGATTGAAATAAAGAGGAAATTGCAGAGAGGTGCAATGAGAGAAAACAGAACGAGAGGGAGCGAGAGAAAACAGAACGAGAGGGAGCGAGAGAAAACAGAACGAGAGGGAGCGAGAGAAAACAGAACGAGAGGGAGCGAGAGAAAACAGAACGAGAGGAGCGAGAGAAAACAGAACGAGAGGGAGCGAGAGAAAACAGAACGAGAGGGAAAGAGAGAAAACAGAACGAGAGGGAACGAGAGAAAACAGAACGAGAGGGAGCGAGAGAAAACAGAACGAGAGGGAGCGAGAGAAAACAGAACGAGAGGGAGCGAGAGAAAACAGAACGAGAGGGAGCGAGAGAAAACAGAACGAGAGGGAGCGAGAGAAAACAGAACGAGAGGGAGCGAGAGAAAACAGAACGAGAGGGAAGCGAGAGAAAACAGAACGAGAGGGAAGCGAGAGAAAACAGAACGAGAGGGGAGCGAGAGAAAACAGAACGAGAGGGGAGCGAGAGGGGAGCGAGAGAAAACAGAACGAGAGGGGGGAGCGAGAGAGGGGGAGGCGAGAGCAAGAGAGGGGGAGCGATGAGGGGGAGAACGAGAGGGAGGAGAGGGGAGCGAGAGGGGGAGCGAGAGGGGAGCGAGAGGGGGAGCGTGAGAGGGGGAGCGACGAGGGGGGCGAGAGGAGGAGGGAGAGGGGGAGCGAGAGGGGGAGACGAGAGGGAGAGGAGGGGGAGGAGAGGGGGGAAGAGGGGGAGAGGGGGGAGAGAGAGGGGGAGAAGAGAGAGGGGAGAGAGAGGGGGAAGATAGAGAGAGAGAGGGGAAAGAGAGAGAGAGAGAGGGAACGAGAGAGAGAGAGAGAGAGAGAGAGAGGGGAACGAGAGAGAGAGAGGGGACGAGAGAGAGAGAGAGAGGGGAGAGAGAGGAGAGCGGGAGAGAGAGACGAGGGGACGAGAGGAGAGAGAGAGAGAGAGAGAGAGGGATGAGAGAGAGAGAGAGAGGGGAACGAGAGAGAGAGAGAGAGAGAGGGGGAGAGAGAGAGAGAGAGAGGCGAGGGGACGAGAGAGAGAGAGAAAGGGGGAACGAGAGGGGGACGGGGAAGAGGCGGAGAAGAAGGGGAGAGGGAGGGGGGAGGGGAATGGGGCGACCGAGGAGGGGGGCGGAGAGGAGGGGGGGGCGAGAGGAGGGGGGGCGAAGAGGAGGGGGGCGGAGAGGAGGGGGGCGAGAGGAGGGGGAGGGCGAGAGGAGGGGGGGGCGAGAGGAGGAAGAGAAGGGGTGGGGGGCGAGGGAGGGGGGGGCGAGAGGAGGGGGGGCGAGAGGGGGGGGCTGGAGCGGGCGAGAGGAGGGGGGGAGAGAGGAGGGCGGGGGCGAGAGGAGGGGGGGCGAGAGGAGGGGGGGGCGAGAGGAGGGGGGGGGTGGGCGAGAGGAGGGGGGGGCGAGAGGAAAGGGGGGGGCGAGATTAGGAGGGGGGGGAGGGAGAGGCGAGAGAGGGGGGGGCGAGAGGAGTGGGGGGCCGAGAGGGAGGGGGGGCGAGAGGAGGGGGGGCGAGAGGAGGGAGGGGGGCGAGGAGAGGAGGGGGGGGCGAGAGGATGGGGGGGCGAGAGGAGGGGGGGCGAGAGGCGGGGGCGAGAGGAGGGGGCGAGAGGAGGGGGGGCGAGAGGAGGGGGGGCGAGAGAGAGGAGGAGGAGGGGGGGCGGAGAGGCAGGGGGGGCGAGAGCGAGGGGGGGGCGGGGGGGAGGGGGTGCGAGAGGAGGGGGGGCGGAGAGGAGGGGGGGGCGAAGGGGGGGGGGAGAGAGGAGAGGAGGGGGGTAGGCGAGGGGCCTAGGGGGGGGAGTAGAGGAGGGGGGGCGAGAGCGAGGGGGGGGGCGCGGCGAGGAGCGAGCGACGGAGGAGAGAGACGGAGGGGGGGCGAGGGCGGAGAGGGGGGGGCGAGAGGGGGGGGCGAGAGGATGGGGGGGAGAGGGGGGGCGGGGGGGAGGAGGGGGGGGGAGGAGAGGAGGGGGGGGCGAGAGAGAGGGGGGGCGGGGCGAGAGGAGGGGGGGCGAGGAGGCGAGGAGGAGCGGGGCGAGAGGAGGGGGGGCGAGAGGAGGGGGGGCGAGAGGAGGGGGGGCAGAGAGGAGGGGGGGCGAGAGGAGGGGGGGGGCGAGAGGGGGGGGGAGGGAGCCGGGGGGGGGGCGAGAGGGGGGGCGGAGAGGTAGGGGGCGAGAGGAGGGGGGGCGAGAGGAGGGGGGCGAGGAGGGGGGCGAGAGGAGGGGGGGCGAGAGGAGGGGGGGCGAGTGGGGGGGCGAGAGGATGGGGGGCGGGGGAGCGAGAGGAGGGTGGGGGCGAGAGGGACGGGGGGGCGAGAGGGGGGCGAGAGGAGGGGGGGCGAGAGGAGGGGGGGTGGCGAGAGAGGAGGAAGGGGGGGGGCGAGAGGAGGGGGGGCGAGAGGATGGGGGCGAGAGGAGGGGAGGGCGAGAGAGGAGGGGGGGGGGCGAGGGGGCTGAGAGGAGGGGGGCGAGGGAGGGGGGGGGCGAGAGGAGGGGGCGGAGGAGGGGGGCGAGCGGAGGAGGGGGTGGAAGATGGAGGGGTGGCGAGAGGAGGAGCGGCGGAGGCGGGGGTGGGCGAGGAGAGGGTGGAGGAGGGGGGAGGGGGAGAGGGAGGGGGAGAGGGAGGGAGGGGGAGGAGGGGGGAGGGAGGGAGAGGGAGGGGGAGGGGAGGGAGGGGGAGGGAGCAGAGGGAGGAGGGGGATAGGAGGGAGGGGGAGAGGGAGAGAGGGTGAGGGAGAGGGAGAGGGTGAGGGAGAGGGATAGTGTTTGAGTCAGCACTGTTGCTGATGGGGATGTGAATAACTCCACAGGAATGAGCACTGCCGGCTCCTCTCTCTCTGCAGCTGTTTGCAAAGCCTCAGGGAAGCTTCCTCTTTACGCCTTTGACAAACGAGCAGCTGATGAATAAATATGTGTGTTTTTGCATCCCGACATTCCCATTATCCAGCACAGAGACTCCAGGGACACACACTGACCTGGTACAATCCAAAGCTGTGCATTGAAGTAACTGGTGCTGAATGTTAACAGCTCCCTGCTCAACTGTCACACATCTCACAGGAGGGGGGCTCTCTCCCTGTCTCTGTACGTATGTCTCTGTGGCTCTCTCTCTCTCTCTACTTCCCTCACTCTGTCTCCCTTGCTTTGTCTGTCTCCCTTGCTTTGTCTGTCTCTTTCCTTCTCTCTCCCTCTATGCATCTCTTTCTCTTGTTTCTCTCTCTGTGTCTCTCAGTATCTCTCTCTGTGACTCTCTCTCTCTCGCTTCGGGTCTCTCTGTCTCCCTCTCTCTCCGGATCTCTCTCTTTCTCCCTCTCTCTCTCTGGGTCTCTCTCTCTCCCCCTCTCTCGGGGTCCCTCTGTCTCCCTCTCTCTCGGGTCTCTCTCTCTCTCCGGATCTTTCTGTCTCCCTCTCTCTCTCTGGGTCTCTCTGTCTCTCTTTCTCTCCGGCTCTTTCTGTCTCTCTCTCTCTCCAGGTCTCTCTCTCTCTCTCCCTCTCTTTCTGGGTCTCTCTCTCTCTCTCCAGGTCAGTCCCCGTGTCTCTCTTTTCTCCATTTCCCATCACTCCCTTCTCCCACCCTCTGTGGCCAACTGCTCCCCATATCTGTGAGGGAAACCCCCAAGGATTGCACAGCCCAGCAGAGGTGTGGCAGTGTGGGGTGAGGGAGTGTAAACTGGGCAAGGTGAAGCTTGCTGCAGTCAAACAGCTGGTGAAAATAAAGGAGGGGGCAATGGAGGGTGACAGGCGGGGATGGGTGGGTGGGGGAGGAGGATTACTGAGTGTCACCAAGTGCAATGGAAGCTGGTTGGGGAAATGTTCGAATTGCCCAGTGGGCTGGTGCCCAATCCGTGCCTGTGTCAGATGTGAGGGAGCAGAGGGCAGAGGAAGACACCTCTGACTCCCCACATCTGGCTCTCTCCTACTCCCTCAATCCTGCTGCCTCGGCAGGACAGCCTCTTGTTGCCATGGGCACCATAACCACAGTGACAGTCTCTCCAGAGCAAACAGCATCTTCTGACGATTGTTGCTTACGGAGAGGTTGAGACTCACAGACTTTCCCCTCTCCCCGACCTCACCGCTATCTCAACATTACCCCCCATCCCCCAGCCCCGCTCACCCTGCCCTCAAATCCCCAGCTCCCTCTGATTGCCTCTTTCCTCAAGTCTGGTTTGCATCTTCAAATAAAATTATAGTTTATTTAATAATGGGCTTATATTAACAGTGCAATGAAGTTACTGTGAAAATCCCCCAGTCGCCACACTTAGGCACCTATTTGGGTAACACTGAGGGCGAATTTAGCACGGCCGATGTACCTAACCAGCACGTCTTTCGGACTGTGGGAGGAAATCCACGCAGACAAGGGGAGAACATGCAAACTCCACACAGACGGTGACTCGAGCTGGGAATCAAACCTGTGTGGCTGGGAGGCAGCAGTGCTAACCACCGTGTAGCCCAACTTTAACCCCTCTGCGTCTCAATATCAACTTAATCACAGCTGCCAAAGAGACCTGAGGGGAAGATTATTGTTCCAGCAATGTTACAAGGAATTGACAGACCCCAGAATCAGGCCATTCAGTCCCTCCACTCTGTGCCAGTGTACCTGCCCTGCACACTGGCCTCCTCCCACTTCATCTCCATCTCTCCCTCTCTCTTCCATTCTCCCTGGGCCTTCTGCTCTCTCTCTCTCTCTCTCTCTCTCTCCCAATTTTGCTCTCTTGCTTTGTCCCCAGCAGAAATGTGGAAGGCACTCCCACAGGGAGTGGTTGAGATGAATGGTGTCCATGTATTTAAGTGGAGGAGGGGGGAAATCGGGATAATGAGGTCAAGAGAGGGAGTGAGAGAGAAAGAGAAAGTAAGAGAAAGAGAGAGAGAAATAGAGGGAGGAAGATAGACAGAAAGCGAGAGTTAGAATGACAGACAATGAGAGGGAGAGAGATTGAGGGAATGACGGAGAGAGAGAGGGAGGGGAGAGAGATTGGAATCAGAGTGACAGAGAAGACGAGGGAGGGAGTGAAAGGGAAGAGAGCACGAGAGACAAAGAAACAGAGGGAGGGACAGAAAGGGAGAAAGGCGGAGAGAAAGAAAGAGGAAAAGAGACATGTAGTGACATAGAGAGAGAGAGAGATGGAGGGAGTGACAGAGAGAGAGAGAGAGAGTGACAGAGAGAGAGAGATGGAGGGAGTGACAGGGATGAAGGGAGTGACAGGGAGAGAGAAATGAAGGGAACAAGAGAGAGACAGACTGCAGGAGAGACTAAGGGAGCAACAGAGAGAAAGTTGGAGGAGAGAGAGAGAGAAAAAGAGTGAGAGATATGCAGGGAGTGATACACCAAGAAAGAGAGGTAGACGGAGAAAGAGAAACAGATAGAGAAAAAAGAGTGAGTGAGATCTAGAGGGAAAGGGGTGATAGAGAGAGAGATGAAGAAAAGGGAGTGATAGAAAGAGAGATGGAGAGAAGGAAGCAATAGAGAGAAGAAAGACAGAGTGAAGGGAGCGATAGAGAGTGAGAGAGAGAGAGACAGAGAGAAGGAGGTGATAGAGTACAAGCTAGGGAATGAAAGTTTTAGAGACTGTGCAGTGATTGGGACAGGTATAGCAGGACAATACTGGGTGACTAATATAGAGGGCTGGGTGAGTAATTGGAAACAGGGGTTCAAATCCCACTCTGGGGCAAAGCTGGACTTTAAGTTCAGTTCATGAGATAAAGCAGGAATTAAAATCTGTTCTCGGTAATAGTGTCTAGGTAACATCCAATTGTCATTAAAGACTCCATCTGATTCACTAATGTCCCATTTAGGGGAAAATTGCCATCTTTATCCTGGTCTGGCCTATACATGACTCCAGGTCCCACAGCACAGGGGTTGACCCTTCACCATCTGCCTCAGAAACTGGCCCCAAGATGGCGGCTGGTGGCCACATTACAAAGCAACAATACATGGCCAGCGGTGCCCTGGTTCAGTGAGCAAACAAGACAAAGGGCATGAGTCTCATGGTGACCAGCCTGGGGAGTTAGCCTCGCAGTGACTGACCGGCCGGGGGGGGCTAGCCTCCTGGTTACCGGCCGGGGGGGGCTAGCCTCCTGGTTACCGGCCGGGGGGGGCTAGCCTCCTGGTTACCGGCCGGGGGGGGCTAGCCTCCTGGTTATTTATCTGGTGTGATTAGTCTCCTGGTTATTTTTCTAGGGGGATTAGCCTCCTGGTTATTTTTCTGGGGGGATTAGCCTCCTGGTTATTTTTCTGGGGGGATTAGCCTCCTGGTTATTTTTCTGGGGGGATTAGCCTCCTGGTTATTTTTCTGGGGGGATTAGCCTCCTGGTTATTTTTCTGGGGGGTTAGCCTCTGGTTATTTTTCTGGGGGATTAGCCTCCGTATTTTCTGGGGGATAGCCTCTGACCCAAACCCATAGCCTCCTGGTTATTTTCTGGGGATTAGCCTCCTGGTTATTTTCTAGGGGGATTAGCTCCTGGTTATTTTTCTGGGGGGATTAGCCTCCTGGTTATTTTTCTGGGGGGATTAGCCTCCTGGTTATTTTTCTGGGGGGATTAGCCTCCTGGTTATTTTTCTGGGGGGATTAGCCTCCTGGTTATTTTTCTGGGGGGGTTAGCCTCCTGGTTATTTTTCTGGGGGGATTAGCCTCCTGGTTATTTTCTGGGGGGATTAGTCTCCTGGTTATTTTTCTGGGGGGATTAGCCTCCTGGTTATTTTCTGGAGGGATTAGCCTCCTGGTTATTTTTCTAGGGGGATTAGTCTCCTGGTTATTTTTCTGGGGGGATTAGCCTCCTGGTTATTTTCTGGGGGGATTAGCCTCCTGGTTATTTTCTGGAGGGATTAGCCTCCTGGTTATTTTTCTAGGGGGATTAGTCTCCTGGTTATTTTTCTAGGGAGATTAGTCTCCTGGTTATTTTTCTGGGGGGATTAGCCTCCTAGTTATTTTTCTGGGGGGATTAGCCTCCTGGTTATTTTTCTGGGGGGATTAGCCTCCTGGTTATTTTTCTGGGCAGATTAGCCTCCTGGTTATTTTCTGGGGGATTAGCTCCTGGTTATTTCAACCACGGAGGGATTAGCCTCCTGGTTATTTTCTGGGGGGATAGCCTCCTGGTATTTTTCTAGGGGGAACCCACAAACTCCTGGTATTTTTCTGGGGGGATACCCACCAAATAGCCTCCTGGTTATTTTTCTGGGCAGATTAGCCTCCTGGTTATTTTTCTGGGCAGATTAGCCTCCTGGTTATTTTTCTGGGGGGATTAGCCTCCTGGTTACCAGGCAGGCAGCAGGCTGCGCGGAGCCTTACCGAGGTATTTTGGCACTGTACGCTGCTGCTGTTGAATCGGACAGCGGGCACTCGCTGCACTCGGCTCTGCACGTTGAAGATGCACTCGTAGCTCCGTTGACCGGACTGCGGCTGCGGCAGGTTCCGTGCACGCAGCGTGATGGGCCGCACCACCCCCACGGGCACCAGCACCTCGTTGTTCGGCATGATCTGTGGGCACATCTGCAGAGGGGGTGAAGGAGAGAGCCGGAAGGTGGGCAGCAGGTTATAATGAAGACCAAACAATATCTACAATCACCCACCCTCATTCACCCTCTCACTCACCCTCCCTCCCCCTCACCCTCCCTCACTCTTACTCTCCTTCACCCTCCCTTATCCCCCCTCCCCACCCATCTTTACCCATCCTCCCCTTAACCCTCCCTTTTTCATCCTCACCCACCCTCCCTCCGGCACCCTCCCTCTGCCACCCTCCCTCCCTCACCTATCCTCCCTTCCTCACCATCCCTCCCTCACCCATCCTCCCTTCCTCACCATCCCTCCCTCCACCACCCTTCCTCCCTCACCTTCCCCCCTCACCCACCCTCCCTCCTCACCATCCCTCCTCCCTACCTTCCCCCCTCACCCATCCTCCCTTCCTCACCATCCCTCCCTCCATCACCCTCCCCTCCATCACCTTCCCCCCTCACCCATCCTCCCTTCCTCACCATCCCTCCCTCCCTCACCTTCCCCCCTCACCCATCCTCCCTTCCTCACCATCCCTCCCTCCATCACCCTCCCTCCATCACCTTCCCCCCTCACCCATCCTCCCTCCCTCACCATCCCTCCCTCCATCACCCTCCCTCCCTCATCTTCCCCCCTCACCCACCCTGCTCTCGCAGTGAAGTGGATCAGCTGGATTATTTTCCATGATGTTGTCTTAGGGATAAAAATTGGACTTGGGGAAGATCCCCATCCAATCCCTCACACTTCATCCAATAGTGCTCATGGAATCTTTACATCCACCTCACCTTCTGTGTGTCTCTCTCTCTGTCTGTCTGTCTCTTTATCTCTCTCTGTCTGTCTTTCTCTCTTTCTCTCTCTCCTTCTTTAAGATGCTCCATACAAACTGATGTCTGTGACCAAGCTTTTGGTCGCCTCTCCCCGATATCTCAGTATGTAATTCGGGGTCAGACTCTGTCTGATTGACCCTTCTTTGAAGGGCCTCATGGGGGAGAGATTTCACTGTGGGAAAGGTGCTAGACAAATGTAGAAATACTGAGGAGAATAATTTGTTTGATGAGAGTGGTGAGAGAAAGGGCTCGAAAAACAGAAAGAGGCCATTCTGCCCCTCTTGAGCCTGTTACACAGGAACAAAAGGAGGCCATTCAGCCCTTCTCCAGCCTGTTACACAGGAACAGAGGAGGCCATTCAGCTTATCCAAACTTATCCTACCAGTCAGTCAGATCAGGACTGAGCTACATCTTAACTCCAGCCCTGCACCTTGTTTCCGTAACCCTCAATCCTCCTGATATAACAAAAAGCTATCAATCTTGGGGTGAAATAGCCAACTGACCCCCTGTAATCTTTGGGGAGAGAGAGATTTTGAGATTTCCACTGCTCTTTGTGTGGGAAAGTGTATCCTCCCTCCCTCCCCGAACCACCCCACTCTCATATTAAAGTTCTATTCCACCCCTACCCCACCTCCCCCCCTCCCCCCGACTCCCCCCCCACCCCCCCCCCCCCCCACCCCCACCCCCCTTGCTCGTTCTGGATTCTCCACCCACTGAAGGGAAGAGTTTTATTGACCCTGATGAATCCTTTAATCCTCGGAAAGATTTGAGCTGTTTATGTGGATGGCCGAATGTTAAACAGCAGACAGGGAAAAATGGATCAGCAGAGACACTTTAGTCAGCCCTCATTAATGAGCTCATTGAGAAGCCAGCAGAGATTTTCAAGTATCTATCAATTGCTGCTCTCTAACCCCACGTTAGTTCAGCTCATCATTCCTGCAGGCACTTAATAAATTCGACAGGCAAACAGCAACTGCGAGACCTGTCCCAACAGTGAAGAGGAGGCAGAGAGACAGAGAGAGAGAGAGAAAAAACAGCAAACAGCAACTGTGTGACCTGTCCCAACATTGGAGAGGAGGCAGAGAGAGACAGAGACAGAGAGACAGAGAGAGAGAGAGAGAGAAAAAACAGCAAACAGCAACTGCGTGACCTGTCCCAACATTGGAGAGGAGGCAGAGAGAGACAGAAACAGACAGAGACAGAGAGAGAGACAGAGAGAGACAGAGAAAGACAGAGACAGAGAAAGACAGAGACAGAGAAAGACAGAGAGAGCCAGAGACAGAGAGAGAGACAGAGAGACACAGAGAGGCACAGAGAGAGAGAAAAAACAGCAACTGCGTGACCTGTCCCAACATTGGAAAGGAGACAGAGATAGAGACAGAGAGAGAGACAGAGAGAGAGAGAGACATAGATAGACAGAGAGAGACAGAGAGAGACAGAGAGAGACAGAGAGAGAGAGAGAGAGACAGAGAGAGAGAAACATAGATATACAGAGAGAGAGAGAGAGAGAGGGGTGGGGACAGAGAGAGACAGAGACAGAGACAGAGAGACAGAGACTGAGACAGAGAGAGAGACATAGAGAAAGCAACAGAGAGAGAAAGAAAGACAGAGAGAGAAAGAAAAACAAAGAGAGAGAGAGAGATAGAGACAGACAGAGACGGACAGACAGAGACAGACAGAGAGAAAGAGAGAGAGAAAGAGACAGAGAAAGAGTAAGCAGCTCTAACGACATCATCCCATCTACACACCCTCCATCCCAACACACACTCTCGCGTGTGCATAAGAGTGGAGAAAAGAGGGAGAGAGTCAGAGTGAGAAACAGAGAGGACAGACAGAGACAGAGAGAGGGAGACAGAGAAAGGGGGAGAAAAGAGGAGAGAGACACAGCACAGAATAGACAGGGAAAGACAGGGAGTGAGAAAGAGAGACGCAGAAAGAAGACAGAGAGAGAAGGAGAGACAGAGAGAGATGAGGAGAGAAACAGTGAGATAGAGAGAGTGAGAGATTGAGAAATGAGGAGAGACAGACAGAGAGAGCATGTGATGGACAATAAAGGAGAAAGAGAATAGGAGAATGTGAGAGAAAAAGGGAATTGTGGAAAGTCTCTGAAGGGAATGATTTCATTTTTGTAAAACCCCTGGACATTACATGCTGCTTCACCTCAACCTGATCTGGTTTGGATTGAGATTCACAAACCCAGTCAGGTAGATCCCACAAGGACCAAGGGAATGAATGATCACTACAGCACTGTGGGCTTGCGCAGTAAATATGGGACTGGGGGCACACAGTAGAATTTCCACATCTCCACTCTTCCTCACATGAGATCTATTTATCCATTGTAAGGGCAGACTGAGGTCTCGGATTTAATGTCTCAACTTGACAAACTGTATCTCCAAGGCCATGATACTCCCTCAGCACTGACCCTCCCACAGTGCGGCGCTCCCTCAGCACTGACCCTCCCACAGTGCGGCGCTCCCTCAGCACTGACCCTCCCACAGTGCGGCGCTCCCTCAGCACTGACCCTCCACAGTCGGCGCTCCCCACCTGACCCCACAGGCGGCGCTCCCTCAGCACTGACCCTCCCACAGTGCGGCGCTCCCTCAGCACTGACCCTCCCACAGTGCGGCGCTCCCTCAGCACTGACCCTCCCACAGTGCGGCGCTCCCTCAGCACTGACCCTCCCACAGTGCGGCGCTCCCTCAGCACTGACCCTCCCACCGTGCGGCGCTCCCTCAGCACTGACCCTCCCACCGTGCAGCGCTCCCTCAGCACTGACCCTCCCACGGTGCGGCGCTCCCTCGGCACTGACCCTTCCACAGTGCAGCGCTCCCTCAGCACTGACCCTCCCAGAGTGTGGTGCTCCCTCAGAATGGGATGCGGCAGGGGAGAGGGAGAGAATTGTGAGACCTGAATAACTTAAGTCAAGTCTTTGAAATCGAGGTTTTGTGTGTGTGTGTGTGTGGTGGGGTGGTTAGGCGACTGAGTGAGTCCAACGCACCTACAGACGAGTAAAGTGTTTGTCTTTGACAAAGAAGGAAACTGGAAGGTTTGAAAGATTTTTAGCTTCAAAGGGATCGAAAGAATAGCTTGTGCGGAACTGCTAAATCTGCAAAAGAAAACAGGCACTTAACGAAGATTGGGGAGAGAATTAGTGAAAATTTCATGAGCAAGACTTTCTCACGAGGTTTGGTGTGGATGTGCCGACTGACAGAGTGACTTTGATTGTCACCAGTGAGTGAGGGGACAAATGAGTTGCTGACAGAGACCCCCCCTCTTCCACGCTAATTAATTACTGTAACTAATTGAATGAGGAAAACAGGAAGGGCTCGGGAAGCTCGGCACTAAGGAGCTGATAACAATGCACACACACATGCTCACACAAATACAATGGCCTCTTCGACACCAGGGATGTAGCCCAGACTTCAGCCCTTTTCCCGCAAGACTGCGGATCACCAGGATTGAACCGTTCCTGCTTCTAAATATAGAATCCTCTGATCCTGCAGGAATCGCCACTTTCCCACTGCAGCTCATGCCAAGGGATGGTGAGGGAGGGAGAGAGGAGAATGGAGACCCTCTCCGCAATCGAGTGGCGCTCCCTCAGCCCTGACCCTCCCACGGTGCGGCGCTCCCCCAGCCCTGACCCTCCCACGGTGCGGCGCTCCCCCAGCACTGACCCTCCCACGGTGCGGCGCTCCCCCAGCACTGACCCTCCCACGGTGCGGCGCTCCCCAGCCTGACCCTCCCACGGTGCGGCGCTCCCCCAGCCTGACCCTCCCACGGTGCGGCGCTCCCCCAGCCCTGACCCTCCCACGGTGCGGCGCTCCCCCAGCCCTGACCCTCCCACGGTGCGGCGCTCCCCCAGCCCTGACCCTCCCACGGTGCGGCGCTCCCCCAGCCCTGACCCTCCCACGGTGCGGCGCTCCCCCAGCACTGACCCTCCCACGGTGCGGCGCTCCCCCAGCACTGACCCTCCCACGGTGCGGCGCTCCCCCAGCACTGACCCTCCCACGGTGCGGCGCTCCCCCAGCACTGACCCTCCCACGGTGCGGCGCTCCCCCAGCACTGACCCTCCCACGGTGCGGCGCTCCCCCAGCACTGACCCTCCCACGGTGCGGCGCTCCCCCAGCACTGACCCTCCCACGGTGCGGCGCTCCCCCAGCACTGACCCTCCCACGGTGCGGCGCTCCCCCAGCACTGACCCTCCCACGGTGCGGCGCTCCCCCAGCACTGACCCTCCCACGGTGCGGCGCTCCCTCAGCACTGACCCTCCCACAGTGCGGCGCTCCCTCAGTCTTACCCTGGAGTATCACTCAATTTCTGATTTCCAACTCTCACTGCAGCAATCTTTCTTTGAGATAAGCTGAGCTGACTCTTTGCCAATCTCCCACAATAGCAAATGTTGACCCACAAGTTAGCAAAGTCCAGGATACATTTCAGGCCAGCCCCAGACTTTTCTTCAACAGGGACAGATGTGGAACATTTTAAGTGTAAAGATCAAAGGATCAAAGGAAGTTACAGCACAGGAACAGGCCTTTCGGCCCTCCAAGCCTGTACCGACCATGCAGCCTAACTAAACCCCCTATGCTTCCAGGGACCATATCCCTCTATTCTTATCTAATTTATGCAATTGTCAAGATGCCCCTTAAAAGTCACTACTGTATCCGCTTCCACCACTTCCCCCGTCAATGAGTTCCAGGCACCCACCATTCTGTGTAAAGTGTGAACCCAGCATCATAGAAGCCCAATGCAGCAGAAGGAGGCCATTCAGCTCACTGAGCCTGAATCTCTGACAGATATCTTACCCAGGTCCTATCCCAGTGATCCCACATATTTACTGTGATATTCCCCCTAACCTGTACATCTCTGGATGCTAAGGGACAAGTTAACATAGCCAATCCACCTAACCTACACATCTTTAGACATGATGTGGAGATGCCAGTGTTGGACTTGGGTAGGCACTGTAAGACATCTCACGACACCAGTGACTCATCTGATGAAGGAGCAGTGCTCCAAAAGCTTGTGCTATCAAATAAACCTGTTGGACTTCAACCTGGTGTTGTGAGACATCTTACTGTGTCCATCTTTGGACACTAAGGAGTAACTTAGCATGACCAATGTATCTAACTTGCATATGACTAAGAGGCAATTTAGCACTGCCAATACGCCTAACCTGCATAACTTTGAATACTAAAGGGCAATAGGGCCTGAATGGGATTGCGGTTGCTGCAGTCTCAATGGGCCGAATGGCCTCCTTCTGCACTGCAGGGATTCTACTAAGGGGCAATTTAGCATGGCCAATCCCCTTAACCTGCTCATCTTTGGACACTGAGGGTGAATTTAGCTTGGCCAATCCACCTAACCTGCGTATCTTTACAGTGCGAGAAGAACCAGAGCACCTGGAGGAAACCCACACAGATATGGGGAGAATGTGCAGACTCTGCACAGACAGTGACCTGAGGCCGGAATTAAACCTGGTCTCTGGCTCTATGAGGCAGCAGTGCTAACTGCTGTGCCACCCCTGTCTTGAGGCTGGGTTAGATCCACACTGCGAGCGGTTCTGGTCCAAACAGGATGTCCGGACACTGGAGAGGGTGTGGAGGTCAACAACGAGGATGCCAGCAGTATGTGGGTTCACAATCAGGAAAAATTTGGACAGGCTGGGACCTCTGGAGGTCTTTAAGCGGCTGATAAGTTTGGATTGAGTGGAAATGGAGGGAATGTTTCCTCTCATGAGGAAGGAGCAGAACAAGAAGATGTCAACCTAAGACATAGAACATAGAACATTACAGCACAGAACAGGCCCTTTGGCCTTCGATGAAAATTGGCACTGGGGAGGCGATGGCCCAGCTGTATTATCGTCAGACTATTAATCCAGACACTCAGCTAATGTTCTGGGGGCCAGATGGGTTTTTCCGATAATGGCTTCATGGTTATCATTAGACTTTTAATTCCAGATTAAAAGACAGTCACTAATAAATTCAATCAGGACGGGGGGTGTGGAATTTAAGTGAAAGGTCTTCGCCCAGAGAACTTCCATAGAAAGTTGTTGAGGTGAATCATGTCGATGTGTTTGAGGGAGGAAAGCTGGATAAGCACAGGAGGAAGAAAGGAATAGAAGGATCTGGGGGAGGGGGAATGAAGTGAGGGGGTGTGGAAGAAAGCTGGTGAGTGTGGGAGCAGAAACACCAGCATGGAGTAGTGGGGCCAAATGTCCTGGTTGAGAGGGGACAGGGAAAGCTGGATAAAAATGAGGAACGATCAAATAGAAGGGTTACGATGAAAGAGGCAGATGAGGGAAGTCAGGAGGAGGATCAAAATGAGGCCTAAATGTGGGCGGGGCCTGCTTGGGGCTTGTAGGCTGTTCCTGTGGTCTCTGTCACCCTGTCAAAGGTGAGCGGTTTGCCTGCTGTTTAATATGAGCTGGACATCCAAACCAGAAAGTTTCTCAACCATTCAATGTCCTGGAGATGACAGACGGAGATAGGAATGTATTAACGTATTTCTGTACTAAGTGCTGGACCAAGCCAATGTCACCCACATCCCGTTAATGAACAATTAAAAAAAAGACATATACGTCCCAGCCTTCAAACTCCTTATCAAGATCGGCCGGAGGTCAGGGGGATTTTTGGACTTGCACAATTGGCCATTTCCTCAGTTTGATTCCACTTGTTTTAATTTTCCTAATTTTTCATTCTCGGGAATATAGGCGTGGCTGGTCCTTGAGAAAGTGGTGGGTGAGCTGTCATCTTGAACCTGCTGCAATCCCGTGTGGTGTAGGTGCACCCACAGCGCTGCTAGGGAGGGAGTTCCAGGATTTTGACCCAGGCACAGTGAAGGAACAGCCAATATATTTTCAAGTTAGGATAGTGTGTCTGTGAGTGTGTGTGTGTGGGTGTGTGTGTGTGTGTATGTTGAGGAGGGGGTAAATTTCCATGCTGTCTGCTGCCCTTGTCCTTCTATGCGGTAGAGATGGTGGGTTTGGGTGGCGCTGTCAAAGGAGCCTTGGCGAGTCACTACAGTGCATCTTGTAGATGGTACACACTGCTGCTGCTGTGTGTCAATTGTGGAGGGAGTGAATGTCGAGGTGGGGGGTTAGCATGTCGATCGAGCGGGGTGGGGGAGCTGCTTTGTCCTGGATGATGTCGAGCTTCTCGAGTGTTGTCGGAGCCATGCTTATCCAGGGTGAGTGGGAGATATTCCATCACACTCCTGACTTGTGCCTTGTAGATGGTGGACAGGCTTTGTGTGTGTGTGTGTGTGTGTGTGTGTGTGTGTGTGTATAACTCCACAGGATGTTCGGGATGAAGACTGGCAAGCCTGAGGCCATTTACAAATACAGAATAACATGCTCACCAACACGCACACACAAATGCCCAGACTCACACTAGCATAGCCCTCAGATGAAACCAAGCCCTTTCCTGGTGAGGGTCCATTTACCTCAGTCATGTTCACTCGGCCCTCTTGGAAGGAGCAATCCCCTGCATCATGGGTGCAGACGTGACGGTATTTGCACCAGTGGCAAGGGTACGGTCCTCCGACACAGGACAGACATCTGACAGCGAGAGGGAGAGAAAGCGGAGTTACAGCTCAGAATTCAACAAGTGTACAACCAACTGACTGCAGTCCAGGGAGTCCAAACTGACAGTGAGATAAGTGAGTAAAGACAGTGATGAAAGCATCCTCTACACTGTCCCCATCAAACACTCCCAGGACAGGTACAGCACGGGGTTAGATACAGAGTAAAGCTCCCTCTACACTGTCCCCCCATCAAACACTCCCAGGACAGGTACAGCCCGGGGTTAGATACAGAGTAAAGCTCCCTCTACACTGTCCCCCCATCAAACACTCCCAGGACAGGTACAGCACGGGGTTAGATACAGAGTAAAGCTCCCTCTACACTGTCCCCCCATCAAACACTCCCAGAGCAGGTACAGCACGGGGTTAGATACAGAGTAAAGCTCCCTCTACACTATCCCCATCAAACACTCCCAGGACAGGTACAGCACGGGGTTAGATACAGAGTAAAGCTCCCTCTGCACTGTCTCCCATCAAACACTCCCAGGACAGGTACAGCACGGGGTTAGATACAGAGTAAAGCTCCCTCTACATTGTCCCCCATCAAACACTCCCAGGACAGGTACAGCACGGGGTTAGATACAGAGTAAAGCTCCCTCTACACTGTCCCCCATCAACACTCCCAGGACAGGTACAGCACAGGGTTAGATACAGAGTAAAGCTCCCTCTACACTGTCCCCCCATCAAACACTCCCAGGACAGGTACAGCACCGGGTTAGATACAGAGTAAAGCTCCCTCTACACTGTCCCCCATCAAACACTCCCAGGACAGGTACAGCACAGGGTTAGATACAGAGTAAAGCTCCCTCTATACTGTCCCCCCATCAAACACTCCCAGGACAGGTACAGCACGGGGTTAGATACAGAGTAAATCTCCCTCTACACTGTCCCCATCAAACTCTCCTAGGACAGGTACAGCACGGGGTTAGATACAGAGTAAAGCTCCCGCTACACTGTCCCCATCAAACACTCCCAGGACAGGTACAGCACGGGGTTAGATACAGAGTAAAGCTCCCTCTACACTGTCCCCATCAAACACTCCCAGGACAGGTACAGCACAGAGTTAGATACAGATGCATGTGGTGTGTAAATGGGGATAAAATCCCCAGGGTGTTCAAAACATGAAGGGCAGAGGGATAAAGAGAATGGGAAAAGGAGAGAGAGAGACAGAGAAATAGAGTGAGAAGGAGGGAGAGAGAAGATGAGAAGGAGAGAGACAGAGTGAATGATGAGGAGATGGTGAGACAGAGAGAATTGTGGAGATGGAGAGATGTAAATGGGGAGGGGAGGAGGGAGGGAGACAGAGAGAGAATGAGAGAGAGGAAATAAGAGAGGGAGAAAAAGAGAAGGAGATAGGGAGGCAAAAAAAGGAAGAGAGAGAGAGAGGGAGAGAGAGAGAGAGACAGTGTGAGACAGGGAAACAGATTGAGAAACGGAGAGATGAAGAGAGAGAGAGAGAGACAGACAGACAGAGTGAAACAGAATGAAATGAAAAGGGAGGGAGCGGCAAAGTGAAAGACAGAGTGGTAGTGTGACAGGGAGAGAGAGAGTGCGAAGATATTCAGTCCATTGGGTGGGCTGAGTGACCACAGGGGTGAAAGGTGAGAGTGCAAGTCTACATGGACTCCACCAGATGCCTAGCCAGGGTGGGTGTTGTCTATGTTGTCAGTTTGGAACCTCTCAGAAAGGAGAGAAGGTCAGTCTGCACCTCCCTGAGTCTCAGCAGTGGCTTCTCAGACTCGGCCTGGCGTGTGAATCAGGTGCTGGGAACAAAAAGAGAATCACTTCCTTTCTGTCGAGAGTCAGGACAAAGCGTCGGCCCTCCCAACTCAAAAACAATAGTGGCCGTCCCCTTGTCCTGGGGTCCTGGTTCTGACAGGATGTCCCAGCAATCCCATCAGCGTACACAGGTGACCCTCCCTCTGAGTGAGACATCTACCCCAGTCCCAACACTCCCCAAGACTTCCTCCCCTAACCCCCACCCCCCTCCTACTGGGGGGGTGACACAGAGGAAGAAAGGGGGGAGGAGTGGGGGGAGTTCATGAGAAAGATAGAGAGCGAGCGAGAGAGAGAGAGAGAGAAAGAGAGTGTGAGGGAGAGACAGAAAGAAAGTGAGACAGAAAGAGCAAAAGAGAGAGGGAGTGTGAGAGAGAAAAGAGCAAGAGAGAGGGAGGGAATGTGAGAGAGAGAGACAGAAAGAAGGGGAGCATGGAGAAAGATGGAGGGAGAAATTATGAAAGCGAGGAAAACAAAGGGGAATGAAGGGCAGAGAGAGAGAGAGAGAGAGACAGAGGGAAAGGAGGAGAGAGAGAGAGAAAAGGAGACTGAGAGGTAGAGAGAGAGGGAGAAAAGGAGACTGAGAGATAGACAGAGAGGGAGAAAAGAAACTAAGAAGTAGGGAGAGAGAGAAAGAAAGACTGAGAGATAGAGAGAGGGGTGAGCTGTCCTGTCCCAAAGGAATTGGGTCAAGGGAGCAGCACAGGTGTACAGGGCAGAGCAGAATGGGCAGAGTGGACAAGGGCCAGAGGACACGAGGAGGGGGGAATCAGCATAGGGCCACCTTCACAATATCCTGCTTTCTGGTGGTTATTTGGTGGGAGGGGGGGAAATCACTAGTGGAGGAGTAGGCAAAAGAGGGTGGTGGGGGGGGGGCATGTTATGCGGGAGGGAGTGGGGTAATTACTGTGTTGTTGGTTGGCATGGCAACAGGCCGGGTGGAGGGACAGGAGGCAGAGTTGGGTCCGAGGACTCTGAGATGTGAAAAGGTTCAGAATTGCGACACAAGGCCAGGCAGGAAACAGATGGGAGCTGATTAGAGGGACATCTTTGCCAGGACTTCACTTGTTCAGTGCACATTGCACATGAGCAACTGTTTCTGCACTGTTTCTCAGTGCAGGGTCAATTTGTCCTTTCTCCCAGTCTCTTCACTCATCCCCATGTTAGTGTCTCCTCACTGAATTACAGCCCAGAGCCCCAGGCACAGACCATTCAGCCTCTCTGCTCTGTGCAGTCTTATTGCCTCCTCACACACACCACCAACAATAACTCTTCCCCTCATAGGCCCTTCAGCCCATCAAGTCTATACCACATACGTGTGAAACACCTGACCTCCCACCTAGTCCCATTTACCAGCATTTGGCCCATAGCCCTGAATGTTCTGATGTGCCAAGTACTTATCCAGCTCCTTTTTAAAGGATGTCAGGCTACCCGCCTCCACCACACTCCCAGACAGCACATTCCAGACCATCACCATCCGCTGGGTAAAAAGCTTTTCCTCACATCACCCCCCTAAACCTCCTGCCTCTCACCTTGAATCCATGTCTCCTTGTGACTGACCCTTCAACAAAGGGGAACAGCTGCTTCCTATCCCCTCAGTCCAGGTGCCTCATAATCTTGTACACCTCAATCAGGTCACCCCTTCAGTTTTCTCTGTCCCAACAAAAACAACCCAAGACAATCCAACCTCTCTTCATTACTTAAATGTTCCATCCCAGACCGCATCCTGGTGAATCTCCTCTGCACCCCCTCCAGTGCCATCACATCCTTCCAGTAATGTGGCAACCAAAACTACACACAGTGCTCTAGCTGTGAACTCACCAAAGTTCTGCACAACACCAACATGACTTCTCTATTTTTGTAAAGTGTGCTTTAATTGATAAAGGTGAGTGTCTTTTTCACCAGCCTACTAACATGCCCTTCCACCTTCAGAGATCTATGGACAAACACACCAAAGTCCCTTTGTTCCACAGAATTTCCTAGTGCCCTACCATTAACTGAGTACTTCCTTATCAAATTATTCCCTGCAAAGTGAATCACCTCACACTTTCCAGGGTTAAATTCCATCTGCTGCTTATCTGCCTATTTGACCATTCTGTCGATATCTTTTTGTAGCCCAAGACACTCAGCCTTGCTGTTAACCACCCAGCCAATCTTTGTGTCATCCACAAATTTACTAATCCTAACCCTCACACAGTCATCTATGAAGTTTATGAAGAATAACAGGGGTCCAATACAGATCTCTGTGGTACATCACTAGTCACTGGCTTCCAATCATTAAAAGTAGCTTTTTGTCATCACGCTCTGTCTCCAATAACTGAGCCAATTTTGAATCCACTTTATCAAATTACCCTGTTATCCGATTTGCATTTACCTTCTTTACAAGTCTCCCATGTGGGACTTTGTCAAAGGTTTGCTGAAATCCACATAAATTGCACTGCCCTCATCTACACACCTCGTCACCTCCTCAAAAAATTCAATCAAATCTGTTTGGTATGACCTCCCTCTGACAAAGCCATACTGACTATCCTTGATTAAACCTTCTCTCTCCTTCAGAATTTTCTCCAGTAGTTTCCATACCATTGGTCTGTAGTTCCCTGGCTTATTGCTACAATCCTTCTTAAGTAGCAGAGCCACATTAGCTGTTCTCAATTCAACCACCTCCCCCACCCCCCACCCTGCCACCCACCCAATGGATTTTAAGAAGTATTTGAATGGGATACAGAGACTGGAAGTGTGCACAGTATTCCAAGTGGGATATGGAGACTGGAACTGTGCGCAGTATTCCAAGTGAGATAGGGAGACCAGAACTGTGCACAGTATTCTGAGTGTAAAATGCAGACTGGAACTGTGCACAGTATTCCAAGTGAGATAGGGAGTCCAGAACTGTGCACAGTATTCTGAGTGGAAAAGGCAGACTGGAACTGTGCACAGTATTCCAAGTGCAATAGGGTGACCGGAACTGTGTACAGTATTCCAAGTGTCAAACCTACGAAGGACCAGCCTCCAGGTTGCCTGGAGCTGGCTATTTTGTGGGGAGTAAATAGCAACATCAATCATTCACCCAGACAGGGGGCAAGAATCAAATTGGGGAAAACACACAGGGCAACGAGTATATTCTCTCACTCTCATTAGATTCCAGTCTGTAACTCACTCCCGGGTATCTGTTATTCTATATATAAATCACCCCAAATCCCTTGATTAGATTCCAATCTGTAACTCACTCCCGGGTATCTGTTATTCTATATATAAACTACCCTGAACCCCTCGATTAGATTCCAGTCTGTAATTCACTCCCGGGTATCTGTTATTTTATATATAAACCACTCCAAACCTGTCGATTAGATTCCAGTCTGTAACTCACTCCCAGGTATCTGTTATTCTGTATATAAACCACCCCGAACCCCTCAATTAGATTCCAATCTGTAACTCACTCCCAGATATCTGTTATTTTATACATAAACCACCCTGAACCCCTCAATTAGATTCCAATCTGTAACTCACTCCCAGATATCTGTTATTTTATATATAAACCACCCTGAACCCCTCAATTAGATTCCGATCTGTAATTCACTCCTGGGTATCTATTATTTGATATGTAAATTCTCTTGAAGTTCTCAATGAGGTTACAATTACAGGAGTGAGCTGGAGAGCTCTGATGGAAAGAAAGAAAAATGTAAAAGCCAGCAACAGATGGAAACCAGCAGCGTGTACAGTGGGGAAAATAAAAGCCTGCATTTTATTCATGATGGTAAAAGGGGAAAGCAGGCGCTGAGGAATAATTTCTTGTTGCAGGTGCTGCTTAGACATCATGTGCTAACTTGACTGTTTGTATGGTGGCGGTGGAGGAAGGAAAAGTTGAAACGTCACCTCTTCAATCTCGAGAAACAGGGGCAGGAGTCAGCCACCGTTTGGCCCCTTGAATCTTCCCTACTGCGGCTTATGCCCTACCTTGACTCCACTTTCCCTACGCCACCCCCCCGCTCCCTCGGTGTCCGAATGTGTCTCACGTACTCCGTCTCGATTACACACCAGGACTGAACTTCCTCAGGCATCGAGGATTCCAAAGAATCCCGACCTGCACAACAAAGAGATTTCTCCACATTTCAGTCTAAAATGGCTATCCCTTTATCCTGAGACTGTGCCCTGGTGGTGATGGGGAGGGGGAAACAGTTTCTGATCTTCATCCCTGTGAGAATGTTGTCCATTCCAATGAGATCGCTTTGCCAAAGACCAGGGGCTACCAGCTAGTTTTCTTTGATCTCTCCTCGGAAGCAAATACTCTTTCAGACTCATACTTTGGTACAAGGTTTGATGGAGGGGCATTTGAATGGCATTATATTATTGCCTGGACATCATTACGACAGTACGTCATCTCCTCTTCCCAAACATACCAGCAACGATTAAATTCCACTCCCTCCCCCCCACTATCAACATCCTGGGGGTTACCATTGACCAGAAACTGAGCTGGACCCAGTCATATAAATACTGTGGCCCCCAGAGAAGGTCAGAGGCTGGGAATCCTGCAGAGAGTAACTCGCCTCCTGACTCCTCTCAAAGCCTGTCCACCATCTACAAGGCACAAGTCAGGAGTGTGATGGAATACTCTCCCACTCGCCCTGGATGAGCGCGGCTCCGACAACACTCGAGAAGCTCAACACCATCCGGGACAAAGCAGCCCCCCACCCACTTGATCGATACGCTAACTACCCACCCTTGACATTCACTCCTCCCCCACCGACACACAGCAGCAGCAGTGTGTACCATCTACAAGATGCACTGCAGCGACTCGCCAAGGCTCCTTCGACAGCGCCACCCAGACCCACCATCTCTACCCCCTAGAAGGACAAGGGCAGTAGACGCACTGGGAAACACCTACCAGCTTCAAATTCACCCCCCCCCCACCCCGAGCAACACCCCATCCGCTGCACATGCACACCATTCGATTTGGAAATATATCTGCCATTCCTTCACCATGACTGGGTCAAAATCCTGGAGCTCCCTCCCTAACAGCACTGTGGGTGTACCTACACCACACGGGACTGCAGCGGATTCAAGATGGCGGCTCACTCACCACCTTCTCAAGGGGCAATTATTGATGGGGGATAAATGCTGGACCCTGCCAGCCACGTCCCACGAAAGAGAAAAGTAAAACAAGCCTAAAGCCTCAAAGCCACCTTCTTCACCCTTTCGTCTTTCAATTCTACTGAGCTCCATCTTTATAGAGGTTTATAAATGGGCAATATGTAAGGTGAATAACCATGGTCTTTTCCCCCGGGTAGAACAGTCAAAGGCTAGAGGGCACAGGTTTAAGGTGAGAAGGGAAAGATTTAAAAGGGATCCAAGGGGCAACTTTTTCACACAGAGAATGGTGTATGGAATGAGCTGCCAGAGGCAGTGGTAGAGGTGGGTACAATTACTACATTTAAAAGACATTTGGACAAATATATGGATGGGAAAGGTGTGGAGTTTGCACGTTCTCCCTGTGTCCGCGTGGCTTTCTCCGAGTACTCCAGTTTCTTCCCACACTCCAAAGATGTGCGGGTTAGGTGGATTGGCCATGCTAAATTGCCCTTTGGTGTCCCGGGATGAGTGCTGGTTGGAGGGATTAGTGGGGTAAATACATATGGTTACGGGGATAGGACTTGGGTGGGATTGTTGTCGGTGCAGACTCGATGGGCCGAGAGAGCTCCTTTTGCATGGCAGGTTTTCTATGTATGGATAAGGGCCCAACACGGGCAAAGGGGACTGGTTCAGTTGAGGATACCTGCTTGGCATGAACAAGTCGGACCCAAGAACCTGTTTCCATATCTCTGCTGCCGCACTGTCAGCTGCCTGGGGCTTTGAGACCTTGATAGAGTGGATAGGAGAGAGCAGTTTCACCAAGCTGTGGGGAATTACCAGGAGGGTATTAGATTTAGCAGACTCAGAATGCCCGGGGTATTGATAGCGGGCAGGCTGGGGGGATTCAGTGTTGGTAATGCAGGAAATGTCAAGGGTCTTTGCTCTTCTCTCCCAGAGGAATCATTCTCTCATGCTCCATTTGATCCAAGCTTTTTGTTATTTTAAAGAGCTCAGTTAGGGTCATCACCCCACCCTGGTCAAGAGACACAGCCTGTCAAACCTTTTCCCCAGAAGGAGTCAACATTTAATTATATGGGAGTGTCCACATTTGAAGAGCCAAGTGTTCCTCGGGAGGGGACGCAGATCTGGAGGTGTGGGTGGCGAGGGGATCTCTGAGTGGGCAAAATTGACCCCCTCCCCCAGGGTGAAGGTATTGGAGAGATTGAGAGAGAGAGAGAGAGAGAGAGAGCAAGCAAGACAGAGCGAAAGAGATGGAGAAAGAGAGAGAGAGAGACAGACAGACAGACAGACAGAGAGAGAGAAAGAAGAACAATGAGAGGGAGGGGCAGTGAGAAGAAGGGGCAGTGAGAGGAGGCACAGTTAAAGACAGAGAGGAAGATCAATAGAGACAGAGAAAGAAAGCAAAAAAAAACCATGAGACAGAGAGAGGTCAGAAATGATTGAACAGGATGGTTCCAGGGATGAGGGACTTCTTGGATAGATTGGGAAAAATTGGGAATGTTCTCCTTGGGAGAAGAGAAGGTTGAGAGAAGATTTGATGGAGAGGTTCAAAATCATGAGCAGGGGGGATTGGGATCTGGGACAGAGTAGAGAGGGAGAAACTGCTTCCATTGGCGGGAAGATGGGGAACCAGAGGGGGACACGGATTGGAGGCAATTGGAGAAAGAAGCGACGGAGACATGGGGAGTTTTTCACACAGCGAGTGATTAGGATCTGGAAGACGCTGCCTGAGAGCGTGAAGGGGAGGCAGATTCAATTGAGGCTTCCCAAAGGGGAATTGGATCGTTATCTGAAAAGGGAGAATGGGCAAGGTCACAGGGGGAAGGTGAGGGGAGTGGCACCAAATGAAATGTTCATTCAGACAGCCAGTATAGACATGATGGGTCAAGTGGCCTCCCTTTGTGCCCTGAACCATTCTGTTAATCTAAATCCCCAGCCAGCTGCAATCACCGCAATGCTTCCCCAAAATAATTCACATCGCAATCGCTTTGCGCCGTGAAGGAATCAGGCAGCAAGTCCAGCAACCAAATGTGTTTTGTTCGGCTTGGTAGGCCTCTGGTCTCGTTGCCATGGCAACCCAGCAAGTCTACTGCTGAAAGTGCTAAATATCACAGGGTGAATTGGGTCGAATTTGTGTCTCTCTCTGAAAGAACATGACTTCACACAGCCCCAATCTCAAAATACAAAGCAGAGAGAAATTGAAATGTAATTTGTTTTTGCACTTCTTATTTTGTGAGAAGAAAAGATTTGATGAGTGAACATTCAACGTCTCACTGCAATCTCAATCCCTCTCTCTATTTCTCTGTCTCTTTTTCCTCTCTTTGCATCTCTCCCTCCTTCTGTCTCTCTCTCTCTCTCTCTGTCTCCTATTCAGTCTCACAATCACTCCCTCTCTCTCTCTGTCTGTCTCTTGCTCAGTCTCTTTTTTCTCTCTTTATCTCTCACTGTCCTTCCCTCTCATTTTGTCCCTCTGTCTCTGTCTCTCTCTCTCTCTCTGTGTCTCTCTCCCTCTCATTCTGTCTGTCTGTCTCTCTCTTTGTCTCTCACTGTCCCTCCCTCTCATTCTGTCCCTCTGTCTCTCTCTGTCTTCCTCTCTCCCTCTCTCTTACTGTCTCTCTCACTCTGTCTCACACTTTCTGTCTCCTTTCTTTCTCCCTCTCCCCACCGCCCCCCACCTCCTCTGTTTTGCTCTCTCTCAGTGCATGAAATGGACAGCTCCCTTACAATCAGGACTACAAATACTCTTTCCTCCCTATCTCCTGATCACAGTGCTCTCCCACTCACAAACTCCATCTTTCTCTGAAAATGATTTCCAAAAAATAGGAGGCTATTCAGCGCCTCTTGAGCCTGTTACACAAGAACAGGAGGAGGCCATTCAGCCCCTCTTGAGCCTGTTACACAGGAACAGGAGGAGGCCATTCAGCTCCTTTCAAGTCTATTACACAGGAACAGGAGGAGGCCATTCAGCTTCTTGGGCCTAACCCATCAGTTAAACTATCACTGACAGGTCTGCATGTGAATACCATCTATCCAGGAGTGAGGACTGGACAGTGGGATGGAGGAAGGGATGAAGTGAAGGATGGAGAGGGCAAGAGGGGGAGTTATTAAGGGAGGAATACAGTAAAGGAGAACAGAGGGAGGGAGAGAGGGAACTTTAAAGAGAGGACAAAGGAGAGAGGAATGGAGGGAAGCAAAGGGAGTGAGTGGAGAACAGAAAGAATACAAAAGTGATGGAGTGGAAGGTTGCACAATGAAGGTGGATAGAGAGAGGGAAGGAAGGAGAGAGAGAGAAAGTAAAAGGGGAGACAGGAGAGAGGAAAGGAGAGAAGGAGAAAAGGAGTTTGGGAATGAAAGAGGAATGAAGGGAGGAATGAAGGGAGGAATGTGGGGAAGGAGAAAAGGTTGGAGGGAAAGAGGAAAAAACAGAAGGAGAGACAAATGGAAAAAGGAGTGAGGGATAGAGAGAAGGAGAAAGCGATGATGGTGGGACAAAGGGGTGGAGGGAAGGGGAGAGGGGTGGAGGGAAGGGGAGAGGGAATGAAGGGAAGGGGAGAGGGAATGAAGGGAAGGGGAGAGGGAATGAAGGGAAGAAGAGTATGATGGAGGGAAGGAGAAGAGATGGAGGGGAAGGAGAAAAATGCAGGGAAGGAAAAAGGAATGGAGGGAAGAAAAGAGGGATGCAGGGAAGGAAAGAGGGAGAAAGAGAGAAGAGGGAAGGAAAATGTGATGGGGGAAGAAGAAAGGGAGAGAGAGGGGAGGGAAGGAAAAAGTGAGAGAGAGAAGGGAAGGAGAGGAGGAAAGAGTGATGGAGGGAAGAAGAAAGGGATGGAGGGAAGAAGAGAGAGAGAGGAGGGAAGGAGAGAGTGAGAAAGGGAAGCAGAGAAGGAGGGAGTAATGTAGGGAAGGAGAGTGTGGTGGAGGAAAGGAGAAAGAGAGAGACAGAGGAGGGAAGGAGAGAGAAGAAAAAGGCGGAGTGATAAAAAGGTGTGCTGGATAGAGGGAAGGTGGGTGAGAGGGAAGTACAGGGTGATGAATCGAAGCAGAGAGAAGCAGAGCTAACAGGGAGTCTTATCAACAACAAGCTCTCCCAGGGGAAACACCATCCCCATTAAGAGTCCGCTGAGACTCTCTGACAGGCAGCTTGTAAATACTTCATTACAGGCAGTCTGCAGGTGGTAGCTTCCATCCTGCAGCTGCGTCCTCTTACCCAGCCATTTCTCTGTGGCCTGCTGACTCTCTCTCCGGCTTCATCTCCCCACCTGCTGCTCTACTCAAAGAGCAGCGACTCACAGGGATTGCAGGAGGGAGACAGGGCAGGGGAGGGCACTGATCACTCCACCCACCCACCCCCGATTCGAGAGATCCTTCCATCAGCACTACTAGGCAATGCTTACCAGAGTTCACAACCCCCCAGGACCTGAGGGTCAATAACCCAAACTCACAAAATACAACATTCACACTGGAGAACAAATAACAACATGTAACCTCCTCCAGTCCCTACAACCTTCCCTATCTCTGTAACCTCCTCCAGTCCCTACAACCTTCCCTATCTCTGTAACCTCCTCCAGTCCCTACAACCATCCCTATCTCTGTAACCTCCTCCAGCTCCTACAACCCTCCCTATCTCTGTAACTTCCTCCAGACCCTACAACCCTCCCTATCTCTGTAACCTCCTCCAGTCCCTACAACCCTCCCTATCTCTGTAACCTCCTCCAGTCCCTACAACCCTCCCTATCTCTGTAACCTCCTCCAGTCCCTACAACCCTCCCTATCTCTGTAACCTCCAGCAGTCCCTACATCCTTCCCTATCTCTGTAACCTCCTCCAGACCCTACATCCTTCCCTACCTCTGTAACCTCCTCCAGACCCTACATCCTTCCCTATATCTGTAACCTTCTCCAGTCCCTACAACCTTCCCTATCTCTGTAACCTCCTCCAGTCCCTACAACCTTCCCTATCTCTGTAACCTCCTCCAGTCCCTACACCCCTCCCTATCTCTGTAACCTCAACCAGCCCCTACAACCCTCCCTATCTCTGTAACCTCCTCCAGCCTCTACACCCCTCCCTATCTCTGTAACCTCAACCAGCCCCTACAACCCTCCCTATATCTCTGTAACCTCCTCCAGCCCCTACAACCTCCCCATCTCTAACACCTCCTATCACCTTTCGATATCTCTGTGCTCCTCCAACTCTCTCTCTCTCACTCTCTGTCTCCGTCTCCCCCTCCCTCTGTCTCCATCTTTCTCTCTCTATCACTCTCTCTCTCTCTGTCCCTCTCTTTCCCTCTGTCTACCTCCCTGTCTGTCTCTCCCTCTCTCTCTCTCTGTCCCTCCCTCTCTCCCTTTCCATCTCTGTCTCCCTCTCTCTCTCGCTCTGTCTCTTTCGCTCTGTCGCTCTCTCTATGTCTCTACCTCTCTCTCTCTCTCTCTGTCCCTTCCTCTCTCCCTCCCTCTCTCTTTCTCTCTCTCTGTCCCTCCCTCTCTCTCTTTCTATCTCTCTGTCTCCCTCGCTCTCTCTCTCTCTGTCTCTTTCGCTCTGTGTCGCTCTCTCTTTGTCTCTGTCTGTCTGTCTCTCTCTGTGTGTGTCTCTCTCTCTCTGTCTGTCTCTCTCTCAACCCCTTCTTTAAGAAGGACCTTAAAAACCAACCTCATTGCCCGAGCTTTTGATCATTTGACTCTGATATCTCCCCATGTGGCACAGGGGTCGAACCTTATCTGATTTACGCTGCTGAGAGTACCCTGGGGATATTTTATGTGGGAAAGGGGCTATATAAAGATATGATATTGTTGTTGTTGAATTAGATAAATAGATGTAACAGTCTCTAATGACCGCCACCTGATCCGAATGTAGCTCACAGGGGAAAGAAGTCACCCACTGCATTACATTTATGGCAGCAGTGTACAGGGAGCTTTACTCTGTATCTATCCCCGTGCTGTACCTGTCCTGGGAGTGTTTGATAGGGACAGTGTAGAGGGAGCTTTACTCTGTATCTAACCCCGTGTTGTACCTGTCCTGGGAGTGTTTGATGGGGGGACAATGTAGAGAGAGCTTTACTCTGTATCTAACCCCGTGCTGTACCTGTCCTGGGAGTGTTTGATGGGGGAAAGTGTAGAAGGAGCTTTACTCTGTATCTAACCCCGTGCTGTTTTTGTCCTGGGAGTGTTTGATGGGGGACAGTGTAGAGGGAGCTTTACTCTGTATCTAACCCCATGCTGTCCCTGTCCTGGGAGTGTTTGATGGGGGGACAGTGTAGAGGGAGCTTTACTCTGTATCTAACCCCGTGCTGTACCTGTCCTGGGAGTGTTTGATGGGGACAGTGTAGAGGGAGCTTTACTCTGTATCTAACCCCATACTGTACCTGTCCTGGGAGTATTTGATGGGGGGACAGTGTAGAGGGAGCTTTACTCTGTATCTAACCCCGTGCTGTCCCTGTCCTGGGAGTGTTTGATGGGGACAGTGTAGAGGGAGATTTACTCTGTATCTAACCCCGTGCTGTACCTGTCCTGGGAGCGTTTGATGGGGGACAGTGTAGAGGGAGCTTTACTCTGTATCTAACCCCGTGCTGTACCTGTCCTGGGACTGTTTGATGGGGACAGATGTGGTGCAATTTTGAGTTACTTACAACTGATGGACGCTGCAGTTGTAGAAGACAAAGTAGGTGACGGCAAAGAGCTTGTTTGTCTCCTTTGATTTCAGGTGGAGTTTGATCACATGTTTATCTCCTGTGAGAGAAGCATTCAATCACTGTGTGTTAGCTTGAGAAGGAACACGGCCGTTTGCAGCAGACACTGATGCTGAGCACTGGGCAAAGTGATTACGGACTCAGTCTCTGGGACTCGGGCTATGTTAATGGCTCTCACCTTCACTGCATTCATCCATTACTGGGACTATCCTTGGCATTGCTCCCAGAGAGAGAGCAGTGAATCCCCATGTACTGGGACATCTGACTGAACTTTATGGCCAATTGCGCACCACTGAAGAGGGATTGCCCTTTGAATGCAGGACCCACACCCATTGTACGATGCACAGCAGGATCCCAATAACAACCTTTCCATCTATTTTCTTGGCTTTGTTATTTCGCTTGAGGATTTAATTTCAGCCACTGGGCATGCACATCACACCCACCCCCTCCACCTCCAGCCCCCCATCTCTAAAGGCGCCCTCACACCCTCCCCATCGACCACCACTACACCCAACTTCTACCCCTGCTCTTTTCAGTAGTGAGCATGGGATTGTTCTCCCTCAGCCCTGACCCTGCCACAGTGCGGCGCTCCCTCAGCCCTGACCCTGCCACAGTGCGGCGCTCCCTCAGCCCTGACCCTGCCACAGTGCGGCGCTCCCTCAGCCCTGACCCTCCCACAGTGCGGCGCTCCCTCAGCACTGACCCTCCCACAGTGCGGCGCTCCCTCAGCCCTGACCCTGCCACAGTGCGGCGCTCCCTCAGCCCTGACCCTGCCACAGTGCGGCGCTCCCTCAGCCCTGACCCTGCCACAGTGCGGCGCTCCCTCAGCCCTGACCCTGCCACAGTGCGGCGCTCCCTCAGCCCTGACCCTCCCACAGTGCGGCGCTCCCTCAGCCCTGACCCTCCCACAGTGCGGCGCTCCCTCAGCACTGACCCTCCCACAGTGCGGCGCTCCCTCAGCACTGACCCTCCCACAGTGCGGCGCTCCCTCAGCACTGACCCTCCCACAGTGCGGCGCTCCCTCAGCACTGACCCTCCCACAGTGCGGCGCTCCCTCAGCACTGACCCTCCCACAGTGCGGCGCTCCCTCAGCACTGACCCTCCCACAGTGCGGTGCTCCCTCAGCACAGTGTGACCCTCCCATTCACCGAAAGCCTATAACTCGAGAAAACCCTGTACATTTCTGATGCTAAGTAGTTTGGATAACAGCGTACCGTATCCATTGGTTATTAGTGGGATCTTCCTCAGGGAAGGAGAAACGCAGTGAATTTCGTTGCCCTCGATCACTCCATCACTCTCCGAGATATCTTCAAAAGAACAGGTCACACCTCCGGAAAGATCTGGAACATTCCTTGCACGCAGTATCAGCTACAAAAAAATTTATTGATGATTATTTTTACCAGACTAAAATTCATAAAGAATTTTACTTACAGAGTGTTACAGTGTGGGATGTATCAGAGTGTTACGGTGTGGGGTATATCAGAGTGTTACAGTGAGGGGTGTGGGGTATATCAGAGTGTTACAGTGTGGGGTGTGGGATATATCAGAGTGTTACAGTGTGGGGTGTGGGATATATCAGAGTGTTACAGTGAGGGGTGTGGGATATATCAGAGTGTTACAGTGAGGGGTGTGGGGTATATCAGAGTGTTACAGTGAGGGGTGTGGGATATATCAGAGTGTTACAGTGAGGGGTGTGGGGTATATCAGAGTGTTACAGTGAGGGGTGTGGGATATATCAGAGTGTTACAGTGAGGGGTGTGGGGTATATCAGAGTGTTACAGTGAGGGGTGTGGGGTATATCAGAGTGTTACAGTGAGGGGTGTGGGGTATATCAGAGTGTTACAGTGAGGGGTGTGGGGTATATCAGAGTGTTACAGTGAGGGGTGTGGGGTATATCAGAGTGTTACAGTGAGGGGTGTGGGATATATCAGAGTGTTACAGTGAGGGGTGTGGGGTATATCAGAGTGTTACAGTGAGGGGTGTGGGATATATCAGAGTGTTACAGTGAGGGGTGTGGGGTATATCAGAGTGTTACAGTGAGGGGTATATCAGAGTGTTACAGTGAGGGGTGTGGGGTATATCAGAGTGTTACAGTGAGGGGTGTGGGATATATCAGAGTGTTACAGTGAGGGGTGTGGGTATATCAGAGTGTTACAGTGAGGGGTGTGGGGTATATCAGAGTGTTACAGTGAGGGGTGTGGGGTATATCAGAGTGTTACAGTGAGGGGTGTGGGGTATATCAGAGTGTTACAGTGAGGGGTGTGGGGTATATCAGAGTGTTACAGTGAGGGGTGTGGGGTATATCAGAGTGTTACAGTGAGGGGTGTGGGATATATCAGAGTGTTACAGTGAGGGGTGTGGGATATATCAGAGTGTTACGGTGTGGGGTATATCAGAGTGTTACATGAGGGGTGTGGGGTATATCAGAGTGTTACAGTGAGGGGTGTGGGATATATCAGAATGTTACAGTGAGGGGTGTGGGGTATATCAGAGTGTTACAGTGAGGGGTGTGGGGTATATCAGAGTGTTACAGTGAGGGGTGTGGGGTATATCAGAGTGTTACAATGAGGGGTGTGGGTATATCAGAGTGTTACAGTGAGGTGTGGGGTATATCAGAGTGTTACAGTGTGGGGTGTGGGATATATCAGAGTGTTACAGTTGTGGGTGTGGGATGTATCAGAGTGTTATAGTGAAGGGTGTGGGGTGTATCAGAGTGTCATAGTGAGGGGTGTGGGGTATACCCCACACCCCTCACTGTAACACTCTGATATACCCCACACCCCTCACTGTAACACTCTGATATATCCCACACCCCTCACTGTAACACTCTGATATACCCCACACCCCTCACTGTAACACTCTGATATACCCCACACCCCTCACTGTAACACTCTGATATATCCTGACTAACAGCCACACTTCTGAACACAGCAGTGTTAGAAATGAATCTGAGGATGTTCTGCTTGAATGGGGCAGAGTCACAGTAAATAAGCGAACTGGGGTGTGGTCAGTTGAACCTGTTAGAGTCGGGACTGTCACATTAGCCTCCCTCACTGCTTGAGGACAGTGGGTAAAGCCCAACGTCTACTGATTGTGACCTGGTGCCTACATTATCTGCCAGTCTGCATGCATCCAAGGTCAAAAAAGGAGCATCGCTCAGCCAAGAGGATTGACTGCAGTGCCCCATATAATTGAATGTCAATAATGATTGACAAGGAGGAACCAAGATCAAGTGTGACCTCCTTATGGCCGAATATCAGGCCTATACTTATTGACAGGAGTTACTGGGACAACTGTGATGGCTAGCAAAGTCAACTGCCGGTTCTCATTCACAGGAGTGACTCTGATGTACATGTGACGCCTCCCATAGTAGAATATCAGGCCATTACTCTGTGACAAGAGAACTAGGACTGCCATATCTCCCGTATCAGGCCAATGTTAACTGACGACAACAACTGTGAGGCACCCCACAGTTGAATGTCAGGCGAATGTTCATTGACAAGAGCAGCTGAGATTACCTGCAATGCCTGCCATAGTTGAATGTCAGCCAAAGCCCATTGACGATAAGGACGGGGATCAACAAATGATGCCCCCACAGTCGAATATCAGGCCAATGTTAACTGACAACAACAACTGCGAGGCACCCCATAGTTGAATGTCAGGCCAATACAGGTCGATGGGATTTATCTGTAATCAATCACCCACCCCCTGCGTTGCCCCTTCTCTCCCCCTCCCCCTCATACAGCCCCCACCTTGCACTGTCCTTCCCTCACCCCCCCCCCCCACACTGCCCCCCCCTCCCACCACATGCTGCCCCTCCCTCACACTCAGTGTTTGGGCGATTATTGCTCAGTGAGCCTGGACACTGACCGGCACGTCGGGCATCATCACAGAGAGGTTGTTGGGCCTCACGGTAAGCTGGACACAGCGGTTAGACTCAGTAGCAAAACGCTGGGGTTCATCCGCACGGTGACACTCACTCCGCTGGGTGCACCTGGATAGGGGGCAGAAAAAGAGAGCAGAGGTCAGAACGAGCGATAGTGGCCATTGGATAGAGTAACAGTCCGCAGAATGGACATGGAATTCTTATCAGACCACAGGCACAGAGACACAATCTGCAGAGCTCCCTCAGCACGGCACTCCCTCAGCACTGAGCCTCCCACAGTGCGGCGCTCCCTCAGCACTGAGCCTCCCGCGGTGCGGCGCTCCCTCAGCACTGAGCCTCCCGCGGTGCGGCACCCCCTCAGCACTGAGCCTCCCGCAGTGCGGCGCCCCCTCAGCACTGAGCCTCCCGCAGTGCGGCGCCCCCTCAGCACTGAGCCTCCCGCAGTGCGGCGCTCCCTCAGCACTGAGCCTCCCGCGGTGCGGCGCTCCCTCAGCACTGAGCCTCCCCGCGGTGCGGCACCCCAGCACTGAGCCTCCCGCAGTGCGGCGCCCCCTCAGCACTGAGCCTCCCGCGTGCGGCGCCCCCTCAGCACTGAGCCTCCCGCAGTGCGGCGCCCCCTCAGCACTGAGCCTCCCGCAGTGCGGCGCCCCCTCAGCACTGAGCCTCCCGCAGTGCGGCGCCCCCTCAGCACTGAGCCTCCCGCAGTGCGGCGCCCCCTCAGCACTGAGCCTCCCGCAGTGCGGCGCCCCCTCAGCACTGAGCCTCCCGCAGTGCGGCGCCCCCTCAGCACTGAGCCTCCCGCAGTGCGGCACTCCCTCAGCACTGAGCCTCCCGCAGTGCGGCGCTCCCTCAGCACTGAGCCTCCCGCAGTGCGGCGCTCCTTCAGCACTGAGCCTCCCGCAGTGCGGCGCTCCCTCAGCACTGAGCATCCCGCAGTGCGGCGCTCCCTCAGCACTGAGCCTCCCGCAGTGCGGCGCCCTCCCGCAGTGCGGCGCTCCCTCAGCACTGAGCCTCCCGCAGTGCGGCGCTCCCTCAGCACTGAGCCTCCCGCAGTGCGGCGCTCCCTCAGCACTGAGCCTCCCGCAGTGCGGCGCTCCCTCAGCACTGAGCCTCCCGCAGTGCGGCATCACTATTATTCCCACCAAACTCATTTCCAAACTCCATGCCTGCGCTTCAACACCTCCCACTGTGACTGGCTCCTGAATTTCCTAACCCACAGATCACAGTCAGTAAGGCTTGGCAACAACACCTCCTCCACGATCATGCCCCACAAGGCTGTGTTCTCAGCCCCTTACTATACTCCTTATACATCCCAGATTGTGTGACTAAATTCCCCTGCAACTCAATTTTCAAGTTTGCTGACAACACCAGTGAGTCGGATCTCAAACAATGACGAGGCAGATACAGGAATGATTTAGAGAATCTGGTGAATTGGTGCGATGACAATAATCTTTCCCTCAATGTCAACGAAACGAAGAAGTCTTCGTCTTCAGGAAGCATAGTGGAGAACATGCCTCTTTCTACATCAGTAGGAATGAAGTAGAAATGGTCCAGAGCTTCATGTTTTTAGGTGCTCAGATCACCAACAATCTGTCCTGGTCCCCCCACACTGACACTATAGTTAAGAAACCCCACCAATGCTTCTACTTTCTCAGAAGATTAAGGAAATTTGGCATGTCAGTTTTGACTCTCACCAATGTTTACAGATGCAACATAGAAAGCATTTTTTCTGGTTGTATCACAGCTTGGTATGGCTCCTGCTCTGCCCAAAACTACAAGGAACTACAAAACGTTGTGAACATAGCCCAATCCATTATGCAAACGAGCCTCCCATCCACTGACTCTGTCCACACTTCTTGCTACCTTGGCAAAGCAGCCAGCATAATCAAGAATCCGGGACATTCTCTCTTTCTCTTTCTTCCATCAGGAAAAAGATACAAAAGTCTGAGATCACGTACCAACCGACTCAAGGACAGTTTCTTCCCTGCTGCCATCAGACTTTTGAATGGACCAACTTCGCATTCAGCTAATCCTTCTCTACACCCTAGTTATGACTGTAACACTACTTCTGCACACTCTCGTTTCCTTCTCTGAACAGTATGCTTTGTCTGCATAGAGCACAAGAAACAATACTTCTCACTGTATGCGAGTACATATGACAATGATAAACCAAATCAAAATCCTGCCGTCATGTTTGTTTCTGCATTAAAGGGAGCCTCTCTCTATGGAGGAGAATATTTTTTGCAACAGTGAGATGGTGGACCTCAGTAAAAAAGTTGTTTTGTGTTTGTTGCAGTGAGATTATGGAGTTTGAGGGCAGTGTGCTGTCGTGTGACTGTTGAAGAAAGTATTTCACTTGCTATGTTTTATGATGTGTCTGCCCCATGAATCATCCCAGACTGTCTAAATGTGAAATTATCCATCCCTCAAACCTTTGTCTCCATCTGTCTCTCATTTTTAACATGATTCTCTCACTCTCTTATTTACCTTCCCATCTCCACATCCCTCTCTCTCCATTCCCTTTCCTCTCATTCTCTCCCCATCTCTCTCTTCTTCCCCCTCCATCTCTCTTGTCCTTTTTCCAAAACTCTCTCGCTCCCCTCCTCCTCTTTCTCTACATCTTCTATCTTTCACCCCATGTCTCTCTCTCTGTCTCTCAATCCTTCCTCTCTCCCAATCTCCCTCCGCGTGTCTCTTTCTCCCATCTCTCTCTCCATCTCACTTCCTTTGTCTCTCCCTCCACCTCCCATCACTCCATCTCTCTGTTTCATTCTGTGTGTGTGTGTGTGTGTGTGTGTGTGTGTGTGTGTGTGTGTGTGTGTGTGTGTGTGTGTGTGTGTGTGGTGTGTGTGTGTGTGTGTGTGAGGTGTGTGTGTGTGTGAGTATGTATATGAGTGTGAGTGTGAGTGTGTGGTGAGAGAGAATGTGTGTGAGAAGAGTGTGTATGTGTGAGGAGAGAGAGGTGTGGTGTGTGTGTGTGTGTTGTGAGAGAGAGAGAGAGAATGTGTGTGAGAGTATGTGTATGTGTGAGAGAGACAGAGAGAGAGTGAGAGACTCTGTGTGTGTGCATGAGAGAGAGAAAGTGTGTGTGCGTGTGCATGTGTGTGTACGTGTGTGAGAGAGAGTGTGTGTATGTGTGAGAGAGAGAGAGTGTGTGTGTATGTGTGTGTGTGGGTGTGTGTGTGTGTGTGTGTGTGTGTGTGTGTGTGTGTGTGTGTGTGTGTGAGAGAGAGAGAGAGAGAGTGTGTATGTGTGAGAGAGAGAGAGTGTGTGTGTATGTGTGAGAGAGTGTGTGTGAAAGCATTTGTGTGAGAGACACTGTGTGAGAGAGAATGTCTGTGACAGTGGACTGTGAAGGACAGGGAGGGTGGGGAGGGTAACAGGAGGAAGATGGTGAGAGAGACGAAAGACGGGGAGGATGGGAGTAAGGAGGAGGGTGGGCAGTGAGGGGGAGAAGAGTGGGCAGTGAGGGAGGAGGATGGGCAGTGAGGGGCAGGAGAAGAGTGGGCAGTGAGGGAGGAGGGCAGTGAGGGGGAGGGTGGGGGAAGATGGATGGTGGGCAGTGAGGGGAGAAGGGGGGCAGTGAAGAGGAGGATGGGGGGAGGGGGAGAGTAAGGCAGTGAGGGGGGAGGGGCAGTGAGGGGTGGGTGGAGGGTGTGCAGGGGAGCAGTGAGGACGTGCAGAGGATGGTTTCTGATGAGGAGTTCAGTGAAAATCAGGGTTGGCCATGCCAAAGGCTCGCTAAATTATTTCCCTCTGCAGGAGGGAATTAGACCAGAACAATTTCTGCACAAAATCTATTCAAACTTCAATGGAACGATTGTTATTAAATTAAACTTTGGCTCGGAAAATGAACACCAAATCTAGCTGAGCGAATGTCTTGGCTGTGCAGAGTCATTTTTCAAATATTTGAAATGAAGAGTCAGTCTTTGGCCAACTACTGTTTCAATATTCAGAAATGAAATAAATACTTCAACCCCTTTCACTCAGGGTGAGGCTGGGGAACATTCCTGTGGCCAACCGTGTGATCACCTCTCAGTCAGCTTTGTTCATTCTGCTCTGTTTTAAAAGGTTGAGATTCTCAAGGCCAAGAATGCAGACCCGATATTCCTCTCAACTGTGTCAGTGCTGAGGGGGCGTCGCACTGTGGGAGGTCAGTGCCAAGGGAGCGCCGCACTGTGAGAGGGTCAGTGCCGAGAGAGGGCCGCACTGTGGGAGAGTCAGTGCGGAGGGAACGCCGCACTGTGGGAGGGTCAGTGCCGAGGGAACGCCGCACTGTGGGAGGGTCAGTGCCGAGGGAGCGCCGCACTGTGGGAGGGTCAGTGCCGAGGGAGCGCCGCACTGTGGGAGGGTCAGTGCCGAGGGAGCGCCGCACTGTGGGAGGGTCAGTGCCGAGGGAGCGCCGCACTGTGGGAGGGTCAGTGCCGAGGGGAACGCCGCACTGTGGGAGGGTCAGTGCCGAGGGAACGCCGCACTGTGTGGGAGGGTCAGTGCCGGGGAGCGCCGCACTGTGGGGGTCAGTGCCGAGGGAGCGCCGCCACTGTGGAGGGTCAGTGCCGAGGGAGCGCCGCACTGTGGGAGGGTCAGTGCCAGGGAGCGCCGCACTGTGGGAGGGTCAGTGCCGAGGGAGCGCCGCACTGTGGGAGGGTCAGTGCCGAGGGAGCGCCGCACTTGGGAGGGTCAGTGCCGGAGGGAGCGCCGCACTGTGGGAGGGTCAGTGCCAAGGGAGCGCCGCACTGTGGGAGGGTCAGTGCCGAGGGAGCGCCGCACTGTGGGAGGGTCAGTGCCAGGGAGCGCCGCACTGTGGGAGGTCAGTGCCGAGGGAGCGCCGCACTGTGGGAGGGTCAGTGCCGAGGGAGCGCCGCACTGTGGGAGGGTCAGTGCCGAGGGAGCGCCGCACTGTGGGAGGGTCAGTGCCGAGGGAGCGCCGCACTGTGGGAGGGTCAGTGCCGAGGGAGCGCCGCACTGCGGGAGGGTCAGTGCCGAGGGAGCGCCGCACTGCGGGAGGGTCAGTGCTGAGGGAGCGCCGCACTGCGGGAGGGTCAGTGCCGAGGGAGCGCCGCACTGCGGGAGGGTCAGTGCTGAGGGAGTGCTGACCAGACAGTGTGGGATCTCGCAATACTCCAATGACCATTGACTTATCCCACTACAAACGTTCTCTTGCTGTTGAGAATGCTGGGAGTGGGAAGGGACAATGGTTGCAACAAGACTGGACGAGGATGTCATTCGGCCCATCAGGCTCAATGCTAGCACTGGTGAAGTGTTGAGATTTGGAGACAGTTACCAACCTGTTGTCAAGGACGCACCAGCCACAGTGAGGGTCTCCGGAGCTCAGGCACTTGGGGCAGGTCCCATACTGTTCACAGCTCTCCACCGGGATCCGTCCCACCTGGAAATCAAGAGAAAGACAGTGGTGGAAGAATAGTCAGAGAAAACAGAAGAACATAATCTCCTCTCCTCACAGTCATCCACTTGCGAGGAGGCAGTAGGAACAGGAGAAGGCCATTCAGCCCCTCTCGAGCCTGTTACACAGGTAACAGGAGGAAGGCATTAAGCTCTTCTCTTGAGCCTGTTATGCAGGTACAGGAGGATGCCCATTCAGCCCTTCACGATCATTCCAGCGGCTCCTTCCTTCGGTCCTGGTCTCAATAGGGGAAGGTGACGATGGAGGGTGGGTTCTGTGGGTAGGCCTCAAACTGGGCCTACAGCAGGAGTGACACCCCACTATGAAGGAGAGTCCTGAGACAAAGTATAAGAGGATGGGGGAGGGAATGGATGTGGCTAAGAGGTTAGAATGCACCAGATACGGTGAAGATCTGATGGTTGCCTGTTGCGACTGGCAAAATGGCCCCTAGTTGGGACCTGCAGGTAGGACGGGAAGGGGCACTAGGGGCAAAAGAAGGCCCCAGGCCTGCTCCTAGGGTGGTAGAAGTGGCGGAGTAGACGGAGGTATGGGATGGGATGGAGGGGAAGAGGCTGCCTCACCTTCTGTTCAGTGAGCAAGTAGATGTACTGATAATCGGGGCTGAAGGACATGTCACGGAGAATCGGGCTCCCTTCCATGGCGGCCACCACTTCGTAGAGCATTGCATTGTGGGAAGGCCGCGGGACAGCGTCCACTCGTATCTGCAGGAGAGACAAAACAAAGAGAGAGAAAGAGATGGGGGGGGGTTAATGGAACCTATGCGTTCAGTCAACTCTCCCCAGAAACCCACCCGCCCAGGGTGAGAGAGTGATCAAGACTTTCTGCTGGGTCATCATGCGGTCAACTCTACCCAATTGGATTATACTAGTGCCTCCCTTAATTTCATTCACCCCAGACTCTCCCCTGCGATGATGCCCACACACAGACTGGTTCAAGAAGACAAGGGAATTAGCAACTAGGAAAAACATCCCCCCCAGTCCCTCCAGCTCCACTCCTTGTCTTGAGACTGTTTTCTGTCCAGCCCCTGGAGGGATGGCCCACTCTCTTGCTCCCAATTAGTCACTCAAGGAGGGTGACACTCTTGTGCTGTGCTGCCCTTAAAGGGACATCCACTACGTCCATCCCCCTCCCCTGTCTCCTCACTCATGCAGAGTCCCTCTCCACTGCTGGACTACCCTGGCTTCCTGTCCACCAACACCTCCATTTTAAAATTTTCCCCTCCCTATTTCTGTATCCCCTTCAGACCCTACAACCTTCCCTATCTCTGTAACCTTCACCAATTTGAGGAGTAGAGTTTAGGAGTCAGGAGGTAATGATGCAGCTCTATAAGACTCTTGTCAGACCCCAGTTGGAGTGTTGTGCGCAGTTCTGGTCGCCTCATTATAGGAAGGATGTAGAGGCTAATGAGAGAGTTCAGAGGAGATTTACAAGGATGTTGCCTTGATTGGGAGGCAGGCCTTATGAAAATAGGTTGAGGGAGCTGGGACTCTTCTCACTGGAGAGACGTAGGTTGAGAGGCGACCTGATAGAGGTTTATAAAATGTTGAGAGGAATAGATAGGGTGGACTCTCAGAGACTATTTCCCCAAGCTGAAATGGTCACTACAAGAGGACACAGATTTAAGGTGCAGGGAAGCAAATACAAAGGAGATGTCAGGGGTAGGTTTTTCACTCAGAAGGTGGTGAGTGAATGGAACCGACTGCCGGCGGAGGTTGTTGAGGCAAACTCACTGGGGTCTTCTAAAAGACTTCTGGATGAGTATATGGAAAAGAATAGGATAGGGGGTTATAGAAAGGTCTGTGGATTGGTAGATGTGATCGGCGCAACTCGTGGGCCGAAGGGCCTGTTTGTGCTGTATTGTTCTATGTTCTATGTAATTCCTACAACCCTCCCTATCTCTGTAGGCTTCACCAGCCCCTACCACCCTCCCTATCTCTGTATCCCCATCCAGCTTTGCAACAATCTCTATCTCTGTAACCTCCACCAGCCCCTACATACCTCCCTATCTCTGTAACATCCTCTAGTCCCTACACCCCTCCCTATCTCTGTAACCTCCTCTAGCCCCTACAACACTCCCTATCTCTGTAACCTCCTCTAGCCCCTAGCACCTTTCCTAACCTCTTCCACACTCACACGCTTGCACTCTCTTAGAAACACAGACTCCCGCATACATATACATTCCCACACGCATACACTGACAACATGGAGACACACACACACACACACACACACACACACACACATTCAGTCTCACACGTACACATTCCCACACACAAGCACTGTCACACATAGAGTCTCAGACATAGACACACACACAGTCACACAATCTCTCACACAGTGCTGGCTCCAGACTTGGTTAATGAGTGGATGAATTGCTGTCGGAAAGTTGGCTCTGCAGCTTGATGCTGGAAGCATTAAGGTGCAGGATGGATGAATGACCTGTCAGTTCGCTGATCAATCTCAGCTGTCCTGGGACTCAGAGAACCTCAGAGACTGCGATCTCAAACAGAGGTACAGCAACAATCAATAGACAGAGAGAGCGTGGGAGGAAAGAGAGAGAGGGAGGAGAGAGGGAGGAGAGGAAGGGGGAGAAGGGGGAGAGGGGGAGGGGAGAGGGGGGGGGGAGGGGGTAGAGAGAGAGAGAAAGATATAGAGATGTAAAGAGAGAGTGTGAGGGGAGAGAGACAGAATGAGAGAGAGTGAGGAAAAGAAAGAGAGAGAGAGAAAGAGACGGGGGGAGAGACAAAAAGAAAGGTAAGAGGAGAGAGGGAGAGCGCGAGTGACAGAGGACAGAGAGAGGGAGAGACAAAGAGAGACAGAGAGAGGGATAAACAGACAGACAGAGAGAGACAGACAGAGAGAGACAGAGACAAAGAGAGACACAAAGACAGAGAGAGAGAGAGAGAGAGACAGAGAGAGAGAGAGAGAGAGAGAGACAGAGAGAGAGAGAGGACAAAGAGAGAGAGAGAGAGACAAAAAGAGACACAAAGACAGAGAGAGACAGAGAGAGAGACAGAGAGAGAGACAGAGAGAGAGACAGAGAGAGAGACAGAGAGAGAGACAGAGACAGAGAGAGACAGAGACAAAGAGAGACACAAAGACAGAGAGAGAGAGAGAGACAGAGAGAGAGAGAGATACAAAGACAGAGAGAGACAGAGAGAGAGAGACAGAGAGAGAGAGAGGACAAAGAGAGAGAGAGAGAGACAAAGAGAGACACAAAGACAGAGAGAGAGAGAGAGACAGAGAGGTACAAAGACAGAGGGAGAGAGACAGAGAGAGAGAGAGAGAGAAACACTGTCACACACTCACACTGTCTCTCACACACTGTTCACAAGGAGTATAGATGTATAAGAGAGAGAGAGAGAGAGAGAGAGGGACAGCGTGTGCCCTATTTCCACCACCTCTAAAATTCACAGCTAAAACCCAAGAAGCTCCATAATCTCCCCCACCACATTTCCCCTCCATCACCCCCAAATAAATTCACCTCAGCTTCTAGATAGATTTTCCCTGGAGTCCTGTCTGCAGGAACCCCACAGTTTTTGGGCCACTTCCACACTGGAATGGGATAAGGAGAACAGAAATCCATTCTCATGTTTATTTTGCACTCACACTCACTCACATGCACACTTCTTGCTGAAACTTACACACAAACCTCTCTCTCACACTTACTCTCACACACATACTTTCGTTCACACACCTCTCTCGCATGGTCGATCATACATGACCTCACTCTTGCACATCCATGCACGTACACACATGCTCTTGCACGGTGGCTCACACATGTATAACTTTTGAGCACACTTTCTCATATACACACCTCTCTATATCTGTCTTATGCACGTGGTCACACGGCTCTCTCACACACTCGGTGTCAGGCACCTCTTTCACACTCATGTACACTCCCCTCACACATGCCCACTGGCACAGAATCCACCCCTGCCCTATACGCTCACTCTCAGACACATTCCTCTCTCACACACTCGCATGCACACACACTTCCTCTTGTACATATACTTGAGCACACAGTTCCGGAATACACAGGTGCATTTGTACACATACCACTCTTTCTCCCTCTGACTCTCTCTCTCTCTCTCTCCCCCTCCGTCTCTCTCTCTCTCTCTTTCCCTTCCTCCGTCTCTCTCTCTCTTTCCCTTCCTCCGTCTCTCTCTCTCTCTTTCCCTTCCTCCGTCTCTCTCTCTCTCTTTCCCTTCCTCCGTCTCTCTCTCTCTCTTTCCCTTCCTCCGTCTCTCTCTCTCTCTCTTTTCCTTCCTCCGCTCTCTCTCTCTCTTTCCCTTCCTCCGTCTCTCTCTTTCCCTTCCTCCGTCTCTCTCTCTCTCTCTCTTTCCCTTCCTCCGTCTCTTTCTCTTTCTCTTCCTCCGTCTCTCTCTCTCTCCTCCTTCCATCTCTCTCTCTCCCTCTCCCCGCCTCCGTCTCTCTCTCCCTCTCTCTCTCGCCGTCTCTCTCTCTCTCTCTCTCTCTCTCTCTCCCTGTCTCTCTCTCGCCGTCTCTCTTTCTCTTTCTCTACCTCTTTGCCCCTGATGGCCAAATGTTATAAAAGGGGCATGCTCAGCCATTTTGAAATCAAAATGGCAGCAGGAGCCATTCACTGTCCTTAGAAACACTAACCTGAATTCTGATCTCTCCTTTGTTCAGGAAAATCATAGAATCCAAGAGGATTCTTCCCATATAGGCACCCCACCCCCTGGCTGGGCTCCACACGTGGCTGGACATAAGGAAGGCCATAATCCCACTTGAATGGGCATCTGTTGAGGAGGCAACCTTTGACCTGCAGGCCTGTGGCCCATCTCAGGAGACTAGGTCCTCTTGTTGCAATGTGACAATTAACTCTCCCCCTCTTCCCCATTAACCTAGCCACGACAGCCTGCTTCAGGGACACAGCAATCTGTCATGGCTGCCCTGTCACGACCTTTGACCGGCGCTCCTAGTAGTTGACCTCTTTCTGACCTGCCCTTTCCAACACCATTATGGCCACTGCAACTACATCGATGCCCATTTGTCGAATGCTTTCAGGGTGAATGAACACAAACAATAGAGTTTGAAAATTAAAAGGTTTTTCACAGCAGAAGGTTCGAAACAAGTCTCAAGGGATTAGGATGCTTAGATTTATGTTCAGGGATAATATTGGTCTAAGAACATCAGACAGCTATCCCCTATCTCAATACTGACAGTGGGGTAAGTCAACATGAGAGGAGAGATAGTGCAACATCTCTGATGGTATATCCCACAGTGCGGCGCTCCCTCAGCACTGACCCTCCCACAGTGCGACGCTCCCTCAGCACTGACCCTCCCACAGTGCGACGCTCCCTCAGCACTGACCCTCCCACAGTGCGGCGCTCCCTCAGCACTGACCCTCCCACAGTGCGGCGCTCCCTCAGCACTGACCCTCCCACAGTGCGGCGCTCCCTCAGCACTGACCCTCCCACAGTGCGGCGCTCCCTCAGCACCGACCCTCCCACAGTGCGACGCTCCCTCAGCACTGACCCTCCCACAGTGCGGCGCTCCCTCAGCACTGACCCTCCCACAGTGCGACGCTCCTCAGCACTGACCCTCCCACAGTGCGACGCCCTCAGCACTGACCCTCCCACTGTGCGGTGCTCCCTCAGCACTGATCCTCCCACTGTGCGGCGCTCCCTCAGCACGACGCTCCCTCAGCACTGACCCTCCCACAGTGCGACGCTCCCTCAGCACTGACCTTCCCACAGTGCGGCGCTCCCTCAGCACTGACCCTCCCACAGTGCGGCGCTCCCTCAGCACTGACAGAATGGATAGTCAGAAGCTTTTTCCCAATTACTAAGGGGCATAGGTTTAAGGTGCAAGAGGCAAGGTTTAAAGGAGATGTATGAGGCAAGTTTTACTCAGAGGGTGGTGGGTGTCTGGAACTCACTATCAGGTGAGGTAGTGAAAGCGAATGCAATAGTCGCTTATATGGGGCGTCTGGACAAATGTATGAATAGGATGGGAATAGAGGGATATGGTTCACAGAAGGGTAGGGGGTTTTAGTTCAGTTGGGCGGCATGGTCTGTGCAAGCTTGGAGGGCTGAAGGGCCTGTTCCTATGCTGTTATTTTCTTTGTTCACTGACCCTCTGACAGCGCGGCACTCCCTCAACACTGACCCTTCGATAGGGAAGAACATCTGCTGTCAGTCCAGCCTACATACGACTCCAAACCCATACACATGAGACAATGTGATTAACACTTAAATGGTGAAGGGCCCTCGTGAAACTAGGATAAGTAATGATGGACAATGAACATTGGGCCTAGCCATTGACACACGGTGCCACACACACACCCACCCACACTCTCCAGAGGTCGCAGTCTGAGGATTCAGGGTAGACTATTTAGGACGGAGATGAGGAGGCATATCTTCACCCAAAGAGTGGTGAGCATGTGGAATTCATTACCACCCAGAATTAAGTGACAGCAAAACACTGAATTTACTCAAGAGGTGGCTGGATATAGCACTTGGGGTGAATGGGATCCAAGGTTACAGGAGAAAGCAAGGTTAGACTGTTGAACTGGATGATCAGTGATGATCAGTGATGAATGGAGGGGCAAGCTTGAAGGACCAAATGGCTTCCTCCTGTTCCTAACATCTATGTTTTTATACAACTCACTAACCTATATACACACACACACACACAGACATGTATACACACACATACGTGCACACACACACACACATACGCGCACACACATTCACACAGACAAGCACACACGCACGCACACATACACATACGCATACGTACACATATGTATACACACTCTGGATTTTTGTGGATCGAGTGGTCTGGGATCTTCTCCAGGATTTCTTACTAAATGGGAACGTCACTCGGTGGGAAAGTGGGAGAATGGAGGCAAATAAACTGAGGATTCAGGAACCCATGCGAAACCAGTGAGGGTGGAGCGAGGGGGGGAGAGAGAGAGAGAGAATGGGAGAGAGATGGAGCAAGAGAGTGACAGAGATAGAGGGAGGGAGCAAGTGAGAGCGAGAGAGAGGGAGTGAGTAAATATTGGCTGAGCGTCACTGACGAACTGCAGTAGGGCTGGGGCCCTGGGAAGGTTTAGGAAGAGTGGAGCCTGTTTTTCCCAGGCTTGGCGACACTGGGCACTGTAACTGCCGATGTTAATTCCATCACTCCGTGCTGCTGGGGGAGTGAGTGCCAAAAACTGTCCACTGGGATAGTACTGTGCAATAGCCACGATCCTGCAGCGTGCAGCTCTGCCAATCATGTCCAGGCTGGAGACTCCCAACCACCTTTTGGCATCCTGGGATGTCTGAGGACAACACAGGTTAAATAACACAACACACTTCCTCCCTGCCTCTCTCTGTTTGTCTCTCTTTCTTTGAGTGTCCCTCTCTCTGTCTCTCCCTTTCCCTCTCTCAGTGTCTCTCTCTTCCCCCCCCTTTCTTTCTTCTCCTCTCTTACTCTCTCTCTGTCTCTGTCCTTCTGTTTCCCCCTCTCCCTCTGTGCCCCTCTCTCTGTCTCTGTCTTCCTCCCTCTCTATCTCCCTCTCTCTCTGTGCGCACCTCTCTCGCTTTGTCTCCCTCTGTCTCACTCTCTCTGTCTCACTCTCTCCTTCTCTCTGTCTCTGTCTGTCTGTTTCCCTTTGTCTCTGTCTCTCTCTATCTCTCTCTCTCTCTCTCTCTCGGTGCTCATGAGTGCTGGGCAGCCTGGCCTTCAGCCTTGTCTGGAAGGTTCCTGTGACATAAAAGGGGTCACGGAGAGCGAGAAAGACAGAAAGGGAGGCCAAATCAATTAGCACAGTCAGGGTCCCGTAAGGTTCACTGGCTTCGGGCGGGATCTCCACATGAAAGGACGTCAGTCCCATTCTCCTAATTGTTCACACCACGGGAGACTTGTAGCTGACAGCATCCACTCACTCCCTCTTTCTTCCCCCCACTCTGTCTGTCTATCTCTCTCTCTCTCTGAGAACTATCTCTCTCTCTCTCAATCTCTCACTCTCTCCCTATTTTTCTGCCTCTCTGTCTCGTGCACTCTCTCTCTCTCTCACCCCCCTTCCCACTCTCCATCTCCCCCTTACCTTCCTTTTCAACTCCGCAGTCTCTCTCTCTCACTCCCTATTCTTTCTCTCTCATTTCCCACTCTCCCTTTCTCCTCAACTCTCTCTCTCTCTCATTCTTCTCATCTCTCCCTCCCCCTCCGTCACTCCCTATTCTCCCTCTCTCTGAATAATTGAATTGTTGCATCCTGACAGTGCAGAAGGAGGCCATTCAGCCCATCAGGTCTGTACTGACTCTCCGACAGAGCAACCCAAACAGGCCAAAACCAGCCTATACCCGCCTCTCAACCCCACTCTCTCTCTCTCTTTCTAAAATCCATGTTCACTCTTTCTCCACAATTTTCTCTCCTGCTCTTCAGGATAGGGCCTTAGGGGCTGGAGAAGTTTGTAGAGATAGGGAGGTTTGTAGAGACTTAAACCTCCTTCTTTAACCTGGAGGAGGTTAAAGATATAGGGAGCATTGTGGGGGCTGGAGGAGGTTAAAGTATAGGAAGGATTGTAAGGGCTGGACGAGGTTACAGAGATAGGGAGGGCTGTAGGGGCTGGAGGAGGTTACAGAGATAGGGAGGGCTGTAGGGGCTGGAGGAGGTTACAAAAATAAGGTGGCTTGTAAGGGCTGGAGAAGGTTACAAAGATAGGGAGGGTTGTAGCGGCTGGAGGAGGTTACAGAGATAGGGAGTGTTGTAAGGGCTGGAGGAGGTTACAGAGATAGGGAGGGTTGTAAGGGCTGGAGGAGGTTACAGAGATAGGGAGGGTTGTAGGGGCTGGAGGAGGTTACAGAGATAGGGAGGGTTGTAAGGGCTGGAGGAGGTTACAGAGATAGGGAGGGTTGTAAGGGCTGGAGGAGGTTACAGAGATAGGGAGTGTTGTAAAGGCTGGAGGGGGTTACAGAGATAGGGAAGGTTAGAGTCATAGAGATTCACAGCATGGAAAGGGGCCCTTCGACCCAACTTGGCTATGCTGCCCTTTTTTTTAAGAAAGCACTAAACTAATCCCAATTGCCCGCATTTGGCTCATATTCCTCTACACTCATCGGACCCATGTAACTTTCTAAATGCTTTTTAAAAGATAAAATTGCACCCGCCTCTAGAGCTTGTTCCAGACACTCACTAGTCTCTGTGTGAAAAAAATTCCCCTTCTGGACACTTTTGTATCACTCCCCTCTCACCTTAAATCTATTATAGAGGTTGTGTAGCTGGAGGAGGTTACAGAAATGGAGAGGGTTGTCAGGACTAGAGGAGATTACAGAGATAGGGAGGGTTGTCAGGACTAGAGGAGATTGGATGGAGAGAAATGAGAGAATGTTGGAATGGTTGAGTGTGGGGTGTTGATGGTGGAGGGGAAAAGTACTTCACTAGCAGCATGGCTGACAGCAGAGGCGATTAACAAACAGATATACAAAAGATACACAAAAGGAATTGTACACGGTTGAAGGGAGTCTGTGGCGACCCAAGTGTAAACACTAAGGCACTGGGGAGTGGGGGCAGGTCGTGGCGGAGTGTGGGGGAGGGCAAACTCTCGGCCTGACTCAGGCTGTGCCAAGCAGCTGGAACCGATTGGAGAAAGTGAGAACTGCCATATCTTGGCAATCTGCGGTGCTGAGAGTGTTTATTTAGTGAGGAGCTGCTGTGTTGACACAGCTAGCAACTTCCCAAACTCTCGAGGCACCAGAAGCCAGATCTTCTCCTTCGAAAAAAACAGCACCAAGCTAACAGCAGAAATATCCCCATTCTCAGCAAACCAGCCCCAGCAAGTGACCCAATCATCCCAGTGAAAACCTGGCCCGGTTTTGACGGGGTCAGGTGTGGAATCCCTCATAACGCCACCCTACTGAGGGAACACCGCACTGTGGGAGGGTGAGTGCTGAGGGAGTGCCGCACTGTGGGAGGGTGAGTGCTGAGGGAGCGCCGCATTGTGGGAGGGTCAGTGCTGAGGGAGTGCCGCACTGTGGGAGGGTCAGTGCTGAAGGAGCGCCGCATTGTGGGAGGGTCAGTGCCGAGGGAGGGCTAGTTTGATATTAAAACTGTACTCCTGCCCTTTCTGGTCTGGCACTGCCTGACCTGTGGTGAGGGCCAGAAAAGGTTGAGAAGGGGTTAACTCAGCCTGACTGACAGAAGTGAAGTAAATACAATGGCCTGGCAGTCCTGGCTGCTTGCCCAGGCTGTCTGATCGCGTTTTAATTTCCTCGACTCTATTATGCCTCAGCTACGGTCTGCCGGGGCCACAGTCAGCATCTTAATTACGGGAAATGGTCGAGCTGCCAAAGCAACATTACACCCTTTTCCTCAAGTTAGAGAGTGGCGCAGTGAACAGAGCACTAGCTCCGAGAGAGAGCTAGAGAGAGGGTGAGGAGATAGAGAGTGGCACAGTGAACAGAGCACTAGCTCCGAGAGAGAGCTAGAGAGAGGGTGAGGAGATAGAGAGTGGCACAGTGAACAGAGCACTAGCTCCGAGAGAGAGCTAGAGAGAGGGTGAGGAGATAGAGAGTGGCGCAGTGAACAGAGCACTAGCTCCGAGAGAGAGCTAGAGAGAGGGTGAGGAGATAGAGATTAGCGCAGTGAACAGAGCACTAGCTCCGACAGAGAGAAAGAGAGAGAGAGAGACAGAGATTAAGTCGGCTTGAGGGTGAGAGAGGGGAAGAGAGTGGGGACAGTGAGAGAGAGAGAAAAACAGAACAGAGAGAGTCAAGGACACAGAGAGAGGATGAAAGATAGTGAGAGAGAAAGAGAGTGAGTGGGAAAGAGTGAGTCGCGGACACAGAGTTTGCAAGGAAGAATGACAGCGTAAGAAAAAGAGAGCCAGTAGGAAAGAGCGTGAGAGAGTGAAAAGTAGATAGCAGAAGACTGTGGTAGTGTCATGGAGAGAGAGAGAAAGAGAGAGATGGAAGGGGTGACAGAGAGGGAAAGAGGGAAAGAGTCAGGACAGTGGGAGAAAAAGTGAAAGAGAGCAGAAGCAAGAGGGAGAGAAAGAGAGCTGGAGAGAGTGTCGAGGGCAGAGTCAGAGAGATTGGGAGGGAAGGAGAGAGAGGGAAGGAGAGAGAGCAGAGAACTCCAGGAGACTGTCAGTCAGAGAGAAAGAAGGAGGGGGAACTGAAACCAGGGCAGTGATGGAGGATGGAGTTGAGAGAGGGAGTGAGAGTAAAGGAGAGAAGGAGCAAGAGTAAAGAAAGAGAATGGGTGCAAGGGATACTTGAACACTGCAAGAGCTGGATTACGTTGAAATGGAGAAATTAAGGGGAGAGCTCTTTCAAAAGGGCATGGCATGTTCAGAATGGGCCGAATGTCCTCTTGCTAGTAAGATCTGATTTGCAGTGTTGTATGACGATCACTGGCTGGGTCCAGCATTTACATCTCCCCATCCCTAATTGCCATTTGTGAAGGTGGTGGATGAGCCACCATCTTGAACCCACTGCAGTCCCCTGTGGTGTAGGTACACCCACAGCGCTGTTAGGGAGGGAGTTCCAGGATTGTGACCCAGCCACAGTGAAGGAATGGCCAATATATTTCCAAGTCAGGATAATGTGTGTGTGGGGGGGAAACTTGCAAGTGATGGATGTTCCGCATGATGTCTGCTGCCCTTGTCTTTCTAGGGGGTAGAGGTGGTGGGATTGAGCGATGCTGTGGAAGGAACCTTGGCGAGTCACTGCAGTGCATCTTGTAGACGGTACACACTGCTGCCGCTGTGCGTCTGTGACCTTCCAGATAGCAGAGGTCATAGATAGGGAAAATTTTTGCCAAAGCTCTGTTCACAGATTTTTCAAAAAAGGTACATTTCTCTCCAAAAATTCAATTCAGTTACTGGTGAGTGAGTGGCGAGGGACTAGATATTCAATCACACGTCTTACATTTCCCACAGCTAAGAGATAGATAATCTTACAGATGGAAAAGTTCTTTAATCTCCTCCAGACCCTACAACCCTTCCTGTCTCTGTTACCTCCTCCAGCCTTTACAATCCTCTTGTTCTCTGTAACCTCCTCAAGCCCCTACAACCCTCCCTATCTCTGTAACCTCCTCCAGTCCCTACAAACCTCCCTATCTCTGTAACCTCCTCCAGTCCCTACAACCCTCCCTATCTCTGTAACCTCCTCCAGTCCCTACAACCCTCCCTATCTCTGTAACCTCCTCCAGTCCCTACAACCCTCCCTATCTCTGTAACCTCCTCCAGTCCCTACAACCCTCCCTATCTCTGTAACCTCCTCCAGGCTTACAACTCTCCCTATCTCTGTAACCTCCTCCAGTCCCTACAACACTGCCTATCTCAGTAACCTCCTCCTGTCCCTACAACACTGCCTATCTCAGTAACCCCCTCCAGTTCCTATCTAACTGTCTATTGACAATATTCAATGTTTTGGCCTCAACTGCTTTCTATGGTAGTGAATTCCACAGCCGACCGCTCGCTGGGTGAAGGAATTTCTCCTCATCTGTGTCCTAAACGGTCCACCTTATATCCTCAAACGGTGACCCCTGATTCTGGGCACCCCTATCATCTGGAACATCCTTCCTGCATCCACCCTGTCTAGTCCTGTTCAAATTTTATATGTTTCCATGAGGATCACCCCTCATTCTTCTAAATACAATCCTAACCGACTCAATCTCTTCTCGTACGTCAGTCCCACCATCCCAGGAATCAGTCTGTAAACCTTCTCTGCACTTCCTCTATAGCAAGGACATCCTTCCTCAGATAAGGAGAGCAAAACTGCACGCAATATTCCAGATGTGGCCTCAGCACGGCCCTGTATAATCTACTCCTGGACCCAAAACCTCTCACAATGAAGGCCAGTGTACCATTTACCTTCCTTACTGCCTGCTGCACCTGCACACTTACCTTCAGCAACTGGGGTACAAGGACACCCAGATCTCATTGCACACTCCCTTTTCTTAATTTATATCCATCCAAGTAATAATCTGCCACCCTGTTTTTGCTACCGAAGTGGATAACTTCACATTTATGCAAAATATGGTGTGTCCACCACTGATTTGCCCTCTCACTCAACATGTCCAAATCACACTGCACCATCTGAACACTCAGTAAGAGTCTGGCAACACCAATTTTAAATCCAACCGATTTATTTGATAGTAAATCTGCAAGTTTTCGACTTTCGTCTTTGTCAGGCAAATGCAGTGTTCTGGTCTGCAATAGAACACATATCAGCACAGACAGTCACAGATTGCTGATTGCCATCTGAACACTGCCACCACACTGCGTCTCACCTTCTTTAGGTAACCGGCCTTTGTCCCGATGAAGACCACCGTGTGCCCGTTGTAATTGTACGTGGCCACAGCCGTCATCCTGTCCGTCTTATCCTGGAAAAGCGGGATCCCTTCTACTGGCCGCGTGCCCCCCAGGGGCTGGTTGAAGTCCTGCCCGCAGAAATCATCCTCGATTTTGAGAGGCTGTGCGATGGAAAGCAAGATTAGAAAGCGTAGTTAAGACAGTGCTTCCATTTCTGCTGCTCCCCCCTCCCCACACCCACCCCTTCGCTCCCCCAATGCCCCTCCCCGATGTCGCCAGAGGCACGGAGGCGAAGACAATTGCAGTCGAGCAGCTTGGCCCGCCACCCGCCCGCCCTTCTTGTGCCGTTGAGGTGGTGCTTATGGTTAACATGTTCCATCCACCGCAACCATCACCACTCTGCCCCACTCCCTCCCTCCAACCCCCTCCCCCACCCTTAGCCTACTCCAGATGGCCAGCACAGTTATTCAACTACTGAGGGCATAGCAAGACAAGCTACAACAGCCCTGGATGATGCGGCTGTTTGGATTAGAATCACAGAATCCCAACAGTACAGAAGTTGACCATTCAGCCCATCGAGCCTACAACAATCTCACCCCCATCCTGTAACCCTACATATTTACCCTGCTCGAATCTAGGATCAATTTATTTCGGCCAATCGATCTAACCCGCACATCTTTGGATTGTGGGAGAAAACCGAAGCACCCAGAGGAAACCCAGGCAGACATAGGGGAAACGTGCAGATTCCACGCAGACAGTGACCTGAGGAATCAATCCCAGGTCCCTGGCGCTCTGAGGCAGCAATGCTAGCCACTGTGCCACACCACATGTTAGGGGTGGAGCAGGGGGGAAAGGGTGGTCAGTAAATGCCAATGGGCAGCAATCAGTCACTCAATTCACATACCCACAATGTTCCACAGAATTTCCCTCCCCAACCATCACACCAGCCAACCCTCTAGGAAATGGCCAAAGCTGACACCCAAAGTCAGATTCTGTCACATTGAGTGGAAAGTACCTGAATTTTTAGGGAAAGTCTGACATATCCAGATTATGGACAGGAACTGTGCAGATCCAGAGGACAGGGCTGGAATAAATCAGGCAGCACAGCATGATAAAGCCGTGGACAGCACTGAGCTTTGACAGATAATCAGCTATTTCAGTATTGCTCACAATCGACTGTTCCAACCCTCTCCAGTCTCCCACTGCACACTCCCCTTCTCCCATTCTGCTGTCCCGTGCCCTCACTCACACCAAATTCCCAACAATTGCTGACCAGGTCTGATCACACCTCCATTTAAAAATTCACTATCACTGCTTTCTAATCCTTCCCTCCCTCCATCCGCAACCTCCTCCAGTTCCTGCAATCCTCCCTATCTCCACAACATCCTCCAGTTCCTGCAATCCTCCCTATCTCCACAACATCCTCCAGTTCCTGCAATCCTCCCTATCTCCACAACATCCTCCAGTTCCTGCAATCCTCCCTATCTCTGTAGCCTTCTTACCCCTACAACCCTCCTTTTCTCTGTAACCTTCTTGCCCTTACAATCCTCCCTATCTCTGTAACGTCCTCCAGCCCCTACAATCCTAGCTCTGTAATCACCTCCAGCCCCTACAACTCTACCTATGAAACCTCCTCCAGCCCCTACAACCCTCCCTATCTCTGTAACCTCCTCCAGCCCTCCGAGCATCCCGCGATTCCCGTCAATCCGCCCTTGGTGGCTGTGCCTTCAGCTGCCTGGGGCGTATGGGCCAAACCTTTCTGTCACTCTCTCTCTCTCTCTGTCTGTCTCACTCTGTTACTCTCTCTCTCTCTCTCTGTCTGTCTCACTCTGTCACTCTCTCTCTCTCTCTCTGTCTGTCTCACTCTGTCACTCTCTCTCTCTCTCTGTCTGTCTCACTCTGTCACTCTCTCTCTCTCTCTTCCTTTAAGACACTCCTTAAAATCCCATCTCTTTGATGCAGCTTTTGGATGCTTGTCCCTAATATCTCCTTTGGTGACATGGGGTCAGATACACTCTGATTTCTGCTGCTCTGAAATGCCTTAGCGGACATTTAACTGTATTAAAGGGGATAGAGGAATACAGGCAGACGATGTTGTTGTAACCCCAGCTGCCTCGAGCCCGTCACAATACTGCCGTACGCAGCTTCACAGGGCTGGGCAGATGGAGAAGGGGAGTCACACTGAATCTGAAATGAGCAACCCCCAGAGCAGGGAGGAGTGATGAGGAGACTCCAGCTCACAGGGAGAGGCCAGGATTGATTCTCATTGAGTGGGAGAAGCCTGAGGGTGACAGAGTGGCAGTGTTTAGCACTGCTGCCTCACAGCACCAGGGACCCAGGTTCGATTCCCGGCTCAGTTCATTGCCTGTGTGGAGTCTGCGCATTCTCCCCATATCTGCGTGGGTTTCCTCCGAGTGATTCGGTTTCCTCCCGCATTACAAAGATGTGCAGGTTTGGTGGATTAGACATGCTAAAATACCCCTTAGTGTCCAAAGATTGTAGGTTAGTGGATTGGCCATGCTAAATTACTCCTTAGTGTCTAAGATGTACAGATAAGGGGGATTAGCAGGGTAAATACATGGGTTTATAGGTATCTGGATTGTGTAAAATGCTCTGTTGAAGATTTAGTGCAAGCTCGATGGGCTGACTGGCCTCCTTCTGTTCTGTGGGGATACTATGACTCTAAGACATATGCAAGGGGGAGGGGAGAGAGTGAGTGTGAGTGAGTGGAGGGGGCAGCCAGCGTGAGAGTGTGGGGAGGGAAAGAGCAAGTGTGGGGGAGGGAGTGAGTGAGCGTGAGGGACTAGGAGAGGGGGTAGCGAGCATGAGGGAATGGGGAGGGGCTAAATGAGCATGAGGGAATGGGGAGAGGGTGAGCGAGCATGAGGGAGTGTGTGAGGTGATGCATTTCGGGAGAAAGAATGTAGGAGGGAGGTACATGATAAAGGGTAGACCTATTAAGAGTGTAGAAATACAGAGGGACCTGGGGGTGCAGGTGAACAAGTCTCTGAAGGGTGGTAGAGCAAGTGGAGAAGGTTGTGAAGAAAGCATATGGTATGTTAGCCTTTATAGGAAGGGGTATAGAGTACAAGAGCCGGCCTTTAATGTTGCAGTTGTATAAAACGTTGGTTAGACCTCATTTGGAATACTGCGTCCAGTTCTGGTCGCCCTACTACCGGAAGGACATGGAGTCTCTGGAGAGAGTGCAGAGGAGGTTTACCAGGATGCTGGCTGGTATGGGAGGTCTGAGTTACGAGGAGAGGTTAGGCAAATTGGGACTGTTTTCCTTAGAAAGACATAGACTTAGAGGAGACCTAATAGAGGTGTACAAGATTATGAGGGGTATAGATTGAGTAAACAGGGTTAAGCTTTTTCCTAGGATGGACTCAAATAGCACGAGGGGTCACGGGCTTAGGGTTAGGGGGGTAAGGTATAATTTGGAGGGAGTGTTTTCACACAGAGGGTGGTGGGGGTATGGAATGCGCTGCCAAGTAAAGTGGTGGAGCCAGGTACTCTGGAGTTATTTAAGAAATGCTTAGATGGGCACATGAACAGAATGGGAATGGAGGGGTACAGAAAACTGATTTAAAATAGGGATCATGAGCCTTGGGAGTCCCTGGGAAGTGTGTAAATAGATGATGATATTGATGTACTTGTTTTTATCCTACAGGTGCTTTGGTCCACCTTGTTGTCTAACAAGAGGCATACACGCGATGGGTCGTGAGAGGGCTGCTGTTGGATTTTTTTTGAGAGTATCCTAGTGCTCCACGTCGTTAGTGTACGCTTGACCTGGACCATTTGATGGGCAACACGACAGCTCAGTGACTATCGCTGTGCTGTGCAGATACATGGATTTGGGCCTGTGTCTGTGGGAGTTTGCGCATTCTCCTCGTGCTTGTGTGGGTTCTCCGGGTGCTCCCATATCCCAAACATGTGCTCTTAGGCTAATTGGCAAAACAAATTCTCCCTAAATTGACTCAAATTTGGTTTTTAATCCATAGATCTATAAACATGGACAGGGATCACGGGTAGAGATGGGAACATCGGGGTGGCAGCGCGGGCTCGTTGGGCTGAAGGGCCTGTTTCCTGTGCTGTTTTGTACTTTGTTCTTTGAGTGGGGCAAGGGGTGAGTGAGGTGAGTGAGGTGGTGAGCAAGCGTGGGGGGTTGGAGCGAGCATGAGGGGGAGAGTGAGCATGAGGAATGAGGGAGGTGGGGAGGGGGTGAGCGAGCATGAGGGAGGTCGAGAGGGGGTGAGGGAGTGGGGAGGGGGTGAAGAGGGTGAGTGAGCATGAGTGAGTGGGAAGGGGTTGAGGGAGGTGGGGAGGTGGTGAGCGAGCATAAGGGGAATGGGAAGAGGTGAGCGTGAAGGAGGTGGATAGGGGGGTGAGTGAGCATGAGGGAGTGGAGTAGGGGTGAGCGAGCGTGAGGGAGGTGGGGGGAGGGGGTGTGCGAGCGTGAGGGAGGTGGGGAGGGGGTGTCGAGCGTGAGTAGTGGGGAGGGGGTGTGCGAGCGTGAGGGAGGTGGGGAGGGGGTGTGGAGCGTGAGGGAGGTGGGGAGGGGTGTGCGACGTGAGCGTGAGCGTGAGGGAGGTGGGAGGGGGTGTGTGAGCGTGAGGGAGGTGGGGAGGGGGTGTGTCGTGAGGGAGGTGGGGGGGTGTAAGGGAGGGTGGGGAGGGGTGTGCGAGCGTGAGGGAGGTGGGGAGGGGGTGTGGGGTGTGCGAGCGTGAGGGAGGTGGGGAGGGGGTGTGCGAGCGTGAGGGAGGGTGGGGAGGGGGTGTGCGAGCGTGAGGGAGGTGGGGAGGTGGTGAGCGAGCATAAGGGGAATGGGAAGAGGTGAGCGTGAAGGAGGTGGAGTAGGGGGGGTGAGTGAGCGATGAGGGAGGTGGAGAGGGGGCGAGCGAGCGTGAGGGAGGTGGGAGGGGGCGAGCGAGCGTGAGGAGGTGGGAGCGAGCGGAGGGAGGTGGGGAGGGGGCGAGCGAGCGAGCGAGCGCGAGGGAGGTGGAGAGGGCGAGCGAGCGAGGGAGGTGGAGAGGGGGCGAGCGAGCGTGAGGGGAGGTGGAGAGGGGGCGAGCGAGCGCGAGGGAGGTGGAGAGGGGGCGAGCGAGCGCGAGGGAGGTGGAGAGGGGGCGAGCGAGCGCGAGGGAGGTGGAGAGGGGGCGAGCGAGCGCGAGGGAGGTGGAGAGGGGGCGAGCGAGCGCGAGGGAATGGATTCATGTGAAGGGATGTATTCACATGAAGAGATTCAGTGGTGGGTCTGAAGGTTTCTCACGATCAACACAAACAGACCCAGGCGTTACTACTGCCACTTCCCATTCCCCCCAGGAACTCTTATCTCTGGCTGGGAGATAGATGTTACTGTTTGAGAGATAACGGTGGTTTATTTGATAGGCCTCGAGGGAGCCTGGGTAGACTGAGGCCTTCCACATTATCTGTGCAGGGACCTGTATATGTGCCTCTCTGTGTGCAGACTCGATGCTTTGTGCACAATTCATAAAAGACCTGGATCTAGACTTAAACCGGCCTACAGCAGGGAGGACTGAGGCAGGTTTCCTCTATGAAAAATTCGGGGCACAGGTTAGCTATGGAGTAAATCTCCCTCCACACTGTTCCCATCAAACACTCCCAGGACAGATACAGCACGGGGTTAGATACAGAGTAAAGCTCCCTCGACACTGTTCCCATCAAACACTCCCAGGACAGGTACAGCATGGGGTTAGATACAGAGTAAAGCTCCCTCTGCACTGTCCCCCATCAAACATTCCCAGGACAGGTACAGCATGGGGTTAGATACAGAGTAAAGCTCCCTCTACACTGTCCCCATCAAACACTCCCAGGACAGGTACAGCACGGGGTTAGATACAGAGTAAAGCTCACTCTACACTGTCCCCCATCAAACACTCCCAGGACAGGTACAGCATGGGGTTAGATACAGAGTAAAGCTCCCTCTGCACTGTCCCCATCAAACACTCCCAGGACAGTACACTGTTGGGTTAGGCAGGAAAATGGATCAGTTCTACCCTAACATTGAAAGGGATAGCAGGCTTAAAGGCCTAAATGGCCCTGTGTCTATTTCATCATATTTGCAAATATAGAAGCTGTCGCCTGCGAAGTAGGGGCTGGGCAGAGGACTGACTTTATTGTTTCTGGGGATGTGGGGAGGCCAACATCAGTTGTCCATCCCTAATTACCTCTTGAATTGAATGTCTGACTTGAGTCTAACTTAGGGCTCCGATCATAGTGAACCATTGCTGTGTGTGTGAGAAGATCTTGAGTCACACATAGGCCAGACCAGGGTAAAGGTGGAAGATTTCCTTTTCCCCTAAAGGGGACAGCGTCAGGATGACACAGTGGTTAGCACTGCTGCCTCACAGCATCAGGGACCCGGGTTTGATTCCCAGCTGGGTCACTGTCTGTGTGGAACTTGCATGTTCTCCCCATGTCTGCGTGTTTCCTCAGGGTGCTCCTGTTTCCTCCCATAGTCCGAAAGACGTGCTGGTTAGGTGCATTGGCCGTGCTAAATTTTCCCTCGGTGTACCTGAACTGGTGCCGGAGTATAGCAACTGAGGGATTTTCACAGTAACTTCATTGCAGTGTTAATGTAAGTCTGTTTGTGACACCAATTAATAAACTTTCTAAATATTAGTGAAGCAGATGAGTTTTGAATGACAATTGCTGGAATTACTGAGACTAACTTTATAATTCCTGAATTTTTATATTTGACTTTGACGGGATTTGAACCTGGCACCCCGGAGCATTAGCTGGATTAGTCATTCACTGATGTCACTACCACCTCCCGATGGATCCGTGGATGCCTCACGCAGAAAGATATTTCATAGTAGATGGAAACGGCTGAGATGCAGACCGGCTGTAACCCCCATTAGCTGGGCGAGGCTCGAGGAGCAGAATGGCCCCCTTTGCCGCTCCTATGTGACAGAGATGGCCGAGGAGTGAGGGAGGCATTGTGCTCATTAAGCAGGCACTGTGCAGCTGCAGATGGAGCATACCTGGGAGGGTCAGGCTGACAGCCCACAGGGATAGCCAGCTCTCTCCATAGGGTCCCAGCAGGCGAGGTAAACATCCAAAACATAGATTTCCCAATCCCTGCTGTGTACATATATGTGAAATCTCCTCCAGGCCATACAACCCTCCCTATCTCTGTAACCTCTTCCAGCTCCTACAACCCTCCCTATCTGTAACCTCTTCCAGCTCCTTTATTCCTCCCTATCTCTGTAATCTCCTCCAGGCCCTACAACCCTCCCTATCTCTGTAACCTCCTCCAGCTCCTACAACCCTCCCTATCTCTGTAACCTCCTCCAGCTCCTACAACCCTCCCTATCTCTGTAACCTCCTCCAGCCCCTACAACCCTCCCTATCTCTGTAACTCCTCCAGCCCCTACAACCCTCCCTATCTCTGTGACCTCCTCCAGCCCCAAAACCCTCTCTATCTCTGTAACTTCCTTTGACCCCTACATCCCACCCAATCTCTGAAATCTCCTCCAGCTCCCTACAATCTTACCTCTGTAACTTCTTCCAGCCCTTACAAACCTCTCTATCTCTGTCACCTCCTCCTCTAGGCCCTATAATCCTCCTTACCTCTGTAACCCCCTCCAGCCCTACAATTCTCCCTATCTCTGCCACCTCTTACAGTCCTCTGAGATCTCTGCACTGCTCTGATTCTGGCCTCTCGAGCATCCCCCGATTCCCAGCGCTCCACCATTGGTGGCCGTGCCTTTGTCTGCTTGGGCCCTAAGCTCTAGCATTCCCTCCCTAAATCTTACTTTCTATGCCTCCCTCTCTCTTTCTGCCTCCCTCTCTCTTTCTGCCTCTTCCCTCTCCCCCTCTCTGTGTGTGTCTCTCTCTGTGTCTCTCTCTCTCTCCCTCTCTCTCTGTGTCTCTCTCTCTCTCCCCCTCTCTGTCTCTCTCTCTCTCCCTCTCTCTCCCTCTGTGTCTCTCTCTCCCTCTCTCTGTGTCTCTCTCTCTCTCTCTCTCTCCCCTCTCTGTCTCTCTCTCTCCCCTCTCTCTCCCTCTGTGTCTCTCTCTCTCTCTCTCTCTGTGTCTCTCTCTCTCTCTCTCTCTCCCTCTCTCTGTGTCTCTCTCTCTCCCCTCTCTGTCTCTCTCTCTCTCCCTCTCTCTGTGTCTCTCTCTCTCCCCCTCCCTCTCTCCTGTCTCTGTTTCTCTCTCTCTCTCCTTTAAAGTGTTCCTTTAAAACCATCTCTCTGACTGAGCATTTGGTCCCCTGTCCGCAGGCTCAGTATTGAATTTTGTTCGACACTGGTTGTCTGCACCACCTTAGGGAAGTTTCCCCAGACTGTACAGACACTATACAAATGAGCCCTGTTGCCTGGCACTGTGGCATGGGATCGAGTGTACAGAGAAGAGGGTGTGGCGAGGAAGGAGAGTTGATGACACATGTGCCCGCCCTGCCAGCGCCCTTTCTTGTGATGCTGATAGCGCAGGGTTTTCCACTGATACCCTCCGGGGGCCCTCCCGCTCCCTGCTTCACACTCCATGTCACCGTAAACAACTTCAGAGCAATCTCCTCGGAATACTGCCAGACCCGTGGGAAATGAGAGAGAGAGAGAGAGAGATACCTAATCAGGAAACCCTGACTTTCAAACATAAATCTGACTCTGTCAGATATCTGCAGCCCCACTATCAGGCCATTCAGCCCTCTGCTCCCTGCCACTATTCCTGCCCCCACACCAGGCTCCTTCTTCATCTTTCTCTCTCTCTCTCTCTTCCACCACTCTTCCCACATTGGAGGACAGGAAGAAAGGGGCAGGTGTAGGCTCCTTGAGGCTGTTCATCCACTTAAAAACTGTTTAAAAATGCAACATTTAAACATGCAAGAAATTACAAAGGGTTCTGAACATAGCCCAATCCATCACACAAACCCAGACTCCCATCCGTTAACTCTATCTTCACTTCCCGCTGCCTCGGAAAAGCAACCAGCATAATTAAAGACCCCACGCACCACGGACATTCTCTCTTTCCACCTTCTCCCGTTGGGAAAAAGATACAAAAGTCTAAGGTCACATACCAACCGACTCAAGAACAGCTTCTTCCTTGCTGCTGTCAGATTTTTGAATGGACCTTCTTCGTACTAAGCTGATCTTCCTCTACACCCTAGCTATGATTGTAATACTGCACTCACTCCTTTCCTTCTCTTTGTATGGTATGCTTTGTCTGTATAACGCACAAGAAACAGTACTTTTCACAGTATACATGTGACAATAATAAATCAAATTGAATATAAAATGATTATGCCTCACTCTCCATTTTCTCCCCAAGTCCCTTGACATCTTTAATATTGTCCAATCTCAGAACATGCTCAATGACTTGGTCTCCCATGCTGAGAATTCCAAAAATTCACCATCCTCCAAGTGAAGACATTTCTTCTCACCTCGGTCCTAAATGGCCTCCCCCAGATCCTGAGACCCCTTGTTCTAGACTTACCCCCACATCCACCACCCCCCTACCCTGACTCCCAGCCACAGAAGAGCATCCCCTTCACATTCACCCCGTCCAGTCCCGAGAGGATTTTGTAAGCTTGAGTGAGGTCGCCTCTCACTCTTCAAAATCCAACAGAACGCAGGGCCCAATCTCTTCTATCCCTGAATAATCTAAAACATTGATTAAGCCACAGCCAGAGCACTGTGTGTGGCTCTGGAATCTGTATTATAGGAGGGAGTGGATAGCACTGGAAAGGATGTGTGAGGAGATTTATCAGGATGTTGCCTGGGCTGGAGGGTTTTAGTGATGAAGACAGATTGGATGGACTGGGATTGTCTTTCTTGGAGCAGAAGAGACTAAAGGGGATATGATCGGGATGAATTAGACTTTTGAATGGACCTACTTCATATTAAGTTGATCTTTCTCTACACATTAGCTATGACTGTAACACTACAGTCTGCACTCTCTCCTTTCCTTCTCTATGAATGGTATGCTTTGTTTGTATACAGTGTAAGAAACAAAGCTTTTCACTGTATGTTAATACACTTGACAATAATAAATCAAATCAAAGACCTATGCTAGCCCCTTTAAACTAACTCCTCAATTGGCCTCAACACTAGCCCCTGCAATATTTCTCCAAACCTCACTTACCATAACAAATCAGATCAAAATCAATCTTTCTCCGTCTAAGAAACACTCTGCCTTTCTGTTTTTCCCATGAACATGGATAACCACACATTTTATCTTGCTTATATTCAATCTGCCATGCTCTCACCAACTCACTCACTTACCTGTCCCAGTCCCTCCTATGAAGCCACCTTGTACCTTCCCTACAATTCACATTCCCATCCAATTATGTTCCCGCTATCAAATCATTGATAAAGATTGTAAATCCATATTGAGTTTATCCAGCTCCCACCACCCACCCTCCCCAATCCCCTTAAACACACGATTCACCTCAACCATTCCCTGAGGTAGCCACTTCCACAGTCTCCCCACTCTCTGGATATAGGAGTTTGATAGGTCTTACTTGATGGATAGAAAGAGGGATAAAGAAGTGGAGGTCAGGTTGGGGGGGGTGGGGCTGAATTCCAGAGCTTAAGAGCCTCCGAGGCAGCTGAAGGTACGGCCGCCAATTGAGGTGATGGAAAACCGGAACATGCTCGAGAGGTCGGAATTGGAGAAACGCAAAGATCTCGGAGGGTTGTAGAAGGTTACAGAGAGATAGGGAGAGCTGTAAGAGGCTGGAAGAGGTTACAGAGATAGGGAATGTAGGGGCTGGAAGAAGTTACAGATATAGGGAGGGTTCTGGGGGCTGGAGGAGGTTACAGAGATAGGGAGGGTTGTCAGGGCTGGTCAGTGGGGGATGGAATCCAGGTGTCTGGAGGGGACTAACATGGAGGAATTGGGCAAAGGAGAAAGATAGCTGGAAGGGATGATGGAGATGAAGGGAGACAGAGAGTGAGAGAGAGGGAGAATGCCTGGAGTTGGCATGGACAGGATGTACCCTGCAGGTCCCTTGTGCTGCCCATCTCACCCTCCTCCCAAACCTTCCCCACACCCCAGAGCGGGCACTCACCGAGTTGATGCAGACCAGCTCCTTGTTGAGGAGCCAGGGGAGCGAGAGCTTGCCCTCGCCCCGGTAACACGACTGGATGCGCGCCTTGATGCGCTCCTTGATGGCGCTGATGGTGAAGAGGCAGAGCAGGGAATCGCCGGGCGGGTCGGCCCGGTGCTTCTGGCCCCGGGAGAAGACGGCAAACAGGACGTCCTCGTCCTCGGGCACTCCCAGCGACTGGGCCAGCCGCCGCCCAGGCTTGCCCAGGTGGGCGGCCTGAGCCAACCGGTACTCCACCCCATCCCGCGTGCAGCCGATGGGGAACTCCACGTAGGAGTAGAACTTGGAGTCGCCGGCGCAGAGGCGCACGATCTTGGAGGTGTAGAAGGGCTCTCCGCTGGCGTCGGGTGAGGTCAACTCCGTGTCGAGCTGCAGCGTGACAAAGTAGACAAAGCGCTGGCTGGCAAAGGCGTAGATGTAGTAGATGTCAAAGGCCGGGAAGCGGGAGAGGGTGTCCGACGGGATCTTCAGCTGCGAGGACACAAACTCATCCTGGTAGACCAGGCCGAACATATGGGCGTCCTCGGCGTTGGGCGTGAGGCGGCGGCTCGACAGCGTGGGGAAGTACTCCGACTTTCCGGCGATGGAGGTCCCGATGAAGAGGCTGCTTTCACCGTCGGCCCCTTCCACTGCCACGCCGGCCATGGCGCCCGACTCGTTGACGCTGGAGAGGTAGTGCTCCTTGCGGTGGTGCGGCTCTCCCAACTTGAAGAGGTCGCCCAGCCGCAGGAACTGGCAGACGCCCTGCCAGACGCTGCCGCAGGCCACCAGCCTGTCGCCCGGGTAATCGATCAGCAGCAGCTTGTTGACGTTGGGAGCTGGCGACAGCCCCTGGGCGCAGGCCCGCACGCTGGGTGGCGGGTAGCAGCGGGCATTGTCCTCTACTGGGCCGGTCAGGTGCAGCCGTAGCTCACTCAGGTTGCCCGCCAGCTTGTACACGCGATTGACGGCGCCCAGGAAGACCGCCCCCGTGTCCCGGTGCACCGCCAGGTGCGCCAGCCTGGTGCCCGTCACCGAGAAGCTCCGGAAGTCTGGACGATGGGCGCCCACCAGGTGCGTGGTCGCTGCCCCCCACAGCATCAGCCCAATCAAGTAGGCGGCCATCTTGGATCCCCTCTGAGTCGCCAACAGTTGGCCCATCCCAGTGGCACCGTCTGTGCGGGAACTCATTCCCCCAACGTCCCTCGTCTCCCTCAGTCCAACTCTATTCTGTCCTCGGAGAACAAATCATTCCTGCAGGAGGAAGAGAATAGGTTTTTCAGCCAAGTCCCAGCCCTTCCGCAACTCGTGGACACCTTTGGAGCTCTCCCGTTATTTCAGACAGTCAACTATACATAGAGAACTGCATCAAAGGCATGTGCATTCATATAACTACTGTAACATCTCTTAGGAACACCATAAATGTGGGAGCACCGCGCTGTGGGCCGGTCAGCGCTGAGGGAGCGCCGCGCTGTGGGCCGGTCAGCGCTGAGGGAGCGCCGCGCTGTGGGCCGGTCAGCGCTGAGGGAGCGCCGCGCTGTGGGCCGGTCAGCGCTGAGGGAGCGCCGCGCTGTGGACGGGGGTCAGTGCTGAGGGAGCGGTGCACTGTGGGAGGGTCAGTGCTGAGGGAGTGCTGCACTATGAGAGGTCAGTGCTGAGGGAGCGCCGCACTGTGGGAGGGTCAGTGCTGAGAGAGCACCGCACTGTGGGAGGGGGTCAGTGCTGAGGGAGCGCCGCTCTGTGGGACGGTCAGTGCTGAGGGAGCGCCGCACTGTGGGAGGGTCAGTGCTGTGAGAGCACCGCACTGTCAAAATGATTGTCTTTCAATATGAGACATTAAACTCAGGATCCCCATTTTCCCTCTCAGGTGGATGCAAGAAGTCCCACAGATACTATTGGAAAATATCTGGATGGTATGTGTATACGTGTGTATCTGTGCATGTATATGTCAGTGTGTGCATATATGTCTATGTGTGTGTGTGTGTGTGTGTGTGAGAGAATGTATGTACGTGTGTGTACATGAGAGTGTGTGTATGCGTATATGAAAGAGTGTGTGTGTATATGTATGAGTGTGTGTGTATAAGTGTGTGTGGGAGAGTGTGTGTATATTTGTGTGTTTGTGTTTATATGTGTGTGAGTGTGTGTGTATATAGAACATAGACCAGTACAGTACAGGCCCTTCAGCCCTCGATGTTGTGCCGAGCTATGTCTTAACCCAAGATCAAGCTATCCCACTCCCTACCATTCTGGTGTCCTTCATGTGCCTATTCAATAACCACTTGAAAGTTCCTAAAGAAAGACTCTACTATCATAGACAGCCCAATCACTCTGAGTAAAGAATCTATCTCAGACATCTCTCCTATATTTCTCACTATGAACCTTATAGTTATGCTCCCTAGTAATGGCTAAATCCATCCAAGGAAATAGTTTCTGCACATCCATGCTATTTATCCCCCTCATCATCTTATAAACCTCTAGTCGCCTGTCATCCTCCTCTGCTCCAAAGAGAAAAGCCTCAGTTCCCTCAACCTCTCCTCATAAGACCTACCCTCCAAACCAGGCAACATCCTGGTAAATCTCCTCTGCATGTTCTCCAATGCTTCCACATCCTTCTTATAGTGAGGTGACCAGAACTGAACACAATATTCCAAATGTGGTCTCACCAATGCCCGGTATAGTCGCAGCATAACCCCACTGTCTTAAACTCAAATCCCCTGTTAATAAACATTAACACATTATAAGCCTTCTCCATGGCTCTATCCATTTGAGTGGCAACCTTCAGAGATCTGTGGATATGAACCCCAAGATCTCTCTGTTCCTCCACATTCCTCAGAACCCTGCTGTTGACCCTGTAATCCACATTCAAGTTTGTCCTACCAAAACAAATCAACTCATACTTATCAGGGTTAAACTCCATCTGCCACTTTTCAGTCCAGCTCTGTACCATATCTCTACCATAGTAGAGTCTTTCTTTAGGAACTTTCAAGTGGTTATTGAATAGGCACATGAAGGACACCAGAATGGTAGGGAGTGGGATAGCTTGATCTTGGGTTAAGACATAGCTCGGCACAACATCGAGGGCTGAAGGGCCTGTACTGTACTGGTCTATGTTCTATATACACACACACTCACACACATATAAACACAAACACACAAATATACACACACTCTCCCACACACACTTATACACACACACTCATACATATACACACACACTCTTTCATATACGCATACACACACTCTCATGTACCATATCAATGTCTCTTTGCAGCCTTAAAGAGCTGTCCACCTCATCCACAATGTGTGTGTGTGTGAGAGGATGTATGTATACGTGTGTTTGAATTTGCATATGTTTGTAGAGTGATGCATATGGATGAATGTGTGTCTGTGTGTGTGTGTGTGTGTGCGCGCGCATGTTATGTATGTTTTTGTATATGTGCATGTTATATGTATGTATGTATATACGCGTGCGTGTATATGAGCATGTGTGTATGTGTATATATATATATATGTGTGTGTGTGTGTGTGCGTGTGTGTGAGAGTGTGTGTATGTATGTTTTGGGTAGGTGGGGAGGGGTTGTCCTGTGACCAATGTTTATCCTGCAATTGACAAGAAAACTGCTGATCTGGCTCAGCACCACTGCGGTGTGTGGAATCTTACTGTGCGCCAGTGAACACACTTTGAACCAAAACTATTGGTTGTGAGGTTGATGGGGAATGCAAAATCTTTCTTCCCATGGGAGCTGGGGGGGAGCAAAAACCCTCTCTCCCTCTCTTCCTTCTTCTGTCTATTTGTTCTCCATCCTTTTCACACCTTTCCTCCCTCTTTCTTCCTCTTTTCTCCCCCTTTTGTCTTCTTCTTCCTCCCTCCTCCCCAGTATCCTGTTTCTCCATCATTCCCCTCACTCTTTGTCTCCCCTTCCTCCCACTCTCCTCTCTCTCTCAGTTCCTTCTTCTCCTCCTCTCTGAGGGAGGGGTGGTAGGAACCGAGGTGGAAGAGAGGCTGTGGGCTGGCAGTGGGTTGAAGGTGGGGACAGGGAGGGAAGGGGTGGGAAGGGGAGGGGAGAATGGACGGGAGGGGCGAAGGAAACGGAGAGGAGGGGAGGAGAGGAGAGGAGGGGAAGGGGAGCAGGAGAGAGGGGAGGGGGAAAGGGAGTGGGGGGGGCAGGGGAGAGAGTGCTCTTGGAACCTGAGGGGGTATGAACTCTCACTAGGACACTGAGTAGCAGCTTCCACCAGGAGAATAAGATCATGCTTCAGTGAACGGAGAGGAGCCTGGCACCAGAGCTTTATTAACGCTGGGCACCAATACAGAGGAAACATGTGATGGAGAGATGGAGACATTCCTTCATTCCCGGGCAGAGGCACTGATTGGCAGCAGCCCCATCTGTATCCCAAGCCAGAGGATTATCAGCAGCAGAGGGACACAGAGGACCAACTAAGCTTCAATGGCCTGGGAAGAAATGAGAGAGAGAGAGAGGCAGGGAGAGAGAGAGAGAGAGACACAGAGGAAGAGGGAGAGAGAGACAGAGGAAGAGGGAGAGAGAGAGAGGAAGAGGGAGAGAGAGAGATAGACAGGGAGAGAGAGACAGACAGACAGGGAGACAGAGAGAGAGAGACAGGAAGAGAGAGAGAGAGACAGAGAGAAAGAGAGGGAAAGACAGAGAGAAAGAGAGAGAAAGAGACAGGAAGAGAGAGAGAGGGAGATGGAGAGAAACAGACAGATAGAGAGAGAAAAAGAGACAGAGACAGAGACAGAGACAGGGAGAGAGAGAAGGAGAGAGACAGAGACAGGGAGAGAGAGAGAGAGACAGAGACAGGGAGAGAGAGAGAGAGACAGAGACAGGGAGAGAGAGAGAGAGAGACAGAGACAGGGAACAGAGAACAAGAAAGAGAAAGAGAAAAAGAGACACAGAGGGTTAGAGAAGTGCCAGAGATAGGGAGAGTTGTAGAGGCTGGAGAGGTGACAGAGATAGGGAGGGATGTAGGGACTGTTTGGGATTACAGAGATAGGGAGGGTTATAGGCACTGAAAGACGTTAGAGAGATAAGGTGGGTTGTAGGGGCTGGAGCAGGGAACGGGGATAGGGAGGGTTGTAGACACTGAGGAGAGTATGAGGATAGGGAGGGTTGTAGAGGCTGAAGAGGATGTGGGGATAGGAAAGTGGTGGAAATGGAGGATGTGGGTGATACAGCAATGGGATTTGGTGCAGGTTGGGATACTGGGAGAGGGATGTACAGAAGATGCAGTGGGGGAGGGGGCCATGGGGCCGGTTGTGAATGGACGTGAGGAGGGTGATGCTGATGAGACAGACAGGAAAGAGAGTGTTGAATCATCGAGTGTGGACATTAAAAGCAGCAAGTACCTTGACTCTCGGAAGTGTGTGTGTGTGTGTGTGTGTGTGTGTGTGTGTGTGTGGGGGGGGGGGGGGGGGGGGGAATGCGGTTAGAAATCACCTCAGGAATGGTGAAGCAGGGGGCTCTGTGTCAATTGCTGCACTCTTAACCCCTGATGGAGTGAGGGTGCAGAGCGGGAAATGAGCTAATGCTCCATGGAGATCCCTTACACCATTTAACAGCTTCTCAACACAATCACCGTGATAAATATAGGACAGATGTCAGAGGTAGGTTCTTTACTCAGACAGTAGTAAAGGTGTGGAATGCTCTGCCTGCTACAGTAATGGACTTGCCAACATAAGGACATTTGAATGGTCATTGTTTAAACATGTGGATGATATTGGAATAGTAAAGGTTAGATGGGCTTTAGATTGTTGCACCAACCTGTGAAACCATCGAGGGCCGAAGGGCCTGTACTGTGCTGTAATGTTCTATGTTCTTTAGACACGCCTATAACGCCAGCACCACAAACATAATTCCAATCCAGTTCCCCACATTTGCACCACCATTCCTATAGCAGGGATGTCGCAGAATGAAGACACAGCACCCCCTCAGCACCATCCTCCCACAGTGCGGCGCTCCCTCAGCACTGACCCGCCCACAGTGCGGCACTCCCTCAGCACCATCCTCCCACAGTGCGGCGCTCCCTCAGCACTGACCCCCACAGTGCGGCGCTCCCTCAGCACTGACCCGCCCACAGTGCGGCACTCCCTCAGCACATCCCCCCACAGTGCGGCGCTCCCTCAGCACTGACCCGCCCAGTGCGCGCTCCCTCAGCACTGACCCTCCCGCAGTGCGGCGCTCCCTCAGCACCATCCCTCCCACAGTGCGGCGCTCCCTCAGCACATCCTCCCACAGTGCGGCGCTCCCTCAGCACTGACCGCCCAGTGCGCGCTCCCTCAGCACTGACCCTCCCGCAGTGCGGCGCTCCCTCAGCACCATCTCCCACAGTGCGGCGCCCCTCAGCACTGACCCCCACAGTGCGGCGTCCCTCAGCACTGACCCTCCCACAGTGCGGCGCCCCTCAGCACACCCCCACAGGCCCTCAGCACACCCCACGTGGCGCTCCTCAGCACTGACCCTCCCACAGTGCGGCGCTCCCTCAGCACTGACCCTCCCACAGTGCGGCGCTCCCTCAGCACTGACCCTCCCACAGTGCGGCGCTCCCTCAGCACTGACCCTCCCACAGTGCGGCGCTCCCTCAGCACTGACCCTCCCACAGTGCGGCGCTCCCTCAGCACTGACCCTCCCACAGTGCGGCGCTCCCTCAGCACTGACCCTCCCACAGTGCGGCGATCCCTCAGCACTGACCCTCCCCACAGTGCGGCGCTCCCTCAGCACTGACCCTCCCACAGTGCAGGCACTCCCTCAGCACTGACCCTCCCGCAGTGCGGCGCTCCCTCAGCACTGACCCTCCCGCAGTGCGGCGCTCCCTCAGCACTGACCCTCCCACAGTGCGGCGCTCCCTCAGCACTGACCCTCCCACAGTGCGGCGCTCCCTCAGCAATGACCCTCCCACAGTGCGGCGCTCCCTCAGCACTGACCCTCCCACAGTGCGGCGCTCCCTCAGCACTGACCCTCCCACAGTGCGGCGCTCCCTCAGCACTGACCCTCCCACAGTGCGGCGCTCCCTCAGCACTGACCCTCCCGCAGTGCGGCGCTCCCTCAGCACTGACCCTCCCGCAGTGCGGCGCTCCCTCAGCACTGACCCTCCCGCAGTGCGGCGCTCCCTCAGCACTGACCCTCCCGCAGTGCGGCGCTCCCTCAGCACTGACCCTCCCCACAGTGCGGCGCTCCCTCAGCACTGACCCTCCCGCAGTGCGGCGCTCCCTCAGCACTGACCCTCCCGCAGTGCGGCGCTCCCTCAGCACTGACCCTCCCGCAGTGCGGCGCTCCCTCAGCACTGACCCTCCCGCAGTGCGGCGCTCCCTCAGCACTGACCCTCCCGCAGTGCGGCGCTCCCTCAGCACTGACCCTCCCGCAGTGCGGTGCTCCCTCAGGTTCAATCAAGCAAAAAACAATGATGCAAAGGGTATCTCTCCCAATTTCTTTTTCTATCTATCACTCTCTCACTTTTTTTGTTCTACAGACTCTCTCTCTCAGTTCATGTCTGTCTCTTCACTGCGTCTATCACTCTCTCCCTCTCTCTGATTCTCTCTCTCTCTTTCTCTGTCAGTCTGTCTCACTCCTTCTCTCTCTGTCTCTCATAAACACACATAGGTACATCAATCCACATCTACATCCCAGTGGAGTAGATCCTTCAATAAATTAATCAATCAATCAGTCTTTAAACCAGGACAGCACATCTGGGAATTTTTTAAATACTGACACACCATCTGAGAAAATACAGAGAGAAATAGAGAGAGCGAGACAGAGAGAGAGAACAGAAAGAGAGAAACAAGGAGAGAGAGAGAGACAGAGATACAGAATGATAGACAGAGAGAGAGAGAGAGAGAGACTGGCAGACAGAGAAAAAAAAACAGAGAGAAAGAGAGAGAGAGACAGAGAGAGAGAGACAAAGAATCAGAGAGAGAGAGAGAGACAAAGAGACAGAGAGAGAGAGAGAGACAGACAGTCAAACAGAGAGTGAGAGACAGAGAGAGACAGAGAGTGTATGGACAGTGAGAGAGAGAGAGATAGAGACAGAGAGAGCAAGAGAGAGAGAGTGAGAGAGATTGAAAAAGACAGAGAGAGACAGAGAGAGAGACAGAGAGAGAGACAGAGAGAGAGACAGAGAGAGAGACAGAGAGAGAGACAGAGAGAGTGAGAGAGACAGAGAGAGTGAGAGAGACAGAGAGAGTGAGAGAGAAGATATGAACAGTGAGAGAGAGAGAGAGAGAGATTGAAAAGACGAGAGAGAGACGAGAGAGAGACAGAGAGAAAGACAGAGAGAGAGACAGAGAGAGAGAGTGAGTGAGAGAGAGTGAGAGAGAGCGAGAGAGAGAGAGAGCGAGAGAGAGAGAGAGCGAGTGAGAGAGAGAGCGAGTGAGAGACAGAGAGAGTGAGAGACAGAGAGAGTGAGAGACAGAGAGAGTGAGAGACAGAGAGAGTGAGAGACAGAGAGAGAGTATGGACAGTGAGAGAGAGAGAGAGAGTATGGACAGTGAGAGAGAGAGATAGAGACAGAGAGCAAGAGAGAGAGAGAGTGAGAGAGATTGAAAAAGACAGAGAGAGACAGAGAGAGAGACAGAGAGAGAGACAGAGAGAGAGAGACACAGAGAGAGAGACACAGAGACAGAGACACAGAGACAGAGACACAGAGACAGAGACACAGAGACAGAGACAGAGAGAGAGAGACAGAGAGAGAGACAGAGAGAGAGAGACAGAGAGAGAGACAGAGAGAGAGAAGATGAGAAAGGAACAGCTAAAGGGATAGATAAAGAGAGAGAGAGGAACAGATACAGAGAGGCATACAGAGAGAGGGAGACAGAAAGGGTCAGAGAAAGAGAGGGAAAAAGTGATGGACAGGAAGAGATAGAGACAGACGAGAGAGAAAGCCAGACAAGAGAGAGCGAGACAGAGAGAATGTGATGGGCAGAGAGACAGGGGCAGAGTCAGACTCTTACTTAATCTTTCCTGATGCCCAACCCCGCAGCACCAACTCCAAAAGCCCAAACTGACTGTCAGAGGACAGTGTTTGGAGGATGGTGCGGGGTAAAACTCAGCATCAGGTATTCACCTCCAGATAGAATCGCAATCGCTGGGTGTCTGTGTGTGTATTTGTGTGTGTGTGTGTGTGTGTAACTGTGAATGTGAGAATATCTGTGTGTGTGTATATGTATGCACGTGTGTCAGTAGGAGCTTGTGTTTGTGTCAATTTGTGTGTCAGTGTGACTATGCATCTGGTGAATATGTATGGGTGTGCATGTGTGAGAAAATGTGTGCCTGTATGTGTATTAATGTGTGAATGTGTATGTTTAAATGTGTACATGTGAGTGAGTGTGCATGAGTGTATGGGTGTTCAGTGAGTGTATGAGTGTGTGTGAGACTGAGCGTATGTGCATGTGAGGGAGGGAGAGTGTGAGAGAGGGAGAGTGTGAGGGAGGGAGAGTGTGAGGGAGGGAGAGTGTGAGGGAGGGAGAGTGTGAGGGAGGGAGAGTGTGAGGGAGGGAGAGTGTGAGGGAGAGTGTTTTATGAGAGTGGGCGTGAGAGAGAGTGGCTGAGGGAGGGAGAGTGTGTGGGGGAGAGAGTGTGTGTGGGGGAGAGAGTGTGTGTATGAGAATGTGTGTGTGTTTGTGAGAATGTGTATGTGTGAGAAAGTATGTGTGAGAGAGCATGGAGAGAGAATCTGAGAGACAGTCTGGTATGTGTGTTTGAGTGTGTCAGTGCATGCACATTCACTCACACACATATATATACTCTGACAGACAGAAAAACAGTCTCTCACACATATTCACTCATACACATACAATCACACACTCTCTTCACACATAGGCACACTCTCACTCACACACGCACACACATATACACACACACACATAAATCCTTGCTAATTCTAAAAATTTGACTGTGTGTACAGTATTGATTTGACTGTATACAGTATTGTTAAAGTAGTTTGCTCCCTGTGTGCATTAGAAACTGCACGAGGTTGAAGTAGGGGTTCGAATCGAGGCGATGTTTGTAGAATAAGGAGCAGAGAGAATGTAAACTCATACACGACTCGCCCTCTCTCCAACATAACCTGCCAGAGAGACACGGTTCTTAAAAATATTCCTGTCTGGCGTGAGAGAGAGAGAGAAAACAGGGCTCCAGGCTGTGCATTGAATTAAACATTCATGTGTAGATGTTTAGTGGGGCAGATGTTGGAAAGCCCTGTGTCTACAGATATCGAAGGATTTGAGCAACTGAAAGGCTGGAGAACACGAGAAGGCATAGCTGGGGGGATTCAGAGATATAGAAAAAGCTTAATGAATTGGTGCAGGTTACAATTAATTTGCTCACACCCGCACAGCCTTATACACACCCTCACACATTCTCTCACACACACACACATCCTCACACACACACACACATACCCTCACCCTCACATATACCCTCTCGCACAAACACACACACACAAATACACATATACACCCTCACATATGCTCAGGGATAGACACACTCAAACACACACACATAGAAACTCACACACAGAGATACACACCCTCACACAAGCCATCACACTCAAACACACCCTCACACACAGAAACACAGTTACACATACACACACACAGTCACACACACTTTAAACACACACACACACACACGGATATACACACAAAAACACTCATTGATACATATACATACTCACACACACACAGACATTCACAGATGCACACATACATACACACACACACATATATACACACACTCACAGATACACACACACATATACACACACACACAGAGATACACACACACATATATGTATACACACACACACATATGCACACACATTCACAGATGTCAAAACAATACTAATCTGTTACACCCTCCCAAATTCAGATCTGGATTACATACCTGCTGGCCAGCTCTCTCGCAAGCCATGCCGCTCATCCTCAATCTCTCATCTGTGTAGCTTCGCAACAATCATTGCAGTCTCTCTCTCTCTCTCAGTCTGTGCCTGTGTCTCACAAACACATTGCGTTTCCGAGCTGCAGCTTTCCCTCTTTAAGAATGAAGTGCCGAGCTCCCCACACTCACACACACACAAAGGGGCCAGCCACCCTGAGCAGCCCTGCTTGAGGTCGGGGCCCCTCACCTCCAGCTCCGTGCCAGCGTTGGGGGGCTGCCCCTGTTCCCTTCCCTCGCCTTCCCACCCACTCCGCGCCCGAGATTCCCTGTCGATCCGGGCAGACAGTGTCAACCTCTCTCTCTCACTCCGGTTCCTCGGGCTTTGGTATTCCAAGTCTCTCTCTCTCTCTCTCTCTCCTCCCCCTCTCGCTCCACCCGAATGGTCCAACCTCGCCGATTCATCAAAGGACTGCCTGCTGAAATTCACACTTCACTTAAAGCTAGACCTCATAGCCCCCTACCCTCCACCCCACCTTCCAACAGATGCCTCGCTCTCTGTCTCTGAATAATAAGTGTGCAAGCATAATTCAATTCCTGTCCTTAGAGAGAGCTGCACTCATCAGAAAGGCACACACAGGACTGTTTTTCCCCCCCCCCTACCCATTTATAACGGAGAGATTGCAGAGTGTGCATTATGCCCAAGAGAGTGAGGAGATCTTTGACAGAAGTCTTCAACACCAGGAGTTAAGGGTCAGTGCTGAGGGAGCGCCACACTGTGGGTCAGTGCTGAGGGAGCGCCACGCTGTGGGTCATGTGAAGGGGGAGCGCCACCTGTGGGTCAGTGCTGAGGGAGCGCCACACTGTGGGGTCGTGCTGAGGGAGCGCCACGCTGTGGGTCAGTGCTGAGGGAGCGCCACACTGTGGGTCAGTGCTGAGGGAGCCCACACTTGGCCCCATGTGGGTCAGGCTGAGGGAGCGCCACGCTGTGGGTCAGTGCTGAGGGAGCGCCACCTGTGGGTCAGTGCTGAGGGAGCGCCACACTGTGTCAGCTGAGGGCGCCACACGGTCAGTGCGAGGAGCGGGTCAGTGCTGAGGAGCGCCACACTGTGGTCACATGAGGGAGCGCCACACTGTGGGTCAGTGCTGAGGAGCGCCACACTGTGGGTCAGTGCTGAGGGAGCGCCACACTGTGGGTCAGTGCTGAGGAGCGCCACACTGTGGGTCAGTGCTGAGGGAGCGCCACACTGTGGGTCAGTGCTGAGGGAGCGCCACACTGTGGGTCAGTGCTGAGGGAGCGCCACACTGTGGGTCAGTGCTGAGGGAGCGCCACACTGTGGGTCAGTGCTGAGGGAGCGCCACACTGTGGGAGGGTCAGTGCTGAGAGAGCGCCACGCTGTGGGTCAGTGCTGAGGGAGCGCCACACTGTGGGTCAGTGCTGAGGGAGCGCCACACTGTGGGTCAGTGCTGAGGGAGCGCCACACTGTGGGTCAGTGCTGAGAGAGCGCCACACGTGGGTCAGTGCTGAGGGAGCGCCACACTGTGGGGTCGTCCTGAGAGAGCGCCACACTGTGGGTCAGTGCTGAGGGAGTGCCACACTGTGGGAGGGTCAGTGCTGAGAGAGCGCCACGCTGTGGGTCAGTGCTGAGAGAGCGCCACACTGTGGGTCAGTGCTGAGGGAGCGCCACACTGTGGGTCAGTGCTGAGGGAGCGCCACACTGTGGGAGGGTCAGTGCTGAGAGAGCGCCACGCTGTGGGTCAGTGCTGAGGGAGCGCCACACTGTGGGTCAGTGCTGAGGGAGCGCCACACTGTGGGTCAGTGCTGAGGGAGCGCCACACTGTGGGTCAGTGCTGAGGGAGCGCCACACTGTGGGTCAGTGCTGAGGGAGCGCCACACTGTGGGTCAGTGCTGAGGAGCGCCACACTGTGGGTCAGTGCTGAGGGAGCGCCACACTGTGGGTCAGTGCTGAGGGAGCGCCACACTGTGGGTCAGTGCTGAGGGAGCGCCACATGTGGGTCAGTGCTGAGGGAGCGCCACACTGGGGTCAGTGCTGAGGGGAGCGCCACACTGTGGGTCAGTGCTGAGGGAGCGCCAACTGTGGGTCAGTGCTGAGGGAGCGCCACACTGTGGGTCAGTGCTGAGGGAGCGCCAACATGTGGGTCAGTGCTGAGGGAGCGCCACACTGTGGGTCAGTGCTGAGGGAGCGCCACACTGGGGTCAGTGCTGAGGGAGCGCCACACGTGGGTCAGTGCTGAGAGAGCGCCACGCTGTGGGTCAGTGTGAGAGAGCGCACGCTGTGGGTCAGTGCTGAGGGAGGCCACACTGGGGCAGTGTGAGGGAGCGCCACACTGTGGGAGGGTCAGTGCTGAGAGAGCGCCACGCTGTGGGCAGTGCTGAGGGGCGCCACACTGTGGGTCAGTGCTGGGGAGCGCCACAGGGGAGGGTCAGTGCTGAGAGAGCGCCACACTGTGGGTCAGTGCTGAGGGAGTGCCACACTGTGGGAGGGTCAGTGCTGAGAGAGCGCCACGCTGTGGGTCAGTGCTGAGAGAGCGCCACACTGTGGGTCAGTGCTGAGGGAGCGCCACACTGTGGGTCAGTGCTGAGGGAGCGCCACACTGTGGGAGGGTCAGTACTCAGGGAGCGCCGCAGTTTCATGGGAGAAAGTGTTTTCCAGCAGCAGGAGGGTCAGCAGGAGGGTTGTCGGGAGTGGTGGGGAAGGGGGCGGTGTGGAACACAGATTGAAGAATTTTGGTGAATAGCAGGGAGGGGAAAAGGAGGAGAATGTTATTTTGACGTGGGGATCTGGAAGGATCTATCTGCAAGGGCACTGGAAGCAGATTCACTCTCAAAAGTGTGGTGGGAATTGGATGAATACCAGAAGGGGAAATACTTGCAGGGCTCTGCAGGGAGAGAGTGTTGGGGGAGAATGAGAAAGTGTGCGCAATTAATTGGATAGCTCTTCCAAAGTAGCTAGCACGGAGCCGCTGGGTTGAATGGCCTTGTTCTGAGGGTATGAATCTGTCAAATTCAGCTTTCCTTGATTGCGGTGCACTGATAGACACACTGATCTAGCGCACTAGGATGTCCACGTGTCCAGCAACACACCAATGAGCATTTCCTCTCACAGCTGCTGCTTCTGGTGGAGGGTCATAGAGTCAGAGGTTTACAGCATGGAAGCAGGCCCTTCAGCCCAACTTATCCATGCCACCCAGTTTTAACACTAAGCTAATCCTAACTGCCCACATTTGGCCCATATCGCTCTATATTCATCTTACCCGTGTAAGTGTTGAACAGCTTTTTAAAAGACAAAATTGCACCTGCCTCTACTACTACTTCTGGCAGCTTGTTCCAGGTGCACATCACCCTCTGTGTGAAAAAAATTGCTATTCTGGACACTTTTGCATCTCTCCCTTCTCACCTTCAACCTATGCCCTCGAGTTTTAGACTCCCCTATGTTTGGGAAAAGATATTGACTATCCAGCTGATCTGTGCCCCTCATTATTTTATACACTTCAATAATATTACCCCTAAGCTTCCTATGCTCCAGAGAAAAAAGTCCCTATCTACCACCCTCTCCTTATAACTCAAACCATCAAGTTCTGGTAGCATCCTAGTAAATCTCTTTGCAGTCTTTCTAGTTTAATAATATCCTTTCTGTAATAGGATGATCAAAATTGCGCACTGTATTCCAAGCGTGGCCTTACCAATGTCTTATACAACTTTAACAAGGCATCCCAACTCCCGTATTCATTGTTCTGACCAATGAAACCAAGCATGTCAAATGCATTCTTCACCTCTCTGTCCACATGTGATTCCACTTTCAAGGAGCTATGAACATGTACCCTTAGATCTCTTTGTTCTATAAGTCTCCCCAATGCCTACCTTTAACTGAGTGAGTCCTGCCCTGGTTCAAGTTACCAAAATGCATCACTCGCATTTATCCAAATTAAACTCCATCTGCCATTTGTTAGTCCACTGCCCAATTGATCAATCCTAGATAACCTAAAGTGTGAGAAAAACAGAACATGTAAGCATGACAGAGAGTGCAAGTGTGACAGAGAATGAGAGAGGGACAGAGGGTGTGAGAATGAAAGAGTGCGAGAGTGACAAACAGTGCAAGAGTAACAGAGAGTGCGAAAGTGATAGAGTGCGACAGTGACAGAGAGTGTGAGAATGACAGGGTGCGAGAGTGACAATGTGAGAGTAAAAGAGTGATGAAGTGTTTGAGTGTGACAGAGAGTGTGAGAGTGAGAGAGTGACAAAGAGTGCGAGAGTGACAGAGAGTTCAAGAGTGACAGAGAATGGAAGAGTGACAGTGCAAGAGTGATGGAGTGGGAAAGTTACAAAGATTATGACACTGACAGAGGGTGAGAGAGTGAGAGTAACAGACAGTGACAGAGAGTGCCAGAGTGACGGAAAGTAATAAGAGAGTGGCAGAAAGTGTGAGAGCGACTCAGTGAGAGATGTGTATGAGCATACGTGTGTGTGTGAGCGCATGTGTGTGTGTGTGTGAGATTGCATGTGAGTGTGTGTGTGAGTGAGTGTACACAGAGCATTCTCTTGTCTGCTCCTACACTCAGTAATTAGTGAAGGGTCTGGGAGCTGTAGTAGGCTGCCAGGGAGAGGGAGAGATTAGAAAAATATCCCATTGTCAGGGACAACATTTTGAAGACAACATATGAGCCAGCAGAGGCTGTGAGAGAGGTCAGGGAGAAAGCAGGCAGTAAAGGGACAGGACACAGTTCAGACAGCAAGGAGCAGATGGACAGGAGATGGAGTGACTCAGAGGAAAGCAGAGATGGCAAAAATAAATCCAAGTGTGGGTCTGGGAACCCCAGAGAAGTCCAATTCACGGTGTGATACAGACATCCAGCTTTGCTTCTGAATAAGACACACTTCCTTCTGAATAAGATGGCCAAGGGCTCATGCAGCTCTCCTCTCTATCCAACAAAACCTTTGCACCAACACACTCCCAATGCACTGTTGAAGTAGCAGTGCTGAGAGAGCACCGCACTGTGGGAGGGTCAGTGCTGAGGGAGCGCTGCACCGTGGGAGGGTCAGTGCTGAGGGCGCGCCGCACCGTGGGAGGGTCAGTGCTGAGGGAGCGCCGCACCGTGGGAGGGTCAGTGCTGAGGGAGCGCCGCACTGTGGGAGGGTCAGTGCTGAGGGAGCGCCGCACCGTGGGAGGGTCAGTGCTGAGGGAGCGCCGCACCGTGGGAGGGTCAGTGCTGAGGGAGCACTACACCGTGGGAGGGTCAGTGCTGAGGGAGCGCCGCACTGTGGGAGGGTCAGTGCTGAGGGAGCGCCGCACTGTGGGAGGGTCAGTGCTGAGAGAGCGCCGCACTGTGGGAGGGTCAGTGCTGAGAGAGCGCCGCACTGTGGGAGGGTCAGTGCTGAGAGAGCGCCGCACTGTGGGAGGGTCAGTGCTGAGGGAGCGCCGCAGATGGTAAAAGTCCCAGGCTAACTAGTTTTTAATTCTTAACTGAGGTCAGGAAAGGTGGGGGCACGAATGGGAAGGTTTTAATCTTGTTCCCTGTATGTGTGCCTGTGTGTTTTTGTGGATTTTTTTTTGCCTGTTTGTCTATGTGTGTACTGTCACTGGCTTAAAGTTGCCACCCCTATCCTTGTGCCTGCCAGGGGAGTCTCATCGGCTGTTCATCTCTGGGGGCAGCACGCTGCAACTATATCTGTCTTTGGCGTTGGCTGCAGTAGCCACTGAACTGCCAACAGTGTGTCCCCCCACTACTAACACACTACCTTATGTCCCTAAGGCTCACTGCTTCCCTGATCACTGCACAGCATCATCCCAGGCACAGCAGCAGAGGTTTGGCAACAGCACCACCCCATGGCCACAGTCTGCATTATTCCTGAGCCTGTTACACAGGAACAGGAGGAGGCCATTCAGCCCCTCTCTCGAGCCTGTTACACAGGAATAGGAGGAGGCCATTCAGCCCCTCTCTCGAGCCTGTTACACAGGAACAGGAGGAGGCCATTCAGCCCCTCTCTCGAGCCTGTTACACAGGAACAGGAGGAGGCCATTCAGCCCCTCTCTCGAGACTGTTACACAGGAACAGGAGGAGGCCATTCAGCCCCTCTCTCGAGCCTGTTACACAGGAACAGGAGGAGGCCATTCAGCCCCTCTCTCGAGCCTGTTACACAGGAACAGGAGGAGGCCATTCAGCCCCTCTCTCGAGCCTGTTACACAGGAACAGGGGGAGGGCATTCAGCCGCTCTCTCAAGCCTGTTACACAGGAACAGGAGGAGGCCATTCAGCCCCTCGAGTCTGTTACACAGGAACAGATGGAGGCCATTCAGCCCCTCGCTTCTCAAACATGTTACACAGGAACAGGGGGAGGCCGTTCAGCCCTCCACTTCTCGAACATGTTATACAGGAACAGGAGAAGGCCATTTGGCCCATCAGGCCTGTGCCAGCCCCTCTGAAAGAGGTATTCAATTAATACCACATCTTGAACTTCTTCCAATCTCTCCATGTCCCCTCGTTGTTGGAACCATTTTTTCAATCTTTTCTGTCTCTCTCTCTCTCTCTCTCTTTCTCTCTACCTCTCACTATCTCTACCTTTCTCTGTCTCAGTTTCTCTCTCTTTCTCTCTAAAGCCTTCACATCCTTCCTAAAGTCCAGTGCCCAGGGCACAGTTGAACATCCAGTTGAGACTGAACTGGTGTTATGTACAGGTTTAACACAAACTCCTTGCTAATGTACTCTGCGCCCCAATGAATAAGTTCAGCCTTCAGGTAACAGTTAATATTCATTGATTCTCTCTAACAGTTAAGAAGGGACCTACTCGCATTGCAGGCCATTCAGAGAAGATTCACTAGGCTGATTCCTGGTGTGAAGGATGGGGGGGATGTTTGTCTTATAAGAAAAAGGTTGAGAGGTCAGGGCCTGAACCGATTGGAGTTTAGAAGAATGAGAAGGGAACGTATTGAAATATCTCAGATATTGAGGGGGGCAGTTTGACAGGGTGGATGCTGAGAGGATGTTCCCCCTCTCCCTTGTGAGTGGGAATGTAAAACTGGGGTGGGGGCCATAGTTTCAAAATGAGGGAGTTACCCATTGAAGACGAGAGATGAGAAGGAATTTCTTCTCTCAGAGGGTGGTCCGACTGTGGAATCCCCCCCAACCCCCCAAAACAGCAGTGAGAGCTGCAGCTCATTGAATATATTCAAGATCGAGTTACACAGATTTCTGATTGATTGGGGGTTGGTAGGGGAGTGTGCGGGGATGTGGTTGAGGGTTTTGGGGGGAGAGGGACAGACAGGAGAGTGAGGTTGAGGAGAGTATCAATTTGGACATGAGCTTATAGAATGGGGAGAAAGGCTCGAGGGACTGAATGGCCTCCTCCCCTAATTCATGTATGAATGAATTTCCACAATTCAGCTTCTTGCAAAGAAGCATTTACTCCCATCTCTATTGACTCTGAGGTTGAGTTGGTGGTTCCCATCTCTTTTGGCCCCTCCACTGAATCAATACATTTCTCAAATCTGAGAAACAGCAATCAGATCACACTGCAATCTTCAACATTCCAGGGAATACAAGTAAACCCACTCCCAATCTTTGGGAGTTTTGCTAACATTTCAGTAAACCGATGCTATGACATTCCAACCTCTATATTCTACTTGGAAAACTGTGCACAGCTCCAGTCTCCTTATCCCACTTGGAATACTGTGCACAGTTCCTGTCTCTGTATCCCATTTAGAATACTGTGCACAGTTTTAGTCTCCCTATCCCATTTGGAATACTGTGCACAGTTCCAGTCTCCCTATCCCATTTGGAATACTGTGCACAGTTCCTGTCTCTGTATCCCATTTGGAATACTATGCACAGTTCCAGTCTCCCTATCCCATTTGAAATACTATGCACAGTTCCGATCTCCCTATCCCATTCGGAATACTGTGCACTGTTCCAGTCTGCCTATCTCATTTGAAATACTGTGCACAGTTCTGGACTCCCTATCAGATTTGGGGGATGGGGAAGAATGATGAACTGGGATGAGGCTGGTATGGGACAGGAACACTGGCATGGAGCAGACGAGCCAAGAGGCCAGTGTCTGAGCATCTAATCTTTGCTCAGATACTTTGCTAAGATGCATTGCAGCTGAATAAGAGACACATCATTTCTCCATGGACCAACTCAGGTAGTTCTTAATCATCTCACAGCCAATGAGGTTGTGCAGTAACTGTTGTCATATTAGAAACACTAATGTTTGCACAGCAAGATCCCACAGACAGGCACTGTAAATCATCTGTTTTTTTTTAATCACCAAGGTTGGTCAAGGGTAATTATTGACACTAGAGTAAACCCAACCCCCACAGATACTCCACTCAAAAGCACTCTTCTTTCAACAGCAGCCGTGAGACCTTTTAAATCACCGGGTGGAGTGGGGTCTAGGGTTGAGCCTCTCATGTAGAACAACTCTGACAGTGCAGCACTGACCCTCCCACAGTGCGGCACTCCCTCAGCACTGACCCTCCCACAGTGCAGCGCTCCCTCAGCACTAACCCTCAAACAGTGCAGCACTCCCTCAGCACTGACCGTCCGAAAGTGCAATGCTCCCTCAGCACTGACTCTCCCACAGTGCGGCGCTCCCTCAGCACTGAGCCTCCCACAGCGCGGCACACCCTCAGCACTGACTCTCCCCACAGTGTGGCACACCCTCAGCACTGACCCTCCCACAGTGCGACGCTCCCTCAGCACTGACCGTCCAAAAGTGCAATGCTCCCTCAGCACTGACCCTCCCACAGTGCGGCGCTGCCTCAGCACTGACCCTCCCACAGTGCGGCACACCCTCAGCACTGACCATCCAAAAGTGCAATGCTCCCTCAGCACTGACCCTCCCACAGTGCGGCGCTCCCTCAGCACTGACCCTCCCACAGTGCGGCGCTCCCTCAGCACTGACCCTCCCACAGTGCGGCGCTCCCTCAGCACTGACCCTCCCACAGTGCGGCGCTCCCTCAGCACTGACCCTCCCACAGTGCGGCGCTCCCTCAGCACTGACCCTCCCACAGTGCGGCGCTCCCTCAGCACTGACCCTCCCACAGTGCGGCGCTCCCTCAGCACTGACCCTCCCACAGTGCGGCGCTCCCTCAGCACTGACCCTCCCACAGGCGGCGCTCCCTCAGCACTGACCCTCCCACAGTGCGGCACCCCTCAGCACTGACCCTCCCACAGTGCGACGCTCCCTCAGCACTGACCGTCCCAAAGTGCAAGGCTCCCTCAGCACTGACCCTCCCACAGTGCGGCGCTCCCTCAGCACTGACCCTCCCACAGTGCGCGCTCCCTCAGCACTGACCCTCCACAGTGCAGCGCTCCCTCAGCACTGACTCTCCCACAGTGCGGCGCTCCCTCAGCACTGACCCTCCCACAGTGCGGCGCTCCCTCAGCACTGACCCTCCCACAGTGCGGCGCTCCCTCAGCACTGACCCTCCCACAGTGCGGCGCTCCCTCAGCACTGACCCTCCCACAGTACGGCACTCCCTCAGCACTGACCGTCCAAAAGTGCAATGCTCCCTCAGCACTGACCCTCCCACAGTGCTGCGCTCCCTCAGCACTGAGCCTCCCACAGCGCGGCACACCCTCAGCACTGACTCTCCCCACAGTGTGGCACACCCTCAGCACTGACCCTCCCACAGTGCGACGCTCCCTCAGCACTGACTGTCCAAAAGTGCAATGCTCCCTCAGCACTGACCCTCCCACAGTGCGGCGCTGCCTCAGCACTGAGCCTCCCACAGCGCGGCACACCCTCAGCACTGACTCTCCCCACAGTGCGGCACACCCTCAGCACTGAGCTCCACAGCGCGGCACACCCACAGACTCTCCCCACAGTGTGGCACACCCTCAGCATGACCCTCCACAGTGCGACGCTCCCTCAGCACGACCCAAACAAGCTCCCTCAGCACTGACCCTCCCACAGGCGGCGCCTCAGCACTGAGCCTCCCACAGCGCGGCACACCCTCAGCACTGACTCTCCCCACAGTGTGGCACACCCTCAGCACTGACCCTCCCACAGTGCGACGCTCCCTGAGCACTGACTGTCCGAAAGTGCAATGCTCCCTCAGCACTGACCCTCCCACAGTGCGGCGCTGCCTCAGCACTGAGCCTCCCACAGCGCGGCACACCCTCAGCACTGACTCTCCCCACAGTGCGGCACACCCTCAGCACTGACCCCCCCACAGTGCGGCGTTCCCTCAGCACTGACCCTCCCACAGTGCGGCCGTCCCTCAGCACTGACGCTCCCACAGTGCGGCGCTCCCTCAGCACTGACCTTCCCACAGTGCGGCACTCCCTCAGCACTGACTCTCCCCACAGTGCAGCACACCCTCAGCACTGACTCTCCACAGTGCGGCACACCCTCAGCACTGACCCTCCCACAGTGCGGCGTTCCCTCAGCAGACCTCCCACAGTGCGGCGTTCCTCAGCACTGACCCTCCCACAGTGCGGCACTCCCTCAGCACTGACTCTCCCCACAGTGCAGCACACCCTCAGCACTGACCCTGCCACAGTGCGACGCTCCCTCAGCACTGACCGTCCAAAAGTGCAATGCTCCCTCAGCACTGACCCTCCCACAGTGCAATGCTCCCTCAGCACTGACCCTACACAGTGCGGCGCTCCCTCAGCACTGACCCTCCCACAGTGTGGCACTCCCTCAGCACTGACCCTCCCGCAGTGCGACGCTCCCTCAGCACTGACCCTGCCACAGTGCGGCGCTCCCTCAGCACTGACCCTCCCACAGCGTGGCACACCCTCAGATCCCTCAACACTGCAATCCTCCCTCAATGAGGCACGGTGATGTTTCCCCTGGATTGTGGGATTTGTGGCCCTGGAGTGTGGAGTTGGACATGTCTGACCCACTCAGAGGAAGAGGAAGAGATTAATCCAAAAACAAAAAATAGAAATGGGACAAGGATCCGTCAGGAGACTTTGCTGATCACATAACTCTGACAATGCTACGTTGTCAGAACATAACAGCACGTTCCCCCCCACCATCTGCCACCCTTCCCTCGTGCTCCCAGGCAGTAATTAGACATAATGGCATTAAAAGGCAAAACCTGAAGGTTCCAAAGTCAGGAATTGATGAAGTAGCCACTAAAATGTTACCACTGCCTTATGCAGGCTGAGCAATCTCATCTCGACTGCTTATGAAAGGACTTAGGTAACTCGATCAAGTCAATATTAATATAAACCAAAAGATGGATGAATTTTCTAATGGGTGGTGTCTGTGTCCAGTAGATTGCCACACATACAGGAGTGCCTTTCCTGATTCCAGGATCCAGCCTACTGTGAGACTTGTCAGTCTGGGTGTTTGCCCAATGGGGTGTCACACTAACCCCAGGTCCAAAGACAAAAGTCTGAACCCCGTCACAAACAGATTCGCGCCCAGCAATCTATGCCTGGCTCCACTTCAGCACTGACCCTCCCACAGCGCGGCGCTCCCTCAGCACTGACCCTCCCACAGCGCGGCGCTCCCTCAGCACTGACCCTCCCACAGCGCGGCGCTCCCTCAGCACTGACCCTCCCACAGCGCGGCGCTCCCTCAGCACTGACCCTCCCACAGCGCGGCGCTCCCTCAGCACTGACCCTCCCACAGCGCGGCGCTCCCTCAGCACTGACCCTCCCACAGCGCGGCGCTCCCTCAGCACTGACCCTCCCACAGTGCGGCGCTCCCTCAGCACTGACCCTCCCACAGCCGCGCTCCCTCAGCACTGACCCTCCCACAGCGCGGCGCTCCCTCAGCACTGACCCCCCACAGCGCGGCGCTCCCTCAGCACTGACCCTCCCAACAGTGCGGCACTCCCTCAGCACTGACCCTCCCAACAGTGCGGCACTCCCTCAGCACTGACCCTCCAATAGTGCGGTGCTCCCTCAGCACTCCTTCGGGGCCAGGTACAGTAAGTCTGTGTGTGAGTAGGGAGCATCGAACCTCGATATCAGTGGATCTGGGGTAAGGTTTTTTTAAACCACAAACCCTGCCCCCCTGCCACCCATCCCCACCATTCCCCACCCCCACCTCCCTCACCCTGCGCCATCCCCCCTCCGCCCTCCCCAGCACCTCACCCAGAGCCAGTGACACTGATGTCGAGGAGGGCTGAACCTTCTCCTCATAGCAAGGGATTAGCAGCCCTGGCTAGTGTTTCAGAAGGGCAATAAATTTAAAACACAGCGTTTCATATTCAGAATTCACCCTGCGTCACATGTCATAAATAATTCTGATGGCCGCCGGTGAATTAGAGATGAGAAGCTCATCTAAGGCTTGAAATGCCATTTATAACCTATTTCAGCTTCAGTCTCCTGCCTGATTCTTTTCACCTCAAGTACTTGATTGATTCACACCCAGGCTGAACTGACAGACAAATCTCTCCATCCATCTCCCGGCGCTGACTGTTCAGGATAACCCCGCCAGTTGTAAATCTCTTTTCACTTTTTGCATGATTGTGAGGAGTTCTGCTTCGAGTCCCCTCCAAAGTCCCATGGTTACTCTCAGCTGGCCCTCTGCGGCCTAGCGCACTCTGAAGCCTACGCAGGGGCCAAGGAGCGTCCTGTGGTGAACTAGGCCTGATTTACTCCTCGGGGCCTACAAACACACCACTTTAGGAACCTCTAACACCATCTGCAGCTTCCTCAAGGGCATCACAAGAGGCTTCTTGGTGTCTGTAGAAATGGAGGAATGTGTCATCTGTGGACAGCAAGACTCCACAGACAACCATTGTGATGATTCTCAACATGATCATCTGTTTTTGTGTTGAGAGCTAACTATTGGACCATGGGAACACGTGTGTTGGTGCCCGCAGCCTCCTCAACACCAACACCTCCCCCGCATCCCCACTCCGACTCAATATCCTGAAGTGAGTTTTACAACCATACATGGGGAAAGGGAGCAGCTTTGGGCATTGACTCTCTGACAATGCGGCGCCGCCTCAACACTGACCCTCCCACAGTGCGGCGCTCCCTCAGCACTGACTCTCCCCACAGTGCGGCGCTCCCTCAACACTGACCCTCCCACAATGCGGCGCTCCTTCAGCACTGACCCTCCCACAGTGCGGCGCTCCCTCAGCACTGACCCTCCTACAGTGTGGCGCTGCCTCAACACTGATCCTCCCACAGTGTGGCGCTCCCTCAACACTGATCCTCCCACAGTGTGGCGCTCCCTCAGCACTGACCCTCCCACAGTGCGGCGCTCCCTCAGCACTGACCCCCCCAAAGTGCAGTGCTCCCTCAGCAATGACCCTTCCACAGTGCAGTGCTCCCTCAGCAATGACCCTTCCACAATGCGGCGCTCTCTCAGCACTGACCCTCCCACAGTGCGGCGCTTCCTCAGCACTGACCCTCCCATAGTGCGGCGCTCCCTCAGCACTGACCCTCCCATAGTGCGGCGCTCCCTCAGCAATGACCCTTCCACAGTGCGGCGCTCCCTCAGCAATGACCCTCCCACAGTGCGGCGCTCCCTCAACATTGACCTCTGACAGTGAGGCAACCCCTTAGCACTGATCCTCCGACAATATGACACTCCTTCAGCACTGACCCTCCCACAGTGCAGCGCTCCGTCAGCACTGACCCACTCAGAGTGCGACACTCTTAACACTGACCCTCCCACAGTGCAGCGCTCTCTTACTACTGACTTCTTACAGTGTGGTGACCCCAGCATTGGGCCTCCCACAGTGCGGGGTTGCCTCACTACTGTTATCCAACGGTGAATCCTGTCTCAGCCTTTACAACCTTCCCTATCTCTGTAACTACCTACCACGCTCCGAGATCTCTGCACTCCTCCAATTCCTGCCTCTCGAGCAACTCCCAATTCCAACAATCCACCATTGATGGATTTGCCTTCCTGGCTGTCTTGAACTCTCTGCCTTCTCTTGCTTCTCCCTCTATCCTGGTATTTCTTTCTCTCCCTCTCTCTCTCTCTCCTCCATTAAGATGCCCCTTAAAAACCAATGACTTTGACTGAGTATTTGGCCACCTGTGCCCAATAGCTCCCCATGTGTCTCAGGGTCAGATTCTGTCCGTTGTATGCTGCTATGAAGAGATTTGACGAGGTATTAGTGCAGGTGAAAGGCGCTACAGAAATGCAAGTTGTTTCTGATATAAATAAATGAAATAATCAGTACTAGCGTCCAGACTAAGACTCTGTTATGTAACTAAACGCAAAATTGAATTAATCCAACCGCAGTCAGCCAGTGAGATTGGTGCATCTTTGAACTTAGAGTGACTCCTCACTCTGTCTGGCTGCCTGGTGTTAGCCCTGAAAAGCCTGAGGCCTGGTGGAGACCTATGAATGATGTTCTGTGCTTCAGTCTCCTCTTGCAAACAATGACAGTCTTTGTCACCGCAAGGCGGGAAAGATATATCCTGCCAAATTTATTGTCAACGTAAAAAATGGTTCATGCTGGTGGTGCCTAGCAACACAAGGTCAAAGCTATCCCCCTGTCCCAAATTGTAAAGCCCTAATTCAGCCCCAAATCTCCTCCACAGGTGATGGAGCACCGCACTGTGGGAGGGTCAGTGCTGAGGGAGTGCCGCACTGTGGGAAGGTCAGTTCTGAGGAAGCTGAGGGAACGCCACACTGTGGGGGGGGGTCAGTTCTGAGGCTGCGCTGCACTGTCAGAGAGTCAATGCTAAGGGAGCGCCGCACTGTCCTGGGGACAATGCTGAGGGTGTGCTGCACTGTCCTGGGGACAATGCTGAGGGTGCGCCGCACTGTTGGAGAGTCAATGCTGAGGGTGCGCCGCACTGTTGGAGAGTCAATGCTGAGGGAGCACCACACTGTAGGAGGGTCAGTGCTGAGGGAGCACTGCACTGTGGGAGGGTCAGTGCTGAGGGAGTCCCGCACTGTGGGAGGGTCAGTGCTGAGGGAGTCCTGCACTGTGGGAGGGTCAGTGCTGAGGGAGCGCCACACTGTGGGAGGGTCAGTGCTGAGGGAGCACCGCACTGTACGTATTTGCAAAAGTTTGAAAGAAGTGTAGAGGGTTATGGGGAAGGGGGATGTGGGATGCAGTGCATAGGAGATAGCTGTTATTAATGTGATTGTGCACAAGTCGGAGAAGGGTTAAGAACTGATCCCCCGAGCAACACTGCCAAAATAAAATCAGATGATTGAGGTTGATTATCACATTGGCTCTTTCTGTGATCTTGCTTTGCACTTCTAATAAAACATTTTTCGCTTGGTGGGTATAGCCGTGGGACATGCAGAGGGAGTTAAGAACGCCAGGGAGGATGTATGGTTGCTCTCTCCTGGGCTGTGAGGAATGTCCACACTCTAATCATACTGGGGTTGAAACCATGAGACACCTGACATGTCATCACTCTCCCCCTTCCCCTCGGGCATGTGAGTGAGCCATCAGACATCAAAAGGGATGCCACAAATAGCAGCACATAATTCATGATTTCAAGAAAGGGCAGGAGGTTAATCCCATAATCCCTCAATGTCAGTAAAATGAAGGAGATAGTCATTGACTTTAGTAAATGGAGGACATGCCCCTGTCAACATCAATGGGGATGAAGTGGAAATGGATAAGAACTTCAAGTTTATAGGTGTACAGATCACCAACAATCTGCTCTATGCTGACACTATAGTTAAGAAAGCCCACCAACTTTCTCAGGCGGCTAAGGAAATTTGGCATGTCCACTACAAGTCCCACTAATTTTTACAGATGCACCACAGAAAACATTTTTTCCAGATGTATCACAACTTGGTATGGCTCCTGCTCTGACCAAGACCACAAGAAACTACAAAGGACTGTGAATGTAGCCCAGTCCATCGCGCGAATCAGCCTCATATCCTTTGACTCTGTCGACACTTCCCACTGCCTCGGCAAAGCAGCCAGCATAATTAAGGACCCTACACACCCTGGACATTCTCTCTTCCACCTTCTTCCATTGAGAAAAAGATACAAAAGTCTGATGTCATGTACCAATCAACTCAAGAACGGTTTCTTCCCTGCTGCCACCAGACTTTTTAATGGACCTATCTCACATTAAGTTAACCTTTCTCTACACCCTAGCTATAACTATAACATTACGTTCTGCACTTTCTCCTTTCCTTCTCCCCTATGTACTCTATGAATAGTATACTTTGTATAGTATGCAAGAAATGATACTTTTCACTGTATGCTAATACATGTCACAATAATAAATCAAATCAAAATCAATTTACTGAACCAGCACTGGCAATATCAGTGCTGTAAGGATTTTCCACAATCTGACCACTCTCTGAGTGAAGAAATTCCTCCTTATCTCTGTCTTAGATCACTACTGTGTGGAGTCTGCATGTTTTCCCCATATCTGTGTGGGTTTCCTCCGGGTGCTCCCGTTTCCTCCCCTAGTCCAAAGATGTGCGGGTTAGGTTGATTGGCCATGCTAAATTGCCCCTTAGTGTCAAGGGTCAAACTAAGGTAAATGCATGGGGTTACAAGAATAGCTCCTAGGTGGGATTGTGGTCAGTGCAGACTCGATGGGTAAATGGCCTCCTTCTGTACTGATTTTACGATTCAATGGGAAACCATCTCATTCTGAAACTCTGCCCACCCCCCACCATTTCTAGATTCTCCCCCATGAGGGAGGGAATATCCTCTCAGCATCCACCCTATCAAACCACCCCCTCAAAATCTGAGCTGTTTCAATACAATCCCCTCTCATTCTTCTAAACGCCAATGAGTTCTGGCCCCGGCCTGCTCAACCTTTTCTCCGTAAAATAAAACAGCCCCCCCGCCCCGGGAATCGGCCCAGTGAACCTTCTCTGAGCAGCATCCGATGCCAGCAGATCCCTTCCTATAGCCTCGAGATCTGAAGGGTTAATATAAAACCGATGTGTTGGAACATCGTTATCATTGTGGATGAGATGTAGGCAGCTATCGATTGACATCTCTCCATTGTAGTCAGGCCAGCTGTCAGCCATGAGTCCCTGGGGGTTTATCTGAGTGTTTGCAGCACTAACATAATCGGGCATCTCATCCTCTGGGACAAGGCCTCAGCCAGGCTCCAACGCCCACTGAACAACTGAAGGGCTGTTCTCTCTGTCCCTCTGTCCAGCCATCTCACCCGGGCCCATGTAAGAGAGAAGGTGTGCACAAATCTGTCTATCAACAGGCAGAGGCAGTGATGGGATAAGGGCGGTGGGAAACCAATTCCTGCCTCTCCCCATCCTCTTGGTTAAATAGAGGCACGGACATAGAAAGACAATCATACAGGATTCTCGCTGCTGTTGAATGACAGAACAGGCTCGGAGGGCTGGATGGCCTATGTCTGCATCTCAACTCCTAGGTCCCATTGTTGCTGATCATTGGCTGGCTGCTCTAATAGAAAGACAGAGAGAGAGAGAGAGAGACGGAGACAGAGAGAGAAGCAGAGAGTGAGAGAGAGAGAGAGATGGAGAGGGAGAGAGAGAGGGTGTGTTGGACAGGAGGAGAATAAGATAAAACAGATATAGATAGAGAATGAAATAAAGAGATGGAGGCAGGAATTTTACTGCCCACCTGCCACAGGAATCGGAACAGCTGAGGCGCAGAGCATGGAAAGTTCTGTTGACCTCGGGTGGAATTTTACGGCTTTGGGATGAGCGAGGGGTAAAATTCTGCCCAGAGAGATTGAGTTAGAGAGAGAGAAAGAAAGAGATGGAGAGAAAGAGAGTGAGAGAAAGCGAGGGAATGGGGGGAACAGAGAATGAGACAGAGAGAGAGAGAATGAGACAGAGATTCAAAGAGATTAATGAGTAAGAGAGACAGAGAGAGAGTGAGAGATGGAGATTGAAGGAGACAGAGAGAGGGAGAGACAAAAAAAGAGGGAGAGATAGAGTTAGAGAGGTGAAAATGTTCAGGGAGGAAATTTCAGAGCTTAGGGGCCCTCCCAGGCAGCTGAAGGCATGGCTGCCAATGCTGGAGTGATGGTAATTAGGGGATGCTCAAGAGGCCAGAATTGGAGGAGCGCAGACATCTTGGAGGATTGTAGGAGTTACAGAAATAAGGAGTGTTGTAGGGGCTGGAGGAGGTTACAGAAATAGGGAGTGTTGTAGGGGCTGGAGGAGGTTACAGAGGTAGAGAGGGTTGTAGAGGCTGGAGGAGGTTACAGAGATAGGGAAGGTTGTAGGGACTGGAGGAGGTTACAGAGATAGGGCGGGATGTCAGAGCTGATTTCAGTGAGTTAGGCTTGGTGAAAATTCAATATTAACCTCAGACAGAAAATGATGCAATTGATGCCACAAAGCAACACACAGACTGAGGGATTAACATTTTCTCAACAGTGACCAACTGACAATACTGAATAATCTAACTGTATTGCTGTTAATTCAGCTCTCTCATATTGTCACTCAGTAACCCCTCTCCCCCCCAGCACCCTGTGTTACTGACTGTATTTCTGCTGATGTTAATCCAGCTCCCTCACTCTGTCACTCAGTAACCCCTCTCTCCCCCAGCTCCCTGTGTTACTGACTGTATCTCTACTAATGTTAATCCAGCTCCCTCACACTGTCACTCAGTAACCCCTCTCCCCCCAGCATCCCATGTTACTGACTGATATTTATCCACAGTATAAATACTGGTCACTTGATTACGAAACATGTGTGCTATCTTGGAAACCCTCATCTGCTATAGGCGAAAATGCAGATCAGTAATTAATCCAGCTCTCTCTCTTAAAGGGAGATAGTGAGTACCTGTTGTGCGCCATCTTCTCGAGGCTGTTTGACTTTCAGGGTATTTCCAGTATTTTAATCTTTTGTAACATCAATGCACATAATTCCATCGATCCCCAGGTCTGTACTGTCCTAATAATGGTCACCTCGTTTACAGGAAAATCTATTTCTTCCTCAGGACCTGTTGCAAAAATGAATGGAGTCAAACCCTGTTCGCTCGTTGTGTCTCTGCCTTCAATGTACACTGTGATTCCCCATGCCCCTTTGACTGTGCTGATTTGTTTCGTGAAGGGTAGGTCATGCCTTACTAACCTCATTGAGTTTTTTGAGAAAGTGACCAGAGAGGTGGATGGGGGTAAGGCGGTTGATGTAGTATATATGGACTTTAGTAAGGCTTTGATAAGGTGGCCCTGGAAGACTTCTACAGAAAATGCAGATGTGTGGAATAGAGGGTGATTTAGCTAATTGGATTAGAAATTGGCTGGCAGATAGAAGACAGAGGGTGGTGGTTGATGGGAGATTTCATCGTGGAGTTCGTGACGAGTGGTGTGCCTCAGGGGTCTGTTTTGGGGCCCTGCTGTTTGTAATTTTTATAAATGATCTGGATGAGGGTCTTGAGGGATGGATCAGTAAATTTGCAGATGATACTAAAGTTGGTGGAGTGGTAGATAGTGAAGAGGGGTGTTTAGTTTACAGAGTGACTTGGACAAGTTGCAGAGCTGGGCCGAGAGGTGGCAAATGGAGTTTAATGTGGAAAAGTGTGAGGTAATGCACTTTGGCAGGAACATAAATGTGTAGAGTATAGGGCTAATGGTAGGGCTCTTAATAGTGTTGAGGAACAGAAGGATCTTGGTGTATGTGTCAATAGATCCCTGAAAGTAGGCAGTCAAGTGGATAAAGTTGTTAAGAAGGCATATGGAGTCTTAGCTTTATTGGTAGGGGATTGAATTTAGGAGCCGCAGCATCATGTTGCAACTGTACAAAACTCTAGTGCGGCCGCACTTGGAGTATTGTGTGCAGTTCTGGTCCCACATTATAAGAAGATGTGGAGGCATTGGAGAGGGTACAGAGGAGGTTTACAGGATGTTGCCTGGTATGGAGGCAGGTCCTATGAAGAGAGGTTGAAGGATTTGAGGTTGTTTTCGTTAGAAAGGAGGCGGCTAAGAGGGGATCTTATTGAAGCATATAAGATATTAGAGGTTTAGATAGGGTGGACAGTGATAGCCTTTTTCCTAGATGGAGAAAGCTAGCACGAGGGACACAGCTTTAAATTAAGGGGTATGAGTTATAGGACGGAATCAGAGGTAGGTTCTTTACTCAAAGAGTGATTAGGGAGTGGAATGCCCTGCCTGCAGCTGTTGTAGATGCGCCAATTTGGTGGCGTTTAAGAGGTTAGTTGATAAGTATATGGAGAGAAGGGAATGGTTTAGTTAGGAGGGGCATTGCTTTTTATTTTGGTCGGCACAACATCGAAGGCCAAAGGGCCTGTTCTGTGCTGTATTGTTCTATGTTCTATTCTATGTTCTATTTCCATCGCTCCACCTTGGCAGTTCTGCCTTCCTGCACCTCTAAGTTATTGAGTTCCCTCTGTTATCCACCTCCCCTGTCCCCTGCCACCTCCCGACCTCTCTCCATAATTCTTCCTGACACCCAGATCGGTCTACCACCAAGGTTTCTCACTGTGACTAAGATACACCGACTTTGATACGTTCTGATTCCAAGAGCTTCAAGTTTTTCAGTGTCCAGGTCACCAACAATCTGTCCTGGTCCCTCCATGCCGACACTATAGTTAAGAAAGCCCCACCCTCTACCTTCTTAGAAGGCTAAGGAAATTTGACATGTCAGCTACGACTCTCACCAACGTTTACAGATACACCATAGAAAGCATTCTTTCTGGTTGTATCACAGCTTGGTGTGGCTGCTGCTCTGAGCAAGATCGCAAGAAACTACAAAGGGTCGTAAACGAAGTCCAGTTTGTCATACAAATTAGCCTCCATCCAATGAAAAGCAGCCAGCTTAATTAAGGACCATGCACCTCGGACATTCTCCCTTCTGCCTTCTTCCAGTCGGGAAAAAGATACAAAAGTCTGAGGTCATGTACTAACCGACTCAAGAACAGCTTTTTTCCCTGCTGCCATCAAACGTTTGAATGGACCTACCTCATACTGTGTTGATCTTTCACTCCACCTTAACTATGACCGTAACACTGCATTCTGCCCTCTCTCCTTTCCTTCTCTATGAACGGTATGCATTGTCTGTATAGTGCACAAGAAACAATACTTTTCACTGTATACTAATATATGTGACAATAATAAATCAAATCAAAATCTTTTCTTTGGGTTGTGGTGCCCTTTGTGGGAGGTTTACTGAACCTCCACCATCGCTAGTGAATCTGACACCACTACGCAGGTTCGTAGGAAGCACCCCATTAATAACACAGGTGACATAACCCGCATTCAACTGAGTGCTATACGATAACAGGAAACCTACCGAGTATCATCGCTCTCTGAGCTGGCTTCTTCATAGAAGCTTCAAACATGGGTATGGCTCCTGCCATCAAGGGACTTGAGGCTGGATGGTAACCGAACGTTTATCATTTGACTTGACAAACTGGTGCAACTCCTCAGCTGTAAATGCAGTCAGACTCCAAGACCTCAGGGATGGCAAAGATCTACCACAAAACTTGTCAATGGTGGTTGTAGACTTGATTATGTTATGACATGGATTCTCCCCTTTAGAGAAGCCACGCCAAATCCCCCAAAGAGGAATACCTCACTTCATAACCTGTTAAAAGTGTTTGGGAAGGTGTTAACTGTTCCTCATTAATGTTTAGAGGTTTATTAACAAAATTACCTGATACTCATTTTCAGTGAGTAACTAACAAGTTACCCATTCAACAGACCGGGAGCTTTAACTGAACAAGTAACATATCAATTAAAATAAGGTTCAACTGGAATGCTGTTCAAATAAATACAAGGACCATTCATTACCAACATAAATAATAGACTTTAGTCACCCTCAAAAAAAATACAACCAGGTGTCTTAGCTCTGGAAAACCTTTGGAGTTCTACTGTCAATTCTGCTATCTGTAAGCTCTTTTTGATTCTGATACTCTTCATTAGATAGATAGAGAGTTCTCTTAGGAGATATTTTTAGCTAGCAGGGAGCTTCTCTTGCCTTCTCTAGGTGTTGAACTGCAGGAAGGTAGTTGATGTCCTCTTTATAACTGTGATGATCTAATCAACTTTCCTACCCCAGGATTGGTCTGATGTTGTCAATAACAGCAAATTCAAATTTGATAGGTTCTTGATAGCTGAGTATCTTCTTTAAACTGACAGGCTGCTGAATTGAAAAGCCTGCAAAGCCTGTTACCAAGGCAAACCTGATGCATGGTCTTCATTACAAATGTTGCAATCTGCGTACCTCACATACTTGCATTTTAAACATCCAAGAATGGACACAAAATCAGTTTTCAAGAGACCACACTTCACAAACACGACTTCACAACAAATTAGCTGGACATCTGACCCCTTTGAACATGCATCAATGAAAAGATGAGGAACATACATCCCATGAGCGGTCCAGCGAAATCGGCCATTGTGACCATGGCTGGTCCAGCCACTCCCAAGGATGCACATCTGCTGGTGGCAACAATGGTGACATGGGCATTGGCTGACCATTCTGTCAATCTTCTTGTCGATATTGGGCCACTAGGTATAGCATCAGGCCAATGCCCTCATACTGCAGTGTCCAGGGCATGTATCCTGCAGCTCCTGTAGCAAAGGCCATTGCCCCTGAGGTGGCATGCTCCCCCACAATAACACAGTGGCACAATGGTTAATATTGCTGTCTCACAGCACCAGGGACCCGGGTTCAATTCCCGGTCTTAGGTCCCTGTCTGTGTCAAGTTTCTGCGTTCTCTCCGTGTCTGTGTGGTTTTCCTCTGAGTGCTCCGGTTTCCTTGCACATTCCAAAGGTTGTAGGTTAGGTTAACTGACCCCGCTAAATTGTTCTTTATTCAGGGGGTTCAGCATGGTAAATGCATGGATTACGGGAATAGGGATAGAGTGGGATTATTGTCAGTGCAGACTTGATGGGCTGAATGGCCTCCTTCTACACTGTAGGGATTCTATGATCATATGATCCTCACATGTTATCTCCATCCTAGGATGTGGGAAGGGTTTGATCCCCTCCAACTTGTCATTGTGCCAATCTTGTAGCACTACCTTCTTAACTTGCAGAATGATGGATCCCTCTCAGTCCAGGACTTTACACAGGCAGCTGAGTTGGCAATAGTTCTCGCAGATGCGTCACTATTTTTGGTCACACAATACCACGTCAAAGTCACAACAGGCTTATTTGAAATCACAAGCTGTTGGAGCTTTGCTCCTTCATTACTTCACCTGACCTCTCATCTTGTCCACCCCAGTCTCTTGCTGACACCTCAGCACTGTTCCTTGTGACACAGATGGTGACAGTACTGTCTGTGGTAGCGGCAGGCAGCTGAGTGCAGCCACTTTGGATATTTGAGTCCCTGGCCTACATTGGCAGGGACAACAACAAGTCTATCACCGTACCCTCACAGAGGCAATCAGTGGCACTGGTTTATCCCATTGGAATAATCTTCACTGAGTCTTGTGATCTGATACAATACTTAGGTGCCGAACACATATATCATAGAATGTACGGAGACAGGCCCTTCAGCCCAATTGGTTCATGCCGACCATCTAAACTAACTCCATTTGCCTGCATTTGGCCCACTTCCCTATCCATGTATCTGTCCAAATACTGTCATCAATAGTGTTATCAATGTCCCTGCCTCAACCACTTCCTCCAGCAGTTCATTCCACATACGCAGCACCCCCTGTGTAAAAAAAAATTGTTCCTCAGGTTTCCATTAACTCTTTCCCCTCTTAAACCCGTGCCCTCTAGTTCTCGAATCCTCAACGCTGGGAAAAAGGCTGGGTGCATTCACCCTATGCATGCCCCTCATGATTTTATGCACCTCAATAAGACCACCCCTCAGTTTCCTACGCTCCAAAAAACTCCTATCCAATCTGTCCCTATAACTCAATTGCTTGAGCCCTGGCACTGTCCTTGTAAAAAAATAAAAGCAAATTACTGTGGATGCTGGAACCTTAAAGCAAAAGAGAAAATGCTGGAAAATCTCAGCAGGTCTGGCAGCATCTGTCAGGAGAGAAAAAAGCTTTTTTTTTCTCTACTGACAGATGCTGCCAGACCTGCAGCACTGCTCCTTCCTCAGGTGAATGGACTGATAAAGGGGTAGTGCTCTGGAAGTTCATGATTCCAAATAAATCTGTTGGACTTTTAATCTGGTGTTGTGAGATTTCTTCCTGTGCCTATCTCAATCCAATGTCGGCATCTCCACATCACGGGTATTATGATCGTGGCTGATGGTCCAACTCAATTGCCTATTCCCACCTTCCCCCCTCGTACACTTTGATCCCCTTTGCCCCAAGAGCCATATCGAACTCCTTCTTGAAAACATGCAATGTTTTGGCCTCAGCTACTTTCTGTGGTAGTGAGCTCCACAGGCTGACCACTCTCGGGGTGAAGAAAGTTCTCCTCATCTCTGTGAGACTCTGTCAATGAGAATATTTCTTCCCAGCATCAGATGAGTTCCTTGATGAATGTCTCTTTATCCTGCTTGGTATCTTGTGGGAAAGTACTGCTCCCAATTGGTGATGCCTCACTACCAACGGTTTGGTTGGATCAAAATATATGAGTAATGTTGATGACTACAAGGCTTGCTTTATTTTAATAAATGCCTCTCCCTATTTCCTTCGTTGATACCTCTTCAGAAGCTGGTGTAATGGGGCCAGAGTCATAGTCACCCTCTGCAGGAATCTCCTATAATAATCTACGTCCTAGGGATATGTGCTTAGCTCTGTTTGCTTCAGCTTATGCAAAGGCCCCATTCATACAAAGACTTCATTTCAAAATACTTCTGCTTTTGCAATTACATTTAAATGTTAGAATATAAGGATTAACTAACACTGCTAACTTTTAAAGCTAAAATGACTACATACTAAAACTCAGAAGGCATGCTGGGTTCGCTGAAAATTGACTGCATTCCTGAAAAGTACACAGCAACCAAAACAAGCTTTGACAACAACAGTTGCGAGACCTGTGTTTGCCAGAGACAGCTTGCTGAAAACATTTACAATAACAGGATAAGGGTTGAGATATTTTTTGCTTTCAGTGTGTGTTGGTTTAGTTTTGTTTTCAAACTGCTGTTTCGGCTCAGTTCAAAATGATCAGTAAGAACTCTCACAACACCAGGTTAAAGACTAATAGGTTTATTTGGAATCACGAGCTTTCGGAGTGTTGCTTCTTCATCAGCTGAGTGGAGAGGTGGGTTTCACAATCAGGACATATATAGACAAAGACACAATTGCAAGATAATTGTCAAGATGTGAGTTTTTACAGGTAATCAAGTCTTTACAGGTACAGATAGTGTGAGTGGAGAGAGGGGTAATCACAAGTTAAAGAGGCATGTATTGTCTCCAGCCGGGATAGTTAGTAAGATCTTGCAAGCTCAGACCAAGTGATAGGAGTTACATGTCGTGTGACACGAACCCAAGATCCTGATTGAGGTCATCCCCATGTGTGCGGAACTTTGTTTCTGCGTTGTGTGCCTTGAAGGCTGCCTTGGAGAACGTTTACCCGAAGATCAGAGGCTGAATGTTCTTGACTGCTGAAGTGTTCCCCGACTGGAAAGGAACACTTCTGCCTGGTGATTATTGAGTGGTGTCTATTCATCCATCATCATAGCATCTGCATAGTCTCACAGTGTGATCATGATCAGGGTGATCAGTACCGGCAGAAAAAAAGTCTCTCCAACTTTTTCTTTCTCTTTCTGTCACGATTTAATTTTCTTAAAGTTCTGTTCAGTAAAAGAAATCCATTTTAAACTTTGTACTAGTGTTGTTCTCATCTGTTCAATGGAACAAATGGACCCTATACTTCCGTGGGAATTATTTTAACTCTGCCGTATTCCTTGGCTGTGGTACTTTCTATAATGGCTTCCACCTTGTCCTCTAGGGGATACAATCCCTTGGCATCGACCTTGAAGCTGAGGTACATAACCTCATCTGCTTGGAAACTGCATATTTTTCATTGTAAGCAGATGCCCCATTCTTTAATCCTCTAGAGGACCTCTTCTGAGTTGGCTCCATGCTCCTCAGGGACCAACCAGTAACTAGGACGTAGAATCCCAACAGTGCAAAAGAAGGTTATTCGGCACTTCGAGACTACATCGACTCTCTGATTAAGCATCTTGCCAAGGCCCATCCCTCCCACCCTATCCCTGTAGCCCCACACATTTATCACACTAACCTGCCTAATCTACATATCTTTGAACACCAAGGGGCAATTCAGCATGGCCAATCCACTCTAATCTGCACATCTTTGGACACCAAGGAACAATTTAGCCTGGCTAATCTACCTAACCTGCACATCTTGGGTCACTAATGGGCAATTTAGCACGGTGAGGGCAACTAGGGATGGGCAATAGATGCTAGCCTAATCAGCGATGCCTACGTTCCATGAATTTTGAAGAAGGATACCAATACTGCAATTGACCTTACTGTCTTCAGTATCTCTCCCACTGAGACTGAATCTTTCATACGCTATTTTATCAATCTCAATGGGCATGCAGATCTTTCTTGAGGGTACCTGAATGCTTGTTCACTCCAGTGTTAACCTCCATCTTGAGGGGTCTGCCGTTGATCTTCAGGACAACCCCAATAGGTGGCACCTCATTGAGTTGTCTTGGTTTAATGCATAAGTTTTGGATCCTTCAGCCAGTTGCTTTAGCGGCCTTGCCTTTAACAACATTTATTTTGTACATTTTGTCCTGCCTGCTCACTCTGCACCAAGCCTGAAAAGAACCCCTTTTCTCACTGCGAAAATACATATAACTCTTGCAGCGGCAGGTTCCTGGGAGCGTTCTCCCCCCACCCCAGTGAAAACATGCTTCCATCCCCTCACCTCCAGTGGTGTACAATTCCTCTCAGGCTCTGCTGTGCCCTCGCTGCAGCAACATTTCCCACCAGAAACGATTCATCTTGTTAGACACGCTTTGTAATTCACTTACGCCCTGCTCAGCGCACTCAGTTGCCTGGGCCACTTGTGTAGCTTTTTCCAGAGAGATTTTAGTCTCAGCCGGTGGCTTTCTTTGTCTTGTATTGTGAGGCTGTTGACCCCGCAGACCAAACAGTCTCTTAACAGGTCCTCCACTGGGCCGAGTTTGCAGTGCTCTGCTAATCACCTCAAATCGGGACCCGGACTCAGAGACCATCTCCACTGGTTCCCCTGCAGCAAAATGAAACTTATACATCAAGCATGGTGAACCAAGGCCAGGGATTAGAATGGTCTTTGGCTATCTGAGCAAAAAGGTTTTGAGTGGAATTTTACCACCGTGCCTGCCCGAGGCCCATAAGATCATGCCCAAAGCCAATGGAGAATGCTGTTCTGTGAACCTCACCGCCCCGACTCCAGGGTGGGTATGCTGGTAAAATTCCAGCCTTTGCTTCTGGAATGTCACATGATGTTAGATTTCTCACTAAGATCTCTGAGAGACTCTGCTTTGTAAGCACAGGTCCGCTCTCTTCTCTGCACCCCCTCACCCCAGATCCAAGCACCCTCCCGCTGTCCCCTCCTCTCTCCTGCACCCCAGGTCCCATGTCCTCACTCCTGAATGGCCTGGCTTCCCGAATGGCCAATCCATAGCGTCCGGCCCGCTCTTGTGGCCTGCAAAGGACTGTCCCCTTAAAGGGCAACATTACCACGCTAAATCATCTCTTTGGATGAAGGAGCTGGAGGTCAGTTGTGTAATTTGCCGATAACACAAAGGCAGGTCAGTGAGCAGACTGTGAAGAGGATACAAGGAGCGGGATTTTCTGGCTGCACTCGCCCCGAGGCTGGAAAATCCCACGGATCTTTGCAATGGGCCATGTTCTGCCCCATTCCCGTGGCAGGTGGGATTGGAAAATTCCTCCCAGTGTGTCTGCAAAGGGGCATGGACAGATCAAGCGAGTTGGCAAAAAAACTGGCAGATGAGAATACAGTGTGGGAAAATGTGTGTTTTTTTTCACTTTAGTTGAAAAAGTATTGTTTTCATGGAGGGAGCTGCAGAACTTGGGGGTACAGAGGTATATGAATCACAAAATGTTACTACGCAGGTATAGGAATTGGTGAGAAAGACAAACGGGAATGTTGTCCTTTCTCGTGAGCGTGATGGAGTGTAAAAGTTGGGATGTCATAAGTTTTTAAGATATAGGAGCAGCATTAGGCTATTCGGCCCATTGAGTCTGCTCCGGGACATTCAATTATGCCTAGTACGCTCTTCCCCATTTTCCTGCCTTCTTTCCAAAACCCTTCATCCCATTAATTGTCTTAACGCCTCCTTAAATTTACTCACTGTCCCAGCATGTGCCACATTTTGGGGTAGCGAATTCCACAGATTCTCATTACTTTGGGAGAAGTAGTTTCTCCTCAATTCTGTCTTAAATTTGCTACCCCTTATCCAAAGACTATGACCTCTTGTCTTAGAATGCTGCTCAAGAGGAAGCAACCGCTCCATGTCTACTTTATCTATACCTTTTATCATCTTGTATACTTCAATTTGATCTCCATTCTCTTCTAAATTCTAGAGAGCGTAAACTGTTCAATCTCGCTTCATATGACAAACTCCTCATCTCTGAAATCTTGCTTCAACTATACAGCCATAACGTGGGGATGCTGGGTTGGACTGGGGTGGACAAGTAAGAAGTCTCACAACATCAGGTTAAAGTCCTACAAGTTTATTTGGAATCTGAGCTTTCAGATCACTGCCCCTTCATTAGCTAGTGTTGAATTCCGCATGCACTCCTGCAAAGTGCCTCTGAGATGTTTTACTATGTTAAACGTGCTATATAAATGCAATTTGTCATTGTTAGAGCAGAAAAGGGTAAGGGGGGAGATTTACCAGAAGGGTTCAGGAATGAGGAGTCTTCAGTTCCTGCGGTGGTTGGGGGGTGGGGGGTGGGCGGGGTGGGGGGACAGAGAGAAAGAAAAAGAAAGCAAGAGAGAGAGACAGAGTGAGAGAGAGAGAGAGAGTCTGAGGGAAAAGCAAAATATTACAGATGCTGGGATCTGAAACAAAAACTGAAAATGCTGGATAATCTCAGCAGGTCTGACAGCATCTGTGGAGGCAAAATTGAGCCAATGCTTTGAGTCTGGATGAATAGAATCATCAAAGAACCCCTACAGTGCAGAGGGACGCCATTCAACCTATCGACTCCACACTGACTGCAATCCCATTCCCGCAACCCCACATATTTACCCTGCTAATCCCCCTAACACTAGGGGAAATTTAGCAGGCCAATGCACCTAACCCGCACATCTTTGGACTGTAGGAAGAAACTGGAGCAGCCGGAGGAAAACCCACACAGACATGGGGTGAATGTGCAGACTCTGCACAGACAGTGACCCAAGCTGGGAATCGAACCTGGGTCCCTGTCATTGTGAGGTAGCAGTACTAATCGCTGTGCCACCCCTTCATCAGACCCTTCCCTGAAGAAATATTGCTCTTACTAGCTCTGATGAAGGGTCATCTAGACCTGAAATATTGGTGCTATTCTCTCCCACAAATGCTGTCAGAACTGCTGAGATTTTTCAATATTTTCTGTTTTTGCGTGAGAGACTGGGAGAAGCTGGGATCATTTTCCTTTAGAAGGTTAAGGGAGGGGAACATTTAATCAAGACGTTCACTATCGCAAAGGGAATGAGGGGTTTGATTGAATAAAGAAAGTGTTTCTCAGTGACAGTACCCCAATTCCCATATAGTCAATATCTTTTCCTAAAGATAGAGGTGTTTAAAACTAGAGGGCATAGGTTTAAAGTGAGAGGGAGAGGTACAAAAGGGATCAGAGGAGCAATTTTTTCACATAGTGGTGCGTGTCTGGAACAACTTTCCAGAGGTAGTAAATAGAGGCGGGTATAATTTTATAACTTATAAAGCATTTAGACAGTTTACATGGATAAGATAGGTACAGAAGGATATGGGCCAAATGTGGGCAATTGGGACTAGCTTAGTGCTAAAAAAAGGCAGCATGGACAAGTTGGGCCGAAGGGCCTGTTTCCATGCTGTAAATCTGTATGACTCTATGGCAGGAGAGGAGATTCAGTAACTGGAAGAGGGGACATAGATTGAAGAGAATCAGATAGAGAACCGCCGCAGGAGGAGAGCAAGGTTTGCAGAATTAGGGAGGTTGGTGCAGAAGAGTGGGGGAGGGGAGAGTGTGGGACTAATTGTGCAGTTTTTTAAAGGGACTGGCAGAGGCACTGTGGGCCAAATGGCCTCCTCCAGCTTTTGTTTGTCATGAGGGAGGCCCTGGGGAAGGCCAAATCTGCATTAAGAGTCAGTGCTCGCCACCAGTTTGGGGCTTCACTCTGGAGTGGCTAACTTTGTTAAAGCTCCCTCTGCGACAACGCCTCGAGGCTGCAAAAGAGTCCAGACAATTGCAAGATTTGGAAGGGCCTGGAAGCAGTTGGGTCTGTTTGCTTTCTCTTGGAAAGCTTCCGAGCTTCCAAAATACTTTGCTTGCACACTCCTAATTCAAACCAGCCACACTGTGGAACCAACAGACCTCGACAGGCATTCCGCAGGCAGAAACCCAAGGTATTGTTGTCTCCAGACAGGAGACATGCCAGAGTACCTCCTCGCCAAAATCTGTCCATCGCTGCTTTTGTTCTTCCCAGTATATGGTGGAGAGGATCTGCCCAAGGTCCAGCCACTTTTGTTGTCAGGGCAGCAGGGACTAATGCCAATACGGTCCCTGTTCCTGCCCGACACTACAATGTCCAACTCCTGAATGGGCTGGATCAAATCAAAATGATGGCTGATGTCAAGAAGGTCAAATTAAAATGATGGCACATGCTAGGAAAGTCAAATTATAAATGGCTGACCAGCGCTGACCTCAGCACTGACACTCCCACACTGTGGTGCTCCTTCAGGACTGACGCTCCCACAGTGCGGGATTCCCTCAGCACTGACGCTCCCACAGTGCGGTGTTCCTTCAGGACTGACGCTCCCACAGTGCGGGATTCCCTCAGCACTGACACTCCCACACTGTGGTGCTCCTTCAGGACTGACGCTCCCACAGTGCGGGATTCCCTCAGCACTGACGCTCCCACAGTGCGGTGTTCCTTCAGGACTGACGCTCCCACAGTGCGGGATTCCCTCAGCACTGACGCTCCCACAGTGCGGGATTCCCTCAGCACTGACGCTCCCACAGCGCGGTGCACCCTCAGCACTGTCCCCCCACAATGTGACACTCTCTGAGCACTGACCCTCCCACAGTGCGGGATTCCCTCAGCACTGACGCTCCCACAGCGCGGTGTTCCTTCAGGACTGACGCTCCCACAGTGCGGGATTCCCTCAGCACTGACGCTCCCACAGTGCGGTGTTCCTTCAGGACTGACGCTCCCACAGTGCGGGATTCCCTCAGCACTGACGCTCCCACAGCGCGGGATTCCCTCATCACTGACACTCCCACAGCGCGGTGCACCCTCAGCACTGTCCCCCCACAATGTGACGCTCTCTGAGCACTGACCCTCCCACAGTGTGGCGCTTCCTCAGCACTGACCCTCCCACAGTGCGGCGCTCCCTCAGCACTGACGCTTCCACAGTGCGGCGCTCCCTCAGCACTGACGCTTCCACAGTGCGGCGCTCCCGCAGCACTGCCCCTCCCAGAGTACGGTGCTCCCTCAGCACTGCCCCTCTGACAGTGCAGTGCTCCCTCAGCACTGCCCCTCTGACAGTGCAGTGCTCCCTCAGCACTGCCCCTCTGACAGTGCAGTGCTCCCTCAGCACTGCCCCTCTGACAGTGCAGTGCTCCCTCAGCACTGCCCCTCTGACAGTGCAGTGCTCCCTCAGCACTGACCCTCTGACAGTGCAGTGCTCCCTCAGCACTGACCCTCTGACAGTGCAGTGCTCCCTCAGCACTGACCCTCTGACAATGCGGTACTGTCTCAGCACTGACTTATTGGACAGTGCAGTGCTCCCACAGTACTGACCCTCAGACTGTGCGGCACTCCTTCAGCACTGACCCTCCCACAGTGCGGCACTCCCTCAGCGCTGACCCTCGGACATTGTGGCACTCCCACAGCACTGACCCTCCTACGATGAGGCATCCCATCAGAACTTTCACTGGGGGACTGTCAGTCCTGAATTGGGGGAGTGACAGAAGAGAAGCAGCTATCCTACTACACTGGGGCTTGTGTCCTGTTTATCAGTAGAGATCTGGGAACAAGGCTACGTGGCTGGCATAACCTGCAGAGCTTCTTGAACTGGCAGACCACCAACACCTTCCAACATCCCAAGCTCTCCACCGCCAACATACAGTGGTAGAAGTGGGTCCCGGCTACAAAATGACACTGCAGCAATTTGTCAAGGCTCCATTGACTATGCCATCTAAACACAGCACTTCTACCATGTGGCAGGAAACGAAAGACGCACGAGGACGAGAGCGCAACAGGCACGCAGAAGCCACAGGACTGCCGTCAGTTTAAAGAGTGGAAAAAGAAATCTGCAGTAGCTCGGTTGTGGCAGGGCTTTGATAATACAGCATTCAGCCACCCAAACCACTGCAACAGCAGTGCCTGTAATAAGACTCCAAACTGGAAAATCGCCCTACAATCTTCATGCTTGTGGTTAAGCTTGGAATAGGATTTGGCTGCTGCAAGGAGAACTCAAGCTCGATCCAGGAATGCTGTTCGACGAGACACTTTTTCCTACAAAGGAAGAACAGGAATTCCATCCCCCTCTCCAAAATAAGTGGAAGTCTTCTTTTCATTCAATGCATCATTTACAAACTAGACGACAAGGGAAATCTTTTGTCACCCACTGGTATATCCCAGAGAGCCAGCTGGCCCACAGAGGGGTTTTCCTGTCAAATCTCACTGCTGTAATGTCGGAAACGTGGCAACAAATCTGCGCAGAGCAAGATGCCAGGAAAGAAGGAATTGGTTGTCGCCTTACCCAATCAGATGTGTTTGCCAGTCCTTCATCCGAATGCCACACAGGCGCAGGTTCTGTGCAACGATCACGGGTCTCTGATCTAAAATCTGTTATTTGAAACAGCGTGAATGACCTGGATCAAACAGTCGAACCAGGTTTCAGGAAGTTACTGCGTGATCGCATCGCTCTCAGTCACAAATAAAAAATAATCACGTTAAACCAGCCTTATGCAAGCTAAAACAATGAATCAGATTTATTTACAATTAATTGGTGTATATGGAAGCAACATTGCTCAAAGTCTAAAAAATGAATTCCAACTTGTCTTAAAATAGAACATGGAACAATAATTTAGCAACTGTTCATTTTAGGTGGTGTAAAGGGAGCTTTACTCTGTATCTAACCCTGTGCTGTACCTGTCCTGGGAGTGTTTGATGGGGACAGTGTAGAGAGAGCTTTACTCTGTATCTAACCCCGTGCTGTACCTGTCCTGGGAGTGTTTGATGGGGACAGTGTAGAGGGAGCTTTACTCTGTATCTAACCCCGTGCTGTACCTGTCCTGGGAGTGTTTGATGGGGACAGTGTAGAGGGAGCTTTACTCTGTATCTAACCCCATGCTGTATCTGTCATCACTCTGGCACTGTAGTTGTAAGTCTACATATGCAAAGATCACCATTAAAAAGCTGGGAATCGATCTTGATTTGATGGAGAAAAATGTGCAGGAGATACGGATATGGAGAGGCATCTGGAAAAGATCAGGTGACCTAACCCCCCCCACCCTCCCTCATCTTGCTGGTAATATTCACCAGGGATCTTTTTGTCCTTCCGACCTCTGTCAGCTTCTGACCCTTTTGCGATGGATTGTTACTGAGTTAAGTAAGGGGCCACGGGCAACATTAGGCTTCGACTTGGAGAGGATAGGGGGAGGCTGGGGGTTAGTGCTTGACTGCAGCTGGTTTCCTATGCAGGTTACAGGCGTCTGTTCAGCGTAACGATGACCAGAGGGGCTCATTTATCAGCAGGGCTCGCACAGCTGCTGGGTGCCAAGCCAGGGCCAGCGTGTGCAGACACTCCAGATCCAAGCAAGCAGAGTCATAACTCTCCAGCTATCACCCCCCCCATCCCCAACCTTCATCGATTCCATAACCAGCCTCCCCCTCCACTGAGCCAAGTGGCACTGCTCTCGCTGACTCTCAGCATCTGCTTCCTGTAACACCATCCTCTCGCGCTCTCGCCTCTGCCCTGTAATTGCTTTCGAACACAAGGTATTTGGGGCTGTGAAGATGAAGGTGGAGGGGTGTGCTGAAGAGGCCATTCAGCCACCCTTCAGCAGCCACCGCTACATACTGATGCTCCAAGATCACAAGGTCCAGCCTCCGTCACTTCCTCCATCCTGCCAGGTTCTGGTGCTCATCTGATTCATTCGATTCCTCTCCGCCTCCCACCCTTCTCATTGCTGCACCATTTGCGGCTCCCTGCCTTCTGCCTCCTGGGGGCCCCAAGCTCTGCTATCCCATCCCACACGAATCCTCGGTGCTAGTCCTTGGAGCAAGATTTTGATTCAGCTGTCTCTTGCCCTGCTTAGGGTCCATCTTTTGTCCAAGAGGGTCCGTTCCACCAGTGCGATGCCATCTCAGTCCTGGAGTCCTGGGACGTATAGTGCCAAGGTAGGGCAGCATCCAGGCGAACAGAATTCAGGTGAGTTTTCTATTCATGGCATCAAAGGTTAAAGGGACAAAGCAAGATTAAGTAACTGAGTTGGAAGATCAGCCATGATTGTGATGAATGGCTGAACAGGCTCGAAGGGCTGAATGTCTCCCTCTGCTCCTTATCTTCTATGTTTCTACCTCTGATTCTGAGGGGAGGGTGGTTTGACAGGGTAGACGCTGAGAGGATATTTTTCCTCCTTGTGGGGGATTTCTAGAACTGAAGAGAGGCAGTTTCAGAATGTCTCCCACTGAAGACGAAGATTAGGAGGAATTTCTTCTCTCAGAGTGTGATCAGTCTGTGGAATTTCCACCCCCCACCCCGCTGCCCCAGACACTAGTGAGGGCTGTGGCTCATTGAATATACGCAAGGCCGAGTTACACAGATTTCTGAACCACAAGGGGGAGAGGAGAGTTATGGGGAGAGGGAGACAGAAAGGAAAGTGGAGTTGCAGCAACAGTCAAATCAAACACCATCTTATTGAATGTCAAAGCAGCACTGACCCTCCCACAGTACGGTGCTCCCTCAGCACTGACCCTCCCACAGTGCGGTGCTCCCTCAGCACTGACCCTCCCACAGTGCGGTGCTCCCTCAGCACTGACCCTCCCGCAGTGCGGCGCTCCCTCAGCACTGACACTCCCACAGTGTGGTGCTCCCTCAGCACTGACCCTCCCACAGTGCAGTGCTGCCCCAGCACTGACCCTCCCACAGTGCGGTGCTCCTCAGCACTGACCCTCCACAGTGCGGTGCTCCCTCAGCACTGATCCTCCCACAGTGCAGCGTTCCCTCAGCACTGATCCTCCCACAGTGCGGCGCTCCCTCAGCTCTGACCCTCCCATAGTGCAGCACTCCCTCAACACTGATCCTCGCACAATACAGCGCTCTCTCGGTGCTGACCCTCACTCAGTACAGCGCTTCCTCAACAGTAACCCTCCGACAGAGAGAGGGGGACAGCACAGAGAGAGAAAGAGTTGGTGTGAAAGAGAGAGGGTTGGACAAAGGCAGAGAAAAAGGGAAACAGTTAGTGAGAGATAAAGAGATAGAGAGAGAAAAGCTGCAGAGAGAGACAAAGAGAGACAGTCAGAGAGCGAGAGAGGGAGGTGCGGAGACAGAGAGAAAAGTGCAGAGAGAGAGGTATAGAGAGAGGTAGAGAGAGGTGTGGAGAGAGAGGAAGAGAAAGAGAAGTGGAGACAGAGAGAGGGAGAGGTGCAGAGAGAGAGAGAAGGAAAGAGTTGGTGAAAGAGAGACAGAGAGATAAAGAGAAACAGAGAGAGAAAAAGAAGTGCAGAGGTACAAAGAGAGACAGACAGAGAGAGGGGGATGCACAATGACAGAGAGTTGGAGAGGGAAAGAGGGAGATGCAGAAAGAGAGGAAGAGAGGGGTGCGGAGAAAGAGAGAGAGGGGTGCGGAGAAAGAGAGAGGGGGGTGCGGAGAAAGAGAGAGAGGGGTGCGGAAGAGAGAGAGGGGTGCGGAGAAAGAGAGAGAGGTGCGAGAAAGAGAGAGAGGGTCGGAGAAAGAGAGAGAGGGGTGCGGAGAAAGAGAGAGAGGGGGGTGCGGAGAAAGAGAGAGAGGGGTGCGGAGAAAGAGAGAGAGGGGTGCGGAGAAAGAGAGAGAGGGGTGCGGAGAAAGAGAGAGAGGGGTGCGGAGAAAGAGAGAGAGGGGTGCGGAGAAAGAGAGAGAGGGGTGCGGAGAAAGAGAGAGAGGGGTGCGGAGAAAGAGAGAGAGGGGTGCAGAGAAAGAGAGAGAGGGGTGCAGAGAAAGAGAGAGAGGGGTGCGGAGAAAGAGAGAGAGGGGCGGAGAAAAGAGGAGGGGTCGGAGAAAGAAAGAGAGAGAGGGGTGCGGAGAAAGAGGAGAGAGGGGTGCGGAGAAGAGAGAGAGGGGTGCGGAGAAGAGAGAGAGGGGTGCGGAGAAAGAGAGAGAGGGGTGCGGAGAAAGAGAGAGAGGGGTGCGGAGAAAGAGAGAGAGGGGTGCGGAGAAAGAGAGAGAGGGGTGCGGAGAAAGAGAGAGAGGGGTGCGGAGAAAGAGAGAGAGGGGTGCGGAGAAAGAGAGAGAGGGGTGCGGAGAAAGAGAGAGAGGGGTGCGAGAAAGAGAGAGAGGGGTGCAGAGAAAAAGGGTGCGAGAAAGAGAGAGGGGTGCAGAGAAAGAGAGAGAGGGGTGCAGAGAAAGAGAGAGAGGGGTGCAGAGAAAGAGAGAGAGGGGTGCAGAGAAAGAGAGAGAGGGGTGCAGAGAAAGAGAGAGGGGTGTGGAGAAAGAGAGAGAGACAGAGAGAAAGAGAGAGAGACAGAGAGAAAGAGAGACAGAGATGAAAAAAGAGGTGCACAGAGAGACAAACAGATGGAGTGAAGTAGGGAGGTGCAAAGAGAGAGAAACAGATGGCAAGAGAGAGAGAAGATGCACAGAGAGAGAGATGGCGAGAGAGAGGTGCTGAGAGAGAGGGAGAGAGAGGTGCAGAGAGAGGGAGAGAGAGAGGTGCAGAGAGACAGAGAGAAGTGCGGAGACAGCAAGAGACAAACACACTGAGACCAGAGTTTGTGTGGGGAGTAAAGAGTGCAATCTGGTCTCTTTGTGCTGCTAAAATGGACGGTATCCCAGCTGATCCCACCTGCAAGCCCCTTTCCCTGGCTTGGCAGGGTGATGCATCAATTCTATGCACACACATGCAGATGCACCTGTACACACGCACGCAGTCCCCTGCTCCTTGGGGCAAAACTGGTTACAACCATTGAACAAAATACAACCGGAAAGAGAGAGGATGCAGTCCAGCAATCTTTAAATAAGACATCACCAGTAGCGTTCGACAGAACGTACAGAATAGGGTTTTCCCCGGACACACTAACCAGTCCTCCGGGAATAATGTCTAGCAAACACGGCTGGGTCAGTCCAGGATTGCACCGCATCTTAACCTGTGATGGACATCTTGAAATTCAGCAGAACGATGTTCCGGGATGAAGGGGGACATGGGGAAACATTCGGGGAGGATGTCACGAAAACACAATGTACAACGGATGTTATTCCCACATCGATCAGTCTTCACCAGACCAGGTGGGAAACAGTCTGAAACTGGCACCCTTACCGAATCTGAAATGAGAAAGAGAATGTGACGAAAATGTGCCTTTCAGAAATGTATTTTGGGTCATGTTTCTTGTCTGGGATCTATTTAAGCAGTTTTTGTTAATATCAGCCTGTTTTGTCTGTATCGTACAGCCCTGTTGTTACTTCAGCAGCATAATTGCTCCTAATTGTTAGAATGTTTGGTCTAACTGGGCTAATGCTGTTCTGCTATTTTTGTGCTTTCCCCGAGAGCTGAGCTTGATTGATAAAAAAACATGTGACTGGGTGGAGCTAGGCTTACACAGAGAAATCAAGATTAGATGCTGCTAGAGTTTTTTGAGAGCAATGCCTCTCTTTCTCTTTCTGCCCTTACAGGCCAGAACCTTCCAGGGAATAAGTCTCCTTCTCTAAAATTTTGCTGTTTGAAGGTAGTTCTGTCTCTGAAAGATGCTAAATGGGAGCCAGAAGGCGCATATCCTTCCGTTTCTGTCCAGAAGACTTAAAAGGCTAGATACATAAGAGCCACATGAGCATACTTTTTGGTGCTGAATCTTGAAGGGTTTGTGTCTACATTGGTACTGTAGAGAAAGCTAGTTGTTAAAAAATTATACCTTGTTTTGTTTAAGTATTTCCAACTGGTAAGAGTTATGCTAATTCTTTTTGTATTATTTGAACTATTTTGTAATATTTAAAAATAAAGCTTGTTCTGAGTGGCTCAGCTGAATCACATCTGGAGTGAAATAACTCATGTTCACCCCAATGCCAAAATTATAAAAGGTTAGGATCTAGGCTAATTTCAGAATATACCCTAGAGTTTCTGATTTGGTCCTTAATAAAAGACAGACAGAGAGAAAAGGGCACAGTTAGAATCAGCCAAAACAACTCGTTACGACCAACCCCTTCAAGACAACACATTTACTTAATATATTCGACTTTTGATACAAGGTGTATTGGTACATAGAAATATAGAAAATAGGAGCCAGAAGGAGGCCATTCAGCCCTTTAAGCCTCCGCCATTCCTTATGATCATGGCTGACTACTCAACTCAATATTATGATCCCGCTTTTACCCCCCCATATTCTTTGATCCCCTTTGCTCCACTTGCGATATTGAACTCCTTGAAAACAAACAATGTTTTGGCCTTGACCACTCTCTGTGGTAGTGAATTCCACTTAGGAGACCTGGGGAGAGGATGGGGGAAAGACTATTTTGAAGACACCTTACCGTATACTTGTCCCATTTTTTCTCTGGATCATAGGGCTCCCAGCGACTTGCTGGGAAAATGTGTTTGTTCTTTTCATACCAGCTTCGAAGGACAACCTTTCCAGCGTGTGACTTGAAGAGGGAGAAATAACCTTTTAGTGTCTTACAATTGAAAGGGGCTTCATTTACTTATTAAAAAATAAGAGTCACCCTTTATACAGTGACCTATCCTACCTCAGCCCACTGCCTTTCATGTAGACTGCATTCCCCTCTTTCTAAGAGTTGCGACAGAGATAAGATGAGCATTAATTTTATGTGCAATAAGTTCCCAATGAAATAAATGTGTTTTTTCTGGAAGAGATTTTGGCTGATGTATGAATATGGTTCCCCAGATTCCCTAAACACTTTGTCCATCTGTTGAGGTAGAGACACTTCTGACAGTGCGGCGCCAATAAGCACTGACCCTCTGACACTGCAGTGTTCCCTCAGCACTGACCCTCCCACAGTGCGGCGCTCCCTCAGCACTGACCCTCCCACAGTGCGGCGCTCCCACAGTGCGGAATCCCTCAGTACTGACCCTCCCACAGTGCGGCGCTCCCTCAGCACGGACCCTCCCCAGTGCGGCGCTCCCTCAGCACTGACCCTCCCACAGTGCGGCACTCCCTCAGCACTGACCCTCCCACAGTGCGGCGCTCCCACAGTGCGGAGTCCCTCAGCACTGACCCTCCCACAGTGCAGAGCCTCAGCACTGACCCTCCCACAGTGCGGCGCTCCCTCAGCACTGACCCTCCCACAGTGCGGCGCTCCCTCAGCACTGACCCTCCCACAGTGCGGCGCTCCCTCAGCACCGACCCTCCCACAGTGCAGCGCTCCCTCAGCACCGACCTTCCCACAGTGCGGCGCTCCCTCAGCACCGACCCTCCCACAGTGCGTCGCTCCCTCAGCACTGTCCCTCCCACAGTGCGGCGCTCCCTCAGGCACGTCCCTCCACAGTGCGGTGCTCCCTCAGCACTGACCCTCCCACAGTGCGGCTCTCCCACATCACTGACCCTCCCACAGTGCGGCGCTCCCTCAGACTGACCCTCCCTCAGCACTGACCCTCCCATGTGTGCTCATCCCTCAGCACCTGACCCTCCCACAGTGCGGTGCTCCCTCAGCACCGACCCTCCCACAGTGCGGCGCTCCCTCAGCACTGACCCTCCCACAGTGCGGCGCTCCCTCAGCACCGACCCTCCCACAGTGCGGCGCTCCCACAGTGCGGAATCCCTCAGCACTGACCCTCCCACAGTGCGGCGCTCCCTCAGCACTGACCCTCCCACAGTGCGGCGCTCCCTCAGCACTGACCCTCCCACAGTGCGGCGCTCCCTCAGCACTGACCCTCCCACAGTGCGGCGCTGCCTCAACACTGACCCTCCCACAGTGTGGCACTCACTCAGAACTGACTCTCCCACAGTGCGGCGCTCCCTCAGCACTGACCCTCCCACAGTGCGGCGCTCCCTCAGCACTGGACCCTCCCACAGTGCGGCGCTCCCTCAGCACTGACCCTCCCACAGTGCGGCGCTCCCTCAGCACTGGAACCTCCCACAGTGCGGCGCTCCCTCAGCACTGAACCTCCCACAGTGCGGCGCTCCCTCAGCACTGACCCTCCCACAGTGCGGCACTGCCTCAACACTGACCCTCCCACAGTGTGGCACTCACTCAGAACTGACTCTCCCACAGTACGGCGCACCCTCCATACCGGCACTGGAGATTGAGTGTTAGGGCAGAATTACAGATCTCTGGGGAGCTAGTCCGAGAGAGGGAGGGGCAGTGCGCGAGAGAGGGAGGGCAGGCGCGAAAACACGAGAGAGGGAGGGGCAGGGCGCGAGAGAGGGAGGGCAGGGCGCGAGAGGAGGAGGGCAGGGCGCGAGAGAGGGAGGGGCAGGCGCGAGAGAGGGAGGGCAGGGGGCGAGAGAGGGAGGGCAGGGCGCGAGAGAAGGGAGGGGGCAGGGCGCGAGAGGGAGGGCAGGGCGCGAAGAGAGGGAGGGGCAGGGCGCGAGAGAGGGAGGGGCCAGGGCGCGAGAGAGGGAGGGGCAGGCGCGAGAGAGGGAGGGGCAGGCGCGCGAAGAGGGAGGGCAGGGCGCGAGAGAGGGAGGGGCAGGGCGCGGAGAGAGGGAGGGGCACGGGCGCGAGAGAGGGAGGGCAGGCGCAGAGAGAAGGGCAGGGCGCGAGAGAGGGAGGGGCAGGGCGCGAGAGAGGGAGGGGCAGGCGCCGAGAGAGGGAGGGGCAGGGCGCGAGAGAGGGAGGGGCAGGGCGCGAGAGAGGGAGGGCAAGGCGCGAGAGAGGGAGGGCAGGGCGCGAGAGAGGGAGGGGCAGGGCGCGAGAGAGGGAGGGGCAGGGCGCGAGAGAGGGAGGGGCAGGGCGCAAAGGAGGGGCAGGGCGCGAGAGAGGGAGGGGCAGGGCGCGAGAGAGGGAGGGGCAGTGCTGAGGGAGCGCCGCATTGTGGGAGGGTCACTGTTGATGGAGCGCTGTGCTGTGGGAGGGTCAGTGCTGAGTGAGCACCGCACTGTGGGAGGGTCAGTGCTGAAGGAGCGCCGCACTGTGGGAGGGTCAGTGCTGAAGGAGCGCCGCACTGTGGGAGGGTCAGTGCTGAGGGAGCACTGCACTGTGGGAGGGTCAGTGCTGAGGGACGGACAGAGTGAAACAGACAGAGAGGGAGGGATGGACAGAATGAGACAGACACAGGGAGGGAGGACGAACAGAGTGAAAGATACAGGGTCAGGGGGTGGACAGACAGTGTAAGACAGACAGAGGGCAAAATGGACACAGAGAGAGGCTGGTTGAAGCAGGGGAAGAGAGGAGATCGTGCCTGCCATCCTCTAGGCTCTGCTGTACCTCATCTTTTTCAACTGTGGCATCACTCAGCAAGCGGACATCGTCATGAACATCAAAGCTGAAAAGTGGTCCTGCAGATGAACACAGGAGAGATGGGATTTACCAAGAATACTACGAAGTGCAACCTTCCTCATTCCACACTGCCCACAGAGCTGCTGTAGTGAATGTGACTCAGATAGTCAGATTCCTCAGCTCAGGTTCAGGAAGGACACATCAGCACTGCCACACAGTTCTCCCCCGACATTCCCAACTCCAGTTGCACAACAGCCTCCTCGCTAACTCCTCCAAATCCCCAAACTGGTGGGCAGGACACCCCATCTTCCATCTGAATCATTTCTCCCGATGCCAATCATTTAAACATCATTCTAGCTGATTGTCTTTTGTAAGAAAGAAACAACATCAGAAAAGAAGGGAATGAGGCAGCAGAGGGAAGACAGAGAGAGAAAAAGAGAGAGAGAGAGAGAAAGAGAAAGAGACAGGAAGAGAGAAAAAGAGAGACAGAGGAAGACAGTGAGAACCTTAGAATCTCCAGTGCAGAAGGAAGCCATTCAGCCCATCAAGCCTGCACCAACAACAATCCCACCCAGGCCCTGTAACCCCACATTTACCCTGCTAATCTCCCTGACACTAAGGGTCAATTTAGCATGGTCAATCCACTTAACCTGCACATTTTTGCAGCATGGGAGGAAACCAGAGCACCAGGAGGAAACCCACGTAGACACAGAGAGAATGTGCAAATTCCACACAGTGACCCAAGGGCGGAATCGAACCTGGTCCCTGGCGCTGTGAGGCAGCAGTACTAATCGCTGTTTCGCCCAAGAGAGAGAGAAAGATAAAGGGAGGCAGAGAGGGTGGTGTATAGAGAGATGTGTGTGTGTAGAGAGAGGAGGAGTTGAAGCGAGAGAGTTAGTGAGAGAGAGACATACCATGTTTCTCTCTTTAGCATCATAGACAATTAATAGCATCTGGCATGAGGCATGCACTGGGGCTGGGGTGGTGGTGGGGGGTGGTGGTGGATTGCGGCAAGGCAGAACAATCTCAGGGAGCTGCTGACTCCCTGTGAACATACATAGAAAATAAAAGCAGGAGTTATGTTAGCCTTTATAGGAAGAGGTATAGAGTACAAGAGCTGGCCTTTAATGTGCAGTTGTATAAAACGTTGGTTAGACCTCATGTGGAATACTGCGTCCAGTTCTGGTCGCCCTACTACTGGAAGGACGTGGAGACTCTGGAGAAAGTGCAGAGGAAGTTTACCTGGATGCTGCCTGGTATGGAAGGTCTGAGTTACGAGGAGAGGTTAGGCAAATTGGGACTGTTTTCCTTCGAAAGACGTAGGCTTAGATGACATCTAATAGAGGTGTACAAGATTATGAGGGGTATAGATAGAGTAAAAGGGTTAAGCTTTTTCCTAGGATAGACTCGAATAGCACAAGGGGTCACAGGCTTCAGGTGAGGGGGTGAGATATAATTTGGATGCTAGAGGGAGTTTTTTCACACAGAGGGTGGTGGAGGTATGGAACACGCTGCCAAGTAAAGTGGCAGGCACTCTGGAGTTATTTAAGAAATACTTAAATGGGCACATGAACAGAATGGGAATGGAGGGGTATAGAAAACTGATTTAAAATAGGGATCATGAGCCTTGGGAGTCCCTGGGAAGTGTGTAAATAGTCGATGATATTGATGTACTTGTTTTTATCCTACAGGTGCTTTGGTCCACCTTGTTGTCTAACAAGGGGCATACACACGATGGGTCATGAGAGGGCTGCTCTTGGATTTTTTTCGAGAGTACCCTAGTGCTTCACGTCGTTAGTGTACGCTTGACCTGAACCATTTGATGGGCAACACGACAGCTCAGTGACTATCGCTGTGCTGTGCAGATACATGGATTTGGGCCTGTGTCTGTGGGAGTTTGCGCATTCTCCCCGTGCTTGCGTGGGTTTTCTCCGGGTGCTCCGGTTTCCTCCCACATCCAAAGATGTGCTCTTAGGCAAATTGGCAAAACAAATTCTCCCTAAATTGTCTCAAATTTGGTTTTTAATCCATAGATTTATAAACATAGACAGGGATCATGGGTAGAGGTGGGAACATTGGGGTGGCGGCGTGGGCTCATTGGGCTGAAGGGCCTGTTTCCCGTGCTGTTTTGTTCTTTGACTAGGCCATTCAGCCCTTCAAGCCTGCTTCGTCCTTCATTTTGATCACTGATTTCAATAACATGATCTCCCCCTTCTCCCCATATCCACTGATCCCTTTAGGCTCAAGAGCAATATCTAATTCCCTTCTTGAAATCATGCAACATTTTGACCTCAACTACTTTATGTGGTAGTGAATTCCACACATCCACCACCCTCTGGATGATGAAATTTCTCCTCACCTCAGTCCTAAAAGGTTTAACCCTTATCCTCAAACTATGACCCCTAGTTGGGGTCTGGACTCTCCCACCACTGGGAACATTCTTTTTGAATTTAACCTATCTAACACTGTTAGAATTTTATAAGTTTCTATGAGATCCCTTCTCACTCTTCTAAACTCCAGTGAATGTAATACTAATCAATTTAGTCTCTCCTTGTATGCCATCCCAAGAATCAGCCTGTAAACCTTCACTGTACTCTCTCTATAGCAAGGGCATCTTCTTCAGACAAGGACATCAAAACTGCTCACAATGTCCCAGGTATTAACAGTAAATAGCGATGGAAAAAATCTATGTGAAGAGAGGTCCAAGCAGCGCCATCAGTTGTGGGCCTCAGTCCCTGGACATGTTTGTTAATTTTACCTGGGCTCTGATAGTTCGTCCCACCCCTGGATTGTGGTTGAAGCCAAAACAAAATGGCCATCTAGCCAATTGAGTGGCTTTGTTAAGCCGCAAAAGCAGATGCAGCTGGTAAACATTACATCTAATCCGACCTGACAGGCTGAATTGCCAGCCTGAGTGTTGGCAGGGCTTGCTTACAGATTTTGTGCCCCCCCCCCCGCCACCCAGAATATTGCTCTAATGCACAGTGAGGTCTTGATGCGCACTCGAAGTCCCCTCCCGCGATTTCCGGCTCTTGTGAGTGGGGCGTGCATGTTCGTCAACCAGTCCATTCCAGTGGCATATTCTGGCTAAGGAACTGCGAAGCTGCCTGATAGCACTGCTGGAGCCAAGGTTTGATCTAAACCTCAAAAGGAAGTCAGGTGAATATTTGAGGGGTGGGAGCAGCGTGAAACTCACCACTTTTCCCCCTGGCCTTGGTCACGATGAAATCATAGAAAGTGTGGTGCTGCAAGGGAGAAAAAGGAAAGAAATGAATAAGTCCACTGAGAGGGGATTCACCCCAAGAAGTGATGGCATCTTCCCCTTTCCCCCACAAACCTATCCTTGTATGACTGCCCCTCATCCCAGCCCAACCTCCGCAACGTCATACAAGAAGGCAGAGGACCCCCCAGTGATCCTGCTACACTGTGGGGTAATGGCATCCCACTGTTAGTTCTGCTGTACAATACGCACATATACACACAGCAGATGGGAACGGCCAACACTGAATTTTAAATTGGTTTGTTCCAGGAAACTGAGTGCAAAAACTGAATATGTGACACCAAAGCACAGCGAAAGGGAGGGGACTTTGGGGCAGGTTAAGCAGAGAGTGGGATTAGACTGGATGGGATATTAAAGGGTCAGGAAGTTGAATCCTCGGGAAAGTTAGGTGTCGGGCGAGAATTTTTGGTGGCAGATGCGTTCTCTCAGATAGGCAGTGAGATTACATGTCTGTTAATGAAGCACCCCTAACAGCACCTACATGTGGAATGATTAGATCCTCTTTGATGTACATCAACTGTTCAACTCCAGCAGATCTGCAGAGAAAACACACATAACATTACAGTGGCATCTGCCTTTCTGCTTGTCCAACCAAAGAGATGAATACATATTTAATACATTAAGCCTACTCGGCCCCTCTGCTCTGTGCCAGTGTTTCTGTCCCCACACCAGCCTCCTCACAACCTCTACTTCATTTCCCACCCTCCAATCACCCCACCTCTCCACATCCTTCTATTCCTTTCTCCCTCACATATTTATCCAGCTTCCCTGTCCTGCCTTAAAGAGATTCACCTTGACCCTATTGAAACCTCCCTTTGTCATTTTAGAGACGTCGATCAGGTCACTCCCCTCTCAGCCTTCCCTTTTCTAGAGAAAGGAGCCCTGGTCTGTTCAATCTTTCCTGATATTTACAACCTCCCCGTTCTGGGATCAGCTTCATAAATCTTCCTCACACTCCCCAGTGTCTCTATATCCAATTTATGAGAGAGACCGGAACTGTGCACAGTGAAACAGAGAGAGAGAGAGAGAAAGAGATGGAGAGATAGATGAGACAAAGAGATGGGGAGAGAAAGAGAGAGACAGAGAAAGACAGAGAGAGAGAGAGACAGGAAACTGCACAGTATACCAAGTGGGATAGGAGACCAGAACTGTGCACAGTATTCTGAGTCGAAGAGGGAGGCTAAAACTGTGTACAGTATTCCGAGTGAGATAGGGAAACCGGAACCATGCACAGCAATCCAAGTAGATAGGGAGACCGGAATTGTGCACTGTATTTAAATTGGGATAGGGAGACCAGAATGCTGCACAGTATTCCAAGTGCGATAGAGAGGCTGGAATTGTGTACAATATTCCGAGTGGGATAGCGAGACTGGAATTGTGCAGTATTCTGAGTGGGACTGGGAGACTGGAGCTGTGCAAGTATTCCAAGCGGGATAGGGAGACCGTAACTGTGCATAGTATTCCAAATGGAATAGGGAGATGGGAACTGTGCACAGTATTCAAAATGAGATAGGGAGGCTGAAACAGTGCTTAGTATTCCAAGTGGGATAGGCAGACCAGAACTGTGCACAGTATTCTAAGAGAGATAGGCAGACCAGAACTGTGCATAGTATTCCAAGTGGGATAGGGAGATGGGAACTGTGCACACTATTCCTAGTGGGATAGGGAGATGGGAACTGTGCACAGTATTCCTAGTGGGATAGGGAGATGGGAACTGTGCACAGTATTCCAAGTGGGATAGGCAGGCCAGAACTGTGCACAATATTCCAAGTGAGATAGGGAGATGGGAACTGTGCACAGTATTCCGAGAGGGATAGGGAAATGGGAACTATGCACAGTATTCCAAGTAAGTTAGGAAGGCTGGAACTGTGCACAGTACTCTGAGTGAGATAGGGAAGCTGGAAATGTGCATAGTATTCCGAGTGGGATAGGCAGACCAGAACTGTGTATAGTATTCCAAGTGGGATACAGAATTGGGAACTGCGCACAGTATTCCGAGTGTGATTTATCTGAACTCCAGTAGAAGTTTAATGGAATGTTTGGTTTCTTCAGTTTGTGCTCTGTGGAGCGAAGCTGGGGTTTTTGATTTCTGAGTCTGTTACTGTGGCACTCTGTGTGCAGTGTTTTGTTAATCTGGGCTGCTCGAATGCATCTCTCCACACCCTGACATGTTCTGTCATACCTTAATTCACTGAAATCTTTCCGCAGGATCTCGAGTCCTTTCTGGAGAAATTGTTGTATCGTGTTCCCTTTCTTCATCTGAAGAGGATTAACAGAGGGAAGAGATCAGAGCCTCACAGGAGATAAACCAGAGTCATTAAATAATTCAGAGAAAGACAGAGACGGAGACAGAGAGAGAGAGAGAGAACCGAGAGAGAGAGAGAGAGAACCGAGAGAGAGAGAGAGAACCGAGAGAGAAAGAGACAGAGGGAATGAGACAGAGAGGGGAGCGGAGATTATGGGGGAGGGGGGAAGCAGGGACAGAGATGGGGAACATTTATGGGGGAGCGGGTGGCAAATGAGGGAGTGGGTGATGAGGTGGAGGGACAGCGGGTGGCGAGAGGGGGAGTGGGCTGCGAGACGGGGAGCAAGAGCAAGGACAGGGAATGGGCAGCAAGAGAGGGAGCGGGCAGCGAGAGAGAGAGTGGGGACAGGAAGGGGACAGGAAGGGAGCAGGGGGAAAAGAAGTGGCGGTGGGGCAGAGAGGAAGCAAGGATGGAGAGACGATGGTGGGGAAAGAGAATGGTGGGGGAAAGAGGAAGTGGTGGGGAGGAGAGGAAGCAGAGGGGGGGAGAGAGGAAGCAAGGGGAGAGAGGAAGCGGGACGGTAGAGAGGGAGCGAGCAGGGTAGAGAGGGAGAGAGAGAGAGAGCAGGGGGGAGAGAGAGACAGAGACCGGGGAGGGGGGAGATGCAGTGGTGGGTAAGGGAGCAGAGAAAAGAGAGGGAGGGGGGGGGGGGGGGGAGCCAGGGGAGAGAGGGGGTTCATGTGTGAAATAGTCGCAATGGTGAAGAAGTGTTGACGTTCCTCACCTTCACTGTTCGCCGATGTCCTGAGCCATCCCAGTAACTGAAAGTGATTTCAATCTCCTCACCTAGAATATAGAACAATAAACAAACATTTACCAAACACATTTCTTCAGAAACAGCACCTTTAACCTGTCCTGGGAGAGTTTGATGAGGTCAGTGTAGAGGGAGCTTTACTCTGTATCTAACCCCATGCTGTCCCTGTCCTGGGAATGTTTGATGGGGGACAGTGTAGAGGGAGCTTTACTCTGTATCCAACCCTGTGCTGTACCTGTCCTGGGAATGTTTGAGGGGGAACAGTGTAAAGGAAGCTTTAGTCTGCATGTAACCCTGTTTGTACCTGTCTTGGGAGTGTTTGACAGGGACTGGGGAAGCCATTGATTTTACTGTGTCTATCTGACTCAGTGGAAATGTCTGCAAAATCTCCCAAAAGTGGACTGGGCAGGAAATTATGCTTTTTAAAGTCAGGGAAGTGTTGCAACAATAAAGGGAGCACCATCAAATAGAACCATCCTCACTTGTAAGTGCCGGGGCCATTCTCAGCTGGCTGACTGGAAACCATGAATCAGTACGCAGCTGGTGCAGATTAGGCACGGAGATTACAAATGGAAGCTCCAAGTCGTGGCCTTCCCAAGTGCTGAGTCGGGACACGTGAGGGCAGGAATTAAAAGGCTGTTACAGATAATACTGACTCCACGGCAGACAGGAAGGGACAAGGCATCCGCATCTCTGTCTGCAGAAGGTGGCCACATACCTGCAGCAGTTTGGTGCCAGCTGCCCAGAGCTGCAGCAGACAGCGCACTTGTAACGTCTTCAATCAGGCAACTGAGGTTGGTCTATCGGAATATGGCCACCCTGATTAAGGAGTCAATAGATGGGCAATCAGGGATTCTTTTTCTTATACTTAACTGGGAATGTCAGTTCCTCTGGCACTCCTGAAGGTGGACTGATAACTGACAGCACTCTGAACACTGCTGCAGGAATTGCAAATAAAAGGATTTTGGTGAAGGGACTTCTATCTCTGAAGACTTATTACAGCAGTAAAGGCCAAAACCTGCCATTTAATGGGCGGCTGAGCTCACCCCTGCCACACCTGCGCAGAGCAATCTAGAGCTATTTCTTTTGTCTAATCTTCAGCGATTCACAGTGACAGTTCCTGTCCTGCTATAGATGGCTACTTCGAAACACAAGGTGCAGACCTCCACTCCCCCACCCTCCCGTGAGGCCACAGTGGTCCTTCCCCCATTTCCAATTACCTTCACCCACTGACACTAACTCGCACCACCCCCATGGGGGATTAATGTCTTTTTATTTGACAAATCAGTGCCTGGGGACTAGTTCCACTGTGAACGACTCAAAATGGTTATTAATGCTGTCTGCAACAACAGAAAAAGATCTCCACAGAGTTATAAACACAAGTTCTTGCAATTTCCCTGCACTGTCTTTTAGATGTGATGGGGGAGAGGGGGAGGTGGACGAGCTGTGTGTCAGTATTTACAGAGGGTCCCCGGGGAATGTATTATATAAATGGAAACAAGCTCCTTTGGGACATGGGGATGGCTGAGTGGTGGACAATGTGTAGCTTTCAGGTGCAGGGTGGGGAAGAGGGTGGGGGCATGGGGGATGGGGGGGGTGGTGGTGGTGGTAGTGAGTGTTGTGTGGCACTGGCAGTCTTTGGGGGGTGGGGGGCTTTCTTCAACCCTGATGGGATGAGGTGGGTCAAGGAATTGGTTGTTGGTGATGGGGACAACATGGGAGTCAGGGGAACTTGAGGGGTGGTTAGGCTCGGGATCTGCTCTGTCCTCACGTGACCCGAAGGCACTGGCCTGACCGCACCCCGCCTCACTTTTGATCTTCTCTTGCTTGTTGGCCCATTCTTGCCGTAGTTCCTCCCGCAGACGGTTCTCTTCCTCCTGGGGAGACAAGATGAGAGAGTCTGAGGCCTTGTTCCAGTCACAATGCAGCCTCCCAGGAACCACCCCCTTGATTGTGTGGCGCTTCCTGACCACCGACTCTCTAACTGTTTGGCGCTCTCTCAGCACTGACTCTCCCACAGTGCGGCGCTGCCTCAGCACTGACCCTCCCACAGTGCGGCGCTGCCTCAGCACTGACCCTCCCACAGTGCGGCGCTGCCTCAGCACTGACCCTCCCACAGTGCGGCGCTCTCTCAGCACTGACCCTCCCACACTGCGGCGCTCTCTCAGCACTGACCCTCCCACACTGCGGCGCTCTCTCAGCACTGACCCTCCCACAGTGCGGCGCTCCTCAGCACTGACCCTCCCACAGTGCGGCGCTCCCTCAGCACTGGCGCTCCCTCAGCACTGACCCTCCCACAGTGTGGCGCTCCCTCAGCACTGACCCTCCCACAGTGCGGCGCTCCCTCAGCACTGACCCTCCCTCAGGCACTGACCCTCCCACAGCACTGACCCTCCCACAGTGAGGCGCTCTCTCAGCACTGACTCTCCCACAGTGCGGTGCTCCCTCAGCACTGACCCTCCCACAGTGCGGCGCTCCCTCAGCACTGACCTTCCCACAGTGCGGCGCTCCCTCAGCACTGTCCCTTTCACAGTGTGGCGCTCCCTCAACACTGACCCTCCCACTGTGCATTGTTGCTTCAGCACTGGGGAGTATTGATGCCTGGATTATGGGGCTTGAGAGACAATAAATGGTGAGTGGAGGGGATCTGAGCAATTGCTGCTTGCTGGAGGACTAGGAGAAGTTCGGGGCAGCATGATGGCACAATGATTAGCACTGCCAGGGCCAGGGACGCAGGTTCAATTCCCGGCTTGGGTCACTATCTGTGTGGAGACTGCACATCTTCCCTGTGTTTGCATGGGTTTCCTCCCGCAGTCTGAAAGGCATGCGGGTTAGGTGCATGAGCCATGGTAAATTACTATTTAGTGTCAAGGGACTGGAAGGTTAAATACATGGGGCAACAGGGAAAGGTGCTGGCAGGGATTGTGGTCAATGCAGACTTGATGGGCAGAATGGCCTCCTTTTGCACTGAGTTATGGGTGTTGCATGTAGAGTGAGGAGATGATAGTGGGCAAGGAATGGAGAAATGTGGGGAAAAAGGTTTTGGAAACCTATGTAGAAAAACATGCATATCAGGAGATTGCTGTATAAATCAGGGCTGAACTTCCTGACATTTGTCACAAGCAGGCAGTATCAGAGGCTGCTTTATACACTAGCACCAGACGGAGCAAAGAGAGATGAAGCTGGATGGGGAAATCACTTACTGCTCAGTGTTCAACATTTCTGGCCACTGATCTTTACACACATGCAAAGACATTAGTCCAACTTGTAGTGCCTCTCCCAGCTCCTGCTCAGACACCATTCTGGTAGCTGTGTCGTATAATTGGAAACGGTATGTCTGATTGAAGAGAGTGCAGTTTGCAGCCAGCAAACCCCCAGCCTTTGCACACATCTGCTGAACATCTGCCAGCTCCAGAATATTTTCCAGATGGAAGGCCGCGCACATCAGTTTTCGTCTGTGTTCACAGCGCCACCAGGGGCTGGAGTGGTCTAACCATTAAAGCGGCACCCTCGAGAGTATCAGACAGTGGGGATCTTCCTTCTGTGACTCTGAGCATCTCACCCCATTCACCCTTGACACCCCGCTCCAACACATAACCCCACGAGAATGCAACACTCTCTGTGTGAAAGAGAATGATCGACGGGGATCAAAAGAGTGACACACAGTGAGCGAGTAAGAGTGCGAAAGGGAGGGTGAGTACGAAAGGCAGGGCAAGTGGAAAAGTGAGGGCAGAAGGAAAGGAGACCAAGCTGGAAGGAGGGGAGGAGGACCAGTGGGAAAGAAGGATGAGGGCGTATGAGAAAGGGGGAGGATGGCATGTAGGAAAGCGGGGGCAGGGCAAACGGGAACAGCGCTCCCTCAGCACTGACCCTCCCACAGTGCGGCGCTCCTTCAGCACTGACCCTCCCACAGTGCGGCGCTCCTTCAGCACTGACCCTCCCACAGTGCAGTGCTCCCTCAGCACTGACCCTCCCACAGTGCAGTGCTCCCTCAGCACTGACCCTCCCACAGTGCAGTGCTCCCTCAGCACTGACCCTCCAACAGTGCAGTGCTCCTTCAGCACTGACCGTCCAACAATGCAGCGCTCCCTCAGCACTGACCCTCCCACAGTGCAGTGCTCCCTCAGCACTGACCCTCCAACAGTGCAGTGCTCCCTCAGCTCTGACCCTCCGATAGTGCGGTGCTTCCTCAGCACTGACCCTTCAAAGGGTGGTGCTCCTTCAGCACTGACCGTCCCATAGTATGGTGCTCCCTCAGCACTAGCGCTCCCACAGTATGATGCTCCCTCAGCACCGGCCCTCCCACAGTATGGCGCTCCCTCAGCACCAGCCCTCCTACGGTGCGGCGTTCCCTCAGAACTGATTCTCCCACAGTGTGGCGCTCCCTCTGCAGAGCAAACAAGGCTATGGATCAGCTGCTGGAATAGGATTAGAATAGATAGATGCCTGATGGCTGGGACAAGCCCAATGGGCCAAAGAGCATCTTTTTGTGCTATATAACTCTAAGACTGTAACTGACATCCCTAAAAAAAAGCATTATCTTGTTGCTATTTGTGGGAACTGGCTGTGCACAACTGGCATCTCCCACATTGTGAGCGTGAGTACCATTCCGGAATGCTCTTTCATTGGGTGTCGGGGTGGGGGTGGGGGGAAACGTTGAGATGTGCAGAGCTGGGGAAATGCACCGGGGAAAGGAAGGTTGGATCTTTCACTTCGTTCCCTGACACTACGCTAGGTTGATCAACACCCGCCCCTCACACACTCTATACCCTCAACTCTACCTCTGGCTGGCTAATGGTGGCAGAGACGTATGTGCACCCTCATTGAAGAAACCACATCCAGTGCCTCAATTGGAAGCTGTCAGTATTGCGGGCACACTCTGACTTACTTCTCTCTCTCTGTCTGGCAGGAAGCTGGTGTCCACATCCGGATTTTTACCCAGTTTCCGCTTCTTGACGGGAATCTCTGAAAGCAGAAAGAGAAAAAACACAATTTAAAAAAAAAAGGGACTTGGAGGGGGAAAACAGAAGGCGGCCGTTAGGACCCTTGGTCCCTCTGATGAGACTGGCTCCTCTGAATTCTGACTGCCTTGGTTCTGGAATCTGTAAGGTCAGAACACCAAGACAGAAAAGGAACGGACCGAGGAATTCCCATGGAATGAAGCGACGCAAGGGAAGCAGGCCCTGACCAAAGAAGACCACAATTCACTGCACTAATGACCTCAAAAGTGGGGGAGTGGTGGAGGAATCGAGAGAAAGATCCCAAAGAGACTAGAGAGAATTGGAAATCACTCCAACAGGGAGTGGTTGAGGTGAATCTTGCCGATGTGTTTAAGGAGGTAGGTGGGGAGGCACCTGGAAGAACATGAGGGAGAAAGGAATAGAAGGAAATGAGGGAATGAAGGAAAAAAATGCAGTGGGGTGGGAAGAGACTGGCGTGGGGGCACGGAGAAAAGCCAAATGGTCTCTGTCCGTGCAATGAGAATGGGGTTGAAAGGTGAGGTTAGAGGTAGAAAGAGTAGGGGGAATGGAGAAGTAGGGTTTCATAGGCCAGTGGTGTGCAACTGAGGTAAAAGATAGGCAGGGAACAGCACTGCTGGTGGTGGTGAATGGGGTGGGGTGGGGTTACATTTTGACAGGAAGAGTGCGAACTGACAATAGAAGCAAAGTGAAATTTTAAAGGGGGCACAAAGAGAGTGGACAGCACTTTGCACACAAATCATTCGTCAATAAAACATGTGTGATCTTAGAGTTTATAAAGAGAGATTAAAAACTGAGATGTTATTGCTAAACGTTAATAAAAAACCAAACTACCTTCAACATTCACTCCCTCCACCACCTACTCACAGTGGCAGCAGCACATGCTGTCTACAAGATGCACTGCAGCGACTCACCAAGGCTCCTTCGACAGCATCACCCAATCCCACCATCTCTATCCCCTAGAAAGACAAAGGCTGCAGATGCCTTGGAGAACACCACCGCCTGCAAGATCCCCCTTTCAGCCCCTTCCCCACTCCAAACACACACACCATCCTGACTTGGGAAATATATTGGTCATTCCTTCACTGTGGCTGAGTCAAAATCCTCAAACTCCCTTCCTAACAGCGCTGTGGGTGGACCTACACCACACAGGACTGCAGCGGGTTCAAGATGGCGGCTCACCCACCACCTTCTCAAGGGGGCAATTACTGATGGGGAGACAATGCTGGGCCCAGCCAGTGATACATACATTCCCGTAAAGGGAATAAACTACCTGGAGTATGGTGTCTAATTCTGAGCACCAAACTCTGGGGAAAACATAATTGTACAAACAAGGTTTCATAGAACAGGTCCAGGGGTGAGTGGTCATCAGTTGACATGAAGACAGAGACTGGGAGAAGCTGGGGTGGTTCTCCTCAAAAACTAAGAAAGTTGACAGCAAGTTTAATCGAGGGTTTTGAAATCACAAAGAGTTTTGACAGAGTGAATGAGGAGAAACTTGTTCAAATGGTGGGGCATTGATTACTAAAGGGATGCCAATTTCAAGTGATTGGGAAAAGAAGCAGAGGTGACGTGAGGAGAATTTTCATTTTATTTAGGATCTAGAAGTTGCTGCCTGGGTGTATGACAAAGCCAGGTTCAATCAAGGCTGTCCTTGGCCCCTGACTATACTCCTTGTACACCAATGACTGTGCGGCCAAATTCCCTTCTAACTTGCTTTTCAAGTTTGCTGACGACACTACTGTAGTGGGTCAGATCCCAAACAATGATGAGACAGAGTACAGGAATGAAATAGAGAATCTGGTGAACTGGTGCGGCAACAATTGTTTCTCCATCAATGTCAACAAAACGAAGTAGATTGTCATCGACTTCAGGAAGGGTAGTGGGGGACATACCCCTGTCTACATTAGCAGGGATGAAATAAAAATGGTTGAGAGTTTCACGTTTTCAGATGTTCAGATCACCAACAACTTGTCTTGGTCCCTTCATGGCAACACTAGAGTTAAGAAAGCTCACTTTCTCAGAAGATCAAGGAACTTTGGTATGCCCGCTATGACGCTCACTAACTTTTACAGATGCACCATAGAAAACATTCTTTCTGGTTGTTTCACAGCTTGGTATGACTCCTGCTCTGCCCAAGACCACAAGGAACACAAAAAGTGATGAATGTAGCCCAATCCATCACTAAAACTAGCCTCCCATCCATTGATTCTGTCTACACTTCCTGCCGTCTCGGAAAAGCAGGCAGCATAATCAAGGACTCCATACACCCCGGATATTGTCTCTTCCACCTTCTTCCATCAGGAAAAAGGTGGAAAAAGGTACAAAGGTCTGAGGTCATGTATCAACCTACTAAAGAGCTTCTTCCTTGCTGCCATCAGACTTTTGAATGGACCTCCCTCGCATTAAGTTGATCTTTCTCAACACCCTAACTACGACTGTAACACTACATTCTGCAGTCTCTCCTTTTCTTCTCTATGAATGGAATGCTTTGTCTGTATAACGTACAAGAAACAATACGTTTCACTGTATTCTAATATATGTGACAATAATAAATCAAATTAAAAGGATACGCTACACGAGGTGTAGAAGCCATAGCAGACTTTGGGGGGAGGGGGGGGCGTGGACTGGGAACATCGCGAAAGATCAAGCACTGACTCAGAAGGTGGAATGGCTGCGTGGTTATGATCAACGGTTCTGTCTTGCTTTTTTGGACAATCCGCTACATTAAAGGTACACAAGTGGCTGCCTTAGCTGTGGAGATGAGAGACATATTGCAATCTCCAATTCATTAGAACAAATCTAAGAATGCCAAATTTCAAACCAGCACAACAATTTACACTGCAGGAGAAAAGGACACAAAGCGACTGATTGGTTGCCACAGACAGAGCAACAGGATACTATGGACTCCCTGGGTTCTGGGGTAAAATCAATAAAGGAGCAGGGCTGGAACATATTTCTTTTGTTTGCAGAGAATGGGTCTCAGCGAATGCAAATATACATCACACAAAGCACACATAAATAAACCATGTACTGAGTACTCATTCCCTCAGCACTGACCCTTCACAGTGCAGCGCTCCCTCAGCACTGACCATCCCACAATGTGGCGCTACCTCAGCACTGACCCTCCCACAGTGCGGTGCTCCCTCAGCACTGACCCTCCCACAGTGCGGTGCTCCCTCAGCACTGACCCTCCCACAGTGCGGCGCTCCCTCAGCACTGACCCTGCCACTGCAGCACTCTCTCAGCACTGACCCTCCAACAGTGCGGCGCTCCCTCAGCACTGACCCTCCAACAGTGTGGTGCTCCATCAGCACTGACCCTCCAACAGTGTGGTGCTCCCTCAGCACTGATACTCCCACAGTGCGGCGCTCCCATAGCACTGACCGTCCCACAGTACGGCGCTCCCTCAACACAGACCCTCCCATAATGCGGCACTCCCTCAGCACTGTCCCTCCCGCAGTGCGGCGCTCCCTCAACACAGACCCTCCCACAGTGCGGCACTCCCTCAGCACAGACCCTCCCGCAGTGCGGCACTCCCTCAGCACTGACCCTCCCACAGTGCGGCACTCCCTCAGCACAGACCCTCCCACAGTGCGGCGCTCTCAACATACCCTCCACAGTGCGGCGCTCCCTCAGCACTGACCCTTGCCACAGTGCAGTGCTCCTTCAGCACTGACCTTCCACAGAGAGCACTCCCTCAGCACTGACCCTTCCACAGTGCGGCACTCCCTCAGCACTGACTCTCCCACAATGTGCATACCTCAGCACTGACCCTCCACGTGCGGCACTCCCTCAGCACTGACCCTCCAACAGTGCGGCGCTCCCTCAGCACTGACCCTCCAACAGTGTGGTGCTCCCTCAGCACTGATACTCCCACAGTGCGGCGCTCCCATAGCACTGACCCTCCCACAGTACGGCGCTCCCTCACACGACACACTGACCCTCCCACAGTGCGGCGCTCCCTCAGCACTGACCCTCCCACAGTGCGGCGCTCCCTCAGCACTGACCCTCCCACAGTGCGGCACTCCCTCAGCACTGACCCTCCCACAGTGCGGCGCTCCCTCAGCACTGACCCTCCCACAGTGCGGCGCTCCCTCAACACAGACCCTCCCACAGTATGGCGCTCCCTCAACACAGACCCTCCCACAGTGCGGCGCTCCCTCAACACAGACCCTCCCACAGTGTGGCACTCCCTCAACACAGACTCTCCCACAGTGCGGCACTCCCTCAGCACAGACCCTCCTGCAGTGCGGCACTCCCTCAGCACTGACCCTCCTGCAGTGCGGCACTCCCTCAGCACTGACCCTCCCACAGTGCGGCACTCCCCCAGCAGAGACCCTCCCATAGTGTGGAGCACCCTCGGCACTGACCATCCGACAGTGTGGCATTCCTTCAGCACAGAGACTCTGACAGTACAGCGCTTTCTCAGCACTGACCCTCTGACAGCACGGCGCCCCGTACTGATCCTCTGACAGGAGGGCATACTTTCCTTTGGGAATTGTTGTGCTGGGATTACAGGGCTTAAACCTGCAATCTATGCAATCAGAGAGGACAGCGGGAACCGCTATGCTGCTCTGGTGCTTGAAGCAGGGTTGCAGTGTCAGAAAGATCTGTGACAGGTGAGGCATAAAGTGTGCAGATGGAACAAAAGTGCTCCACTGTCTTCCAAACCTAATGCCAGGTCCTCATCGTCACTTTTAAATTCCTCCACTGGTTCTTCCTCCTCTTCCTCTTCCTCCTCCTCATCCTCCTCCTCATCATCCAGGGTGAAGGATAAACTGGCAATTTTCCTCTTCTCCTCCTTCTTTCGTTCCCTCTCTTTCTGTTTCTCGAGTTTTCTGGAGGGCAAGAGGAAAGGACAATGAGAAAAACTCACTCCTTAGTGCAGTGAGAGTAAGAAGAGTGAGATGGAGAGGATGATGGGAGGGAGGAAAAAAGGAACATAGCATCATAGAGGTTTATAGCATGGTACGAAGGGACTGCTTCCAACTTGTCACTGCCATCCTTTATTTTAAAACAGTCCCAATTGCCCTTGTTTGGCCTATATCTTTCTGGAGCCATCTTACTAATGGAACTGTCAAAACTCTTTTTAAAAGACAAAATTGTACCCACCTCTACATCTTCTTCTGGTAGTTCAATCCAGACACAACTCTGTGTGAAAAAAATTGCTCCCCTGGACTCTTTTGCATTTCCCCCCTCTCACCTTAAACCTATGCCCTCTAGTTTTAGACTCTCCTACTTTGGGAAAAGATATTGACTATCTAGCTGATCTGTGCCTCTCATTATTTTATAGACCTCTATAAGGTCATTTCTCAGCCTCCTATGTTCCAGAGAAAAAAAATCCCAGTCTATTCAGCCTCTCCTTATAATTCAAGTCCTGATAGCATCATAGTAAATCTTTTCTGCATTCTTTTCAGTTTAATAACATCTTTTCTATGATAAGGTGATCAGAACCATACACAGTATTCCAAATGTGGCCTCACCAAAGTCTTGTACAACTTCAAAAAAAAGTCCCAACTCCTGTATTCAATGTTCTGACCAATGAAATAAAGCATGCTAAATGCCTTCTTCACCACTCTGTCCACCCGTGACTCAGCTTCAAGGAGCTATGAACTGTATCCTAGATCCCTTTGTACTGAAACTCACCCCAATGCTCTACCATTAATTAAGTAAGTCTTGCCTTGGTTCGATCTATCAAAATGCATCATCTCGCATTTATCTAAATTAAACTCCATCTGTCATTCATCAGCCCAATGGCCCAATTAATCAAGATCCTTTTGCAATCCTAGACAACCTTCTTCACTGTCCAAATGCCACCCGTTTTGGTGTCATCTGTAAACTTAGTAACCATCCCTCCTAAACTTATCTAAATTAAACTCCATCTGCTATTTTCAGCCCACTGGCCCAACTGAGCAAGATCCAAAGGAAGAGAAGAAGGGTGGGGGGGCTGATGGGGTGGGAGAGGGGTGCAGGGGTGGGGGGGCAGGGGAGAGAAGGATGTGGGGAAGGGAGAGGGGCGCGGGGAAGGGAGAGAGTTGATATGGGAGGATAAGGGGATAGATTTAGGGCTATTTCCTTTCCATAATCGGAGTGAGAATTGGTCTGCCTGTTTGTCTCTCTGGGGACAGCTCTTGTGAAGATCACAGGCAAATGCGGTCAGCTGTCAGCCTCACACGCGCTGGACTGCAGCAATTTCCCATTCCCACATCACTGGCTGATTGAAACTCTTATTCAGCAGATTGACTCGGTCAGACTGCGTAGCCTGGCAACAGGTTCTGTCAGTGCCAGCATGGTTGGAGCACACATCAGCTGCTATCCACTGTTGCTGCAGAATGTCAGACAGCAAAGCATAGAGGGTCACAGACTGGAATAGAGCCAGTGAGAGAGAGAGAGACAGAGACAGAGAGAGAAAAACAGAGAGAGATAGAGAGAGAGAGAGACAGAGCAAGACGGAGAGAGAGAGAGAGAGACAGAAAGAGAGAGACAGAGAGAGAGGGGCGGGGGACAAAGAGAGAGAGAGAGGGGGACAGAGAGAAAGAGAGAGGGGGAGAGAGAGAGAGGGACAGAGAGGGAGAGAGGGACAGAGAGGGAGAGAGGGACAGAGAGGGAGAGAGAGGGATGGGGACAGAGAGAGAGGGACAGAGAGAGAGGGACAGAGAGAGAGGGACAGAGAGAGAGGGACAGAGAGAGATGCACAGGGAGACAGCGAGAGAGAGGGACAGACAGAGACAGAGAGGGAGAGGGAGAGGGAGAGAGAGAGACAGAGAAAGTCAGAGAGAGAGATAAAGAGAGATAGAGAGACAGAGAGACAGAGAGAGATGGAGAGAGAGAGACACAGACAGAGCTAGAGACACAGAGAGAGAGAGATATATACAGAGAAAGAAAGAGAGAGAGAGAGAATCACAGAGAAACACAGAGAGAGATACAGACAGGGAGAGCCAGAGACAGTGAGAGAAAGCCAGAGACTGAGCCAGAGACACAAAGAGAGAGGTGGATACAAAGAAAGACAAAAGGAGAGACAGAGAGAGACAAAAAGAGAGAGACACAGAAAGAGAGTCAGAACGGGTCAGAGCAAGCGGGAGGTAGGGCGGAAGGGGGACCGTGAGAGCAGGAGACTGTCGGGGTGGCGATGTTGGGGGGAAGGGAAGACAGGGAGCGGACAGTTCAGTAGTGTGTGAGACAAAAAAAGAGACGAGAGAGAGAGAGAGAGAAAAACAGACAGACACAGAAAGAGATAGAGGCAGAGACAGACAGGCACAGAGACAGAGGGAGAAAGAGAGACAGACAGACAGACAGGGGGAAAGAGACATAGAGAGGGGGAGACACACACACACACACACACATACATATACACACATACAGACAGAAAGGGAGAAAGATAGAGAAAGAGAGAGACAGAGACACACACAGAGCGAGTGGCTGAAAAGGTACGTGTGAGACAGAGAGAGAGCCAGAGAGTGAGAAATGGTGGGTGGGGGGGAGGAGTGAAGAGACAGAGAGGTGGAGGTGCGAGAGACAGAGGAGGGGTGTCGAGACAGAGAGAGGAGGGAGACAGACAGAGGGGGAGGGGGAGAGATGGCGGGGGAGAAAGATAGAGAGAGGGATGAGAGAGAGAGAGACAGAGAGGGGGGGAGACAGAGAGGAGGGAGAGTGACAGAGGCAGGGAGAGAGAGAGAGGGCAGGGGGAGAGAGACAAGAGGGGGGGAGAGAGACGCAGGTAGCAGAGAGCGACAGAGAGACAGACAGAGGGGGAAGACAGACAGAAAGAGGGAGGAGGGAGACAGAGAGAGGTGGGAGAGGGAAGCAGGGGGGAAGAGGGAAGAGACAGGGGGTGGGGGGGGGGGGAGCAGAGGGGGGTAGAGAGGGGGAGAAGAGACAGGGGGGTGGGGGGGGAGGACAGGGGGGGTGGGGGGGAGAGACAAGGGGGTGTGGGGGGGGGAGAGACAGGGGGTGGGGGGGTGGGGGGGGGGGGGCAAGAGACAGGGGGTGGGGGAAGAGACAGGGGGTAGGGGGGGGAGACAGCAAGAGACAGGGGGTGGGGGGCAAGAGACAGGGGGGGGGGAAGAGACAGGGGGTGGGGGGGGGCAAGGGGACATGAGAAACAAGAGAGAGAGCAAGAGGCAGTGATAGAGGGAGCGAGAGGCAGAGAGAGACGAGAGGCAGAGAGAGCGAGAGGCAGAGAGAGGAGGGAGCGAGAGGCAGAGAGAGGAGGGAGCGGCAGAGAGAGGAGGGAGAGAGAGGGAGCGAGAGGCAGAGAGAGAGGGAGAGGAGCGAGAGGCAGAGAGAGGAGAGCGAGAGGCAGAGAGAGGAGGGAGGAGAGAGAGAGAGGGAGGGCAGAGCAGAGGCAGAGAGAGGAGAGAGAGAGGAGCGAGAGGCAAGGAGAGAGCGAGAGGCAGGAGCGAGGAGGGAGCGAGAGGACCAGAGAGAGGAGGGAGCGAGAGGCAGAGAGAGAGGAGGGAGCGAGAGAGGCGAGAGGCGAGAGGGAGAGGCGAGAGACGAGAGGAGCGAGAGGGAGAGAGGGGAGCGAGAGACAGAGAGAGGAGGGAGCGAGAGATGGGGAAGAGGGTCGGGAGGGAGGAAGGAAACGGGTGGGAGGGAGGGAGGGAAGGAGGAGGGAGACAGGAGGGAGGAGGGAGGAGGGGGGAAGAGGGAGGGAGGGAGGAAGGGGGGAAGGTGGGGGAGGGGGAAGGTGGAGGAGGGGGGAGGGGGAGGGAGGGAGGGAGGAAGGGAGGGGGGAGGGGAGGGGGGAGGGAGGGGAGGATGGAGGGAAGGGGGGAGGGCGGGGAGGGGGGAGGGGAAATGGGAGGAGGGTGAGGGAGGAGGTGGGGGGCGGGAGGCGGAGGGAGGGGGGGAGAGGGAGGGAGAGTGGGGGGGAGAGAGACAGAGGTGGGGGGGAGAGACACAGAGGTGGGGGGGGAGAGAGACAGAGGTGGGGGGGAGAGAGACAGAGGTGGGGGGGAGAGAGCAGAGGTGGGGGGGAGAGAGACAGAGGTGGGGGGGAGAGAGACAGACAGAGACAGAGGGGGGGAGAGAGACAGAGGTGGGGGGAGAGAAGAGAGACAGAGGTGGGGGGGGAGAGAGACAGAGGTGGGGGGGAGAGAGACAGAGGTGGGGGGGAGAGAGACAGAGGTGGGGGGGAGAGAGACAGAGGTGGGGGGGGAAGAGAGAGGTGGGGGGGAGAGAGACAGAGGGGGGGGGGAGAGAGACAGAGGTGGGGGGGGAGAGAGACAGAGGTGGTGGGACAGAGACAGAGGTGGGGGGGACAGAGACAGAGAGGAGGGGAGAAGACAGGGAGAGGGCGTCCAGAGACAGAGAAATGGGGGGAGAGAAAAACAAAAAAGCGGGAGAGAGACAGAGAGAGGGGGAGAGAGACAGTGAAAATGAAAGAGAGAGAGAGAGAGAGAAAGCGAGACAGGGAGAAACAGAGATAGAGAGGCACAGTGGGGACTGGTACTGTTACAGAAGCTGTCATTTGCAGACTTCACAGTCACATAAACAAGACAAGGGACAGAGAATACATTTCCTAAGCTTCGCCTCGACATTTTATATTCAGGTAGGTCCTGAGACCTCGAGCAGAGCATTAAGAACCTCAAATTGTTTGAACCTTTAACAAGGGGCATGAACACTCAGCTGCGAGTGTTTTGTGAAGCTTTCAAGAAGGATAGTAGACAGGCCACTAGACCAAATTGTTGCTGAGAGTGCTGAGAGTGGAGTTGGGCGCAGCAGGGGGTGAGCAGTAATCCAGAGGCATCAAAGTGGATAACACTAAAAGATTAATGGCTGAGAGACGTCAGGCTGCACAGTGCACTGGATGCTGCTCAGCTGGAAGGAGCCCGAACTTTCTCCAGAGCTGTTCTCTCTGCTCTCTCACTGCCCTCCACAGCCCAGTCACTGCACTGCAGCAGGCCAGCAGCAGCCCAAAGGCAATGGTATTTATATTAATATTCCCATTGCTCTATGCTTCCCTCTCCTTAAATCTCTCTGTCCCTATCTCTACCATATCGCTCTCTGGCATGGTAGCACATGGTGGGTGGCATGGTAACACAGTGGTTAGCACTGCTGCTTCACAGCTCCAGGGACCTGGGTTTGATTCCCGGCTCAGGTCACTGTGTGGAGTTTGCACGTTCTCCTCGTGTCTGTGTGGGTTTCCTCCGGGTGCTCCAGTTTCCTCCCACAGTCCAAAGATGTGCGGGTTAGGTTGATTGGCCATGCTAAAATTGCCCCTTAGTGTCCTAAGATGCTTAGGTTAGAGGGATTAGCAGGTAATAATATGTAGGGATATGTGGTAGGGCTTGGGTGTGATTGTGGTCGGTGCAGATTCAATGGGCCAAAGGGCCTCTTTCTGCACTATAGGGTTCTATGGTTCTATTACCACCTCTCTGTTTCTGTGCCACCATTCCGCATGCTCTCTGTTCGCATTTCGCTGCCTCTCACTCACTCTGTCCCTTTCTTCCTTCCTCTCTGTCCCCACCACCTCTCTCTCTTTCTATCCATCCCACCTCCTTTCTCACTCTATGCGACAATCTCTACCTGTTGCATCATCTCCTCGCTCTCTTTCCTCTGCATTTCTCTCTGTCCCTCTTTCTCATCATTTCCTTGCTCTCTCTCTCTCTGTCCCCTTGCTCGCTCTCATTCTCTCTGTCCTCTTGCTCCTTCTTTCTCTGTCCCCTCGCTCCCTCTCTCTATCTCCTCGCTCGCTCTCGCTCCCTCTCTGTGTCTCCTTCTCCATCTCTCTATCACCTCGCTCGCTCTTTCTCTGTCCCCTTGCTTGCTCTCTCTCCATCCCCTTCTCACTCCCTCTTTCTCTGTCCCCTCACTCACGCTCTCTCTCTCTCACTCCTCTTGCTCTAATTCCTCTCACTAGCTCTCTTTTTCTGTTCCCTTGATCGCTCCCTCTCTGTCCCCTCGCTCTTCCCCTCTCTGTGTCCCCTTCGTTTTCTCTCTCTCTGTCCTCTCGCTCTCCCTCTTTCTCTCTGTCCCCTCACTCTTCTCTCACTCTGTCCCCTCGTTCTTGATGTCTCTCTCTCTCCATTCTCTCTATCCCCTTGCTCTCTATCTCTCTGTTCCCTCTTATCTCTCTCTCTGTCCCTTCTCTCTTTCTGTCTCCTTGCTCTTTCTCCCTATCTCTGTCTTTCTATACCTTTGCTCTCTCTTCTTCTCTCTCCCTCTCTCTCTTTCTGTCCCCTTGCTCTCTCCCTCTCTCTTTGTGCCCTCTCTCTGTTCCTTCTCTCTCTCTGTTCCTTCTCTCTCTCTCTGTGCCCTCTGTCCCTTCTCTCTCTTTGTCCCCTCTCTCTCTCTTTATCCCCTCACTCTTTCCCTCTCTGTCCCCTCAGTCTCTCTCTTTCTGTCCCCTCACTCTCTCTGTCCCTTCGCTCCCTCTCTGTCCCTTCGCTCTCTCTCTCTCTCTCTATCCCCTCACTCTCTGTTCCCTCACGCTCTCTCTCTCTGTCCCCTCACTCCCTCTCTTTCACCCCTCTCGCTCGCTTGCTCGCTCTCTGTCCCCTCACTCTCCCTCTCTGTCCCCTTCGTTTTCTCTCTCTCTCCCTATCTCTGTTCCCTTCTCTCTCTCTCTCTGTCCCCTTCGCGCGCTCTCTCTGTCCCCTTCGCGCTCTCTCTCTCTCTCTGTGTCCCCTTTGCTCTCTCTCTCTGTCCCCTTCGCTCTCTGTCCCCTTTGCTCTCTCTCTCTTTCTGTCCCCTTCGCTCTCTCCCTCTCTCTCTCGCCCCTCGCTCTTCTCTCTCTGTCCCCTCGTTCTCTCTCTCTGTCTGTTCCCTTTCTCTCTATCTCTCTCTTTCTGTTCCCTTGCTCTCTGTCCCTTCACACTCTCTCTCTCCCCTCACTCTCTCTCTCTCTCTGTCCTCTTGCTCTCTTTCTCCCTCTCTCTGTCCCCTCGCTCTCTCTGTCCCCTCTCCAAACCCTCGTGCACTCTCTCTCTTATCCCCTCTCTCTTTCTCTGTCTCCTTGCTCTCACTTTTTCCATTCCCACACTATCCCCTCATGCTCTGTGTCGCCTCGCTCTCTCTCTCTCCCCCTGTCCCCTCGTTCTCTCTCTTTCTCTTTCCCCTCGCTCTCATAAGAACATAAGAACTAGGGGCAGGAGTAGACCATCTGGCTCCTCGAGCCTGCTCTGCCAATCAATAAGATCATGGCTATCTTTTCATGGGCTTAGCTCCACTTATCCGTCCGCTCATCATAACCTTAATTCCTCTTTTGTTCAAAAATGTGTCTATCCTTACCTTAAAAACATTCAATGAGGTAGCCTCAACTGCTTCACTGGGCAGGGAATTCCACAGATTCACAACCCTTTGTGTGAATAAGTTCCCCCTCAACTCAGTTCTAAATCTGCTCCCCCTTATTTTGAGGCTATACCCCCGAGATCTGGTTTCACCCACCAGTGGAAACAACTTCCCTGCTTCTATCTTATCCATTCCCTTCATAATCTCCCCTAATTGTTCTGAATTCCAATGAGTATAGCCCCAGTCTACTCAGTGTCTCCTCATAAGCCGAGCCTCTCTATCCAGAATCAACCTGGTGAATCTCCTCTGCACCCACTCCAGTGCCAGTATATTTTCTCAAGTAAGGAGACCAAAACTGTACACAGTACTTCAGGTGTGGCCTCACCAGCACCTTATACAGCTGCAACATAACCTTGCTGTTTTTAAGTTCTATCTCTCCAGCAACATAGGACAAAATTCCATTTGCCTTCTTCATTACCTTCATTACAAGGCCAATGCCTTGTAATTCTTACACAAGGACATCCAGGTCCCTCTACACAGCAGCATAGTGTAAATTTTTACCATTTAAATAATAGTCCATTTTGCTGATATTCCTACCAAAATGGATGACCTCACATTTACCAACACTGTATTCCATCTGCCAGAAAATTGAGAGACTTTCTACATCCCTTTGCAGAATTTCAGCGTCCTCTGCAAACTTTGCTCTGCCACTCATTTTCATGTCATCTGCGAATTTTGACACACTACACTTGATCCCCAACTCCAAATCCTCTATGTAAAATGTAAATCTGTGAGGCACACCATTAGTCACTGTTCTCCAACCAGAAGAACACCCATTTACCCCGACTCTTTGCTTTCTGTTAGTTAACCAATCCTCTACCCATGCTAATATGTTAATTGTAACACAATGCACCTTCATCTTATGTAGCAACTTTGGTGCGGCACCTTGTCAGATGCCTTCTGGAAATCCCAGATACACCACATCCACAGGTTCCCCATTGTCCACTGCACATGTAATGTTCTCAAAGAATTCCACCAAATTAGTCAAACACCTCTTTCCCTTCATGACCCCATGCCAATGCCACGTTTTACCAATGGGACAATTTATATCCAGATGTCTCGCTATTTCTTCCTTGATGATAGATTCAAGCATTTTCCCTACTACAGACATTAAGCTAATCGGCTGATAGTTACCCGCCTTTTGTCTACCTTTTTTTAAACAGTGGCATCACATTTGCTGCTTTCCAATCGTAGGAACCACCCCATCGTCCAGGGAATTTTGATAAATTACCAGTGCATTTGCCATTTCTTCCACCATCTCTTTTAATTCCCTGGGATGCTTTCCATCAGGGCCAGGGGACTTGTCCACCTTTAGCCCCATTAACTTGCCCAACACTACCTCTTTTGTGATAATGATAGTTTCTAGGTTCTCACCTGCCATAACCTTCCTGTCATCAATTTTTGGCATGTTATTTGTGTCTTCCACTGTGAAGACTGACACAAAATACCTGTCCAATGCCTCAGCCATTTTCTCATTTTGAGTTATTACATTCTCATTCTCGTCCTCAAAAGGACCAATGTTTACTTTAGCCACTCTTTATCATTTTATATATTTGTAAAAACCTTTGCTATCTGTTTTTATATTTTGACCTACTTTGCTCTCATAATCCATTTTACTTTCCTTTATAGCTTTTTTTGTGGCTTTCTGTTGACCCTTAAAGATTTCCCAATTGTCTAGGTTCCCACTAATCTTTGCTATTTTGCATACCTTTTCTTTCAATTTGGTACCCTGCTTTATTTCCTTAGATATCCATGGCCGATTATCTCTTTTCCTACAGTCCTTCCTTATGACTGGTATATACTTTTGCTCAGCATTGTGAAAAATCGCTTTGAAAGATCCTCCACTGTTCCTCAATTGTCCCACCAAAAAGTTTTTCTTCAGTTTACCTTAACCAATGCCTCTCCTATCCCTTTGTAGTCTCGTTTGTTTAAGCACAAAACAATGGTATTGGATTTTACCTTCTCATGCTCCATCTGTATTTGAAATTCAACCATACTGTGATCGCTTCTTCCGACAGGATCCCTAACTGCAAGGTCATTAATTACTCCCGTCTCATTTATAGGACCAGATCTAGGATAGCTTGCTCCCTTGTAGGTTCCATTACAAATTGTTCAAGGGAACTATCATGGACACATTCTATGAACTCCTCTCAAGGCTGCCTGGACCAATTGCTTTGTCAATTAAAATCCACCATGATAACTGCTGCATCATTTTTATCTGCATCATTTATTTCTTTGTTTATTTCTCGTCCCATCATGATGTTATTATTTGGTGGCCTATAGACTGTGCCTATCAGTGATATTTCCTCCTTACTATTTCTAATTTTCACCCAAATAGATTCAACCTTTTTTTCATAGAACTTATATCATCTCTCACTACCACCCTGATGTCATCCTTAAATAAACCTCTCTTACCTTCTCTTGGTCCCTCCAAACAGATTGATACCCCTGGATATTTAGCTCCCAGTTATGATCATTCTGCAACTCTCTCTCTGTAATGGCCACCAAATCATACTCGTTTGCAATGATTTGTGTCGTCAACTCATTTACCTTGTTTCGAATGCTACCAGCATTCAGATGAAATGCCTTTATGCTAGCTGTTGTACCTTCCTTTTGAATTCTAACACTTTCATAATAACATCTCCTGAGATCACCTTCCTTTTAACTTTTTTCCTGATTTTTGATGTAGTTGGAATCTCCTACCCACATTTTGTCCTTGCTCCCGCTCTTTCTCTGTGTCCCCTCGCTCTCTCTTTCTCTCTCTGTTTTCTCTCTTCTTGCTCTGACCCCTTGCTCTGTCTCGTGCTCTTTCTCCCTCTGTCCCCTCATGCTCTCTCTCTCTGTTCCCTCGTTCTGTCTCTCTCTTTCTCTCTGCCCCCCTCTCTCTCTCTGTCCCCTCTCTTTCTCTGTCCCCTCTCTGTCTCTCTCTTTCTCTGTCCCCTCTCTGTCTCTCTCTTTCTCTGTCCCCTCTCTGTCTCTCTTTCTCTGTCCCTCTTTCTCTGTCCCCTCTCTGTCTCTCTTTCTCTGTCCCTTCTCTGTCTTTCTTTCTAAGTTCTCTCCCTCTCTCTGTCTCCCCGGCTCTCTGTCCCCTCGCTCTCTCTCTCTCTGTCCCCTTGCTCTTTGTCTCTCTCTTAACTTGCTCTATCTCTTTCTCTCTATCCCCTTTCTCTCTCTGTCCCCTCGCTCTCTGTCTCTCTTTGTTAACTTCCTCTCTTTCTCTATCCCCTTGCTCTCTTTCGCTCTCATTGTCTCTGTATTCTCCCATCTCCACATCCTCCCTCTGAGTTTGGGATGAGGTGATGTTTGGGGAGGTGGGAGGTCAGACCAAACACAGCAGCAGAGAATGGTCAAGGAGAATACTCACAGAAGCAGTTCCTTCGACTGCTCCTTTTTGGCGAGTTGCTTCTCTCGCTCCTTCACCAGTGCCTCTTGTTTAGCCTTCATGTCATTCAGGGTCACCAGACCTGTGGATACAACATCATCAGTCAGGCATCAGAATACACTCTCTCTCGCTGTCCCCACTCTCTCTCTCTCTCTCTGTTCTGCCCCGTGTATTCCTCTCTCTTCTCTGTCCTCTCCCTCTATCCTCTCCCTCACGGGAGTGTTAGATGGGGGACAGTGTACAGGGAGCGTCACTCTATATTTAACCTCTTGCTGTTCCTGTCCTGGCAGTGTTTGATGGGTACAGTGTAGAGGGAGCTTTACTCTGTATCTAACCCCATGCTGTCCCTGTCCTGGGAGTGTTTGATGGGGGACAGTGTAGAGGGAGCTTTACTCTGTATCTAACCCCGTGCTGTACCTGTCCTGGGAGTGTTTGATGGGGGACAGTGTAGAGGGAGCTTTACTCTGTATCTAACCCCATGCTGTACCTGTCCTGGGAGTGTTTGATGGGGCAGTGTAGAGGGAGCTTTACTCTGTATCTAACCCCGTGCTGTACCTGTCCTGGGAGTGTTTGATGGGTACAGTGTAGAGGGAGCTTTACTCTGTATCTAACCCCATGCTGTACCTGTCCTGGGAGTGTTTGATGGGGACAGCGTAGAGGGAGCTTTACAGTGTATCTAACCCCGTCCTGCATCTGTCCTGGGTGCGTTTAATGGGGACAGTGCAGAGGGAGGTTTACTCTGTATCTAGCCCAGTGCTGCACCTGTCCTGGGTGAGTTTAATGGGGACAGTGTAGAGGGAACTTTAATCTGTATCTATCCCTGTGCTGTACCTATCCTGGGAGTGTTTGATGGGGACAGTGTAGAGAGAGCTTTACTCTGTATCTAACCCTGTGCTCTACCTGTCCTAGGAGTGTCTGATGGGGACAGACAGGGTATCTGTTATTGGTCTTACCCACAGTGCTGGACTTGAGTTCTGCCTCCACTGCATCATAATGTGCTGAGAACTTCTTATCAATATTTGACTTTACCAGGTTTTCCTGCAGGAACGAAGAAAAGGAGAGATTAAAGAACAGTCACATAATCAGGAACAATTCCCCAATTACTTGCCCTCTCTTTCCCAAGGGTCGGAACACTTTTCTGAAATGATCTGTCAACTTTTCACCCTGCTAACCCTAACACAATATTCACAGAGGAGCCCTGCAGTGTTGTGTTTCATACCCATTTGCAGGAGGCCATTCGCCCCAACTTGCCAATGCCAATTCCTTGATGAGCTATCAATGCCACTTCTCTACCATGCCCACAATACGCCTGCTCATATCTCTCCTTTCACGTTCTGCAACAATTCCCCTCTTTTGCAGATGCTGAGTGATGTTCTCCCAACTGGTTGGGTGTTGGAGTGGATATTACCCATTACCTCTTGTCAGAGAATCCTGAATTAGGGTCTCCATTGTGTTACTCAGAACAAGTATCACTCCAAACTGGTAGGATGACATCCAACTGTACAACATTTGGTGTGTGATCATTTGCAGGCATAGAAAGTTATCCACAAAGCTAATAGAATCTTATCATTTATCGCTTGGGGAATTGATTGCAAGAGCAGAAAGAAACTGATTTCAACAGAAACTGAAAAATACAGATGTTCCTATTTCAGATTCCAGCATCTGCATATTTTGCCTTTATCTTAGAGATTGTACTTCAGTTCTACAGGGCATTGGTGAGACAACATCTGGAATATTGTGTACAGTATGGGTGAGACCACATCTGGAGTATTGTGTACAGTATGGGTGAGACCACTTCTGGAGTATTGTGTAGAGTACTGGTGAGGCCACGTCGGGACTACTGTGTACAGTATGGGTGAGATCACATCTAGAGTATTATGTACAGTCTGGGTGAGGCCACATCTAGAGTATTATGTACAGTTGGGTGAGGCCACATCTGGAGTATTGTGTACAATATGGATGAGGCCACATCTGGAGTATTCTGTACACTACAGGGTTTCCTTATTTAAGGAAGGATGTAAATGTGTTGGGAGAGGTTCAGAGTTTTCCCAGACCCATCCCCGGAATGGGTGGGTTGTCTGATGAGGAAAGGTCGGACAGGTTAGGCTTGTATCCGAGTTCAGAAGAGTAAGAGGTGACTCAATCCAAACTTTTCAGATCCTGAGAAGGTTTCTTGACAGTGTGGATGTGGAGAGGATGATTCCTCTTGTGGAAGAATCTAGAGCTCAGTGATTTTTTTTGGTGGGGGGAGGGAGTGAATGTTTAAAAATCAGGAAGTTGCCCAGTGCAGACAGAGATGGGAAGAAATGATTTCTGTCAGAGGAGGCTGAGTCTCTGGAACACTCTTCCTCAGAAGACAAGGGAATCAGAGTCTTAGAATCTTCTTAACGCAGAGATGGAAAAATTCTGATTAACACTAAAATGAAAGATTATCGGGGAGAGGAGGGGTTGGCGGGAATGTGGGGGGAATATGAATGATAGAGCAGGCATGAGGGGCTGTGGCCCAAATGATATATGTGTGAATCTGCTTTCAGGTAGAAAATGCAACTGAGAACCAAGAGGAAACAGAAGGTTCAGAGGGAGATGAAAAAACACATTAGAGAAGCAAAGAGGGATGATGGCAGCTAACATAAAGAGAAGTCCCAAAATCTCCTATAGGCACATATGTAATAACAGAATAGTAAAAGGAATAGGACCAATAAGGGACATAAAAGAGGGTTAACACATGGAGGCTATGGGCATGATTGAGGTATTAAAATGAATACTTTGAATGAGTCTTTACAAGGAGATAAATGCCACCCAGGACACAGTGACAGATGAGGAAACTCTGTCCCAAGAAGAGTTCAAAATTGTTAAGGAGGAAGTGTTGAATAAACTGCCAATACTGAAAGTTGACAAGACACCAGGACCAGATCAGATGCTTCCTAGGATATTGAAGGAAGTGAGGATGGAAATCACAGAGGCGCTGGCCACAATTTTCCAGTCTTCTCTAGACTCAGGGCAGGTGCTAAAGCACTGGAGACATGTAGACATTACACCCTTGTTCAAAAAAAGGTTGTAAGGATACACTTCAGCAATTACAGGCCAGTCAGTCTAATATCAGTGGTGGGGAAGCTTCTAGAAACAGTTATTTTGGACAGAATTAGTCGGCACGTGGAAAAACGACGGTTGATTTTTTTTCTTTTTTTTCTTAATTGGTTGGCGCAACATGGAAGGCCGAAAGGCCTGTTCTGCACTGTAATGTTCTATGATTTGGAAGAACCAGCATGGATTTCTAAAGCAGAAATTGTGTTTAACTAACTTGCTAAGGCAGCACGATGGCACTGTGGTTAGCACTGCTGGCTCTCAGTGCCAGGGATCCAGATTCCCAGCTTAGGTCATTGTCTGTGTAGAGTTTGCACGTTCTCCTCGTGTCTGTGTGGGTTTCCTCTGAGTGCTCTAGTTCCCGCTCAGTCCAAAGATGTGTGGTTCAGTTGATTGGCCTTGATAAATTCTCCCTAGTGTCTGGGGACTGGCAGGATAAATGTGTTGGGTTACAGGGCCTGGGTGAGATTATGGTCGTTACAGACTTAATGGGCCAAATGGCTTCCTTCTGTGCTGTGGGGATTCTATGAATAAAGCATAAAGTATCTTTGGCTTTATTAATAGGGGCACAGAATACAAAAGGAAGGAGATTATGCTAAACTTATGCAAGACACTAGTTAGATGTCAGCTAGAATATTGTGTACAGTTCTGGGTGCCACACTATAGAAAGGATTGAGAGAATGCAGAAGAGATTTACAACAATGATTCAGTTATGAGAATAGATTTGGAGAGGTTGGGATTGTATTCCTTGGAGAGGAGGAGGCTAAGAGGAGATTTGATAAAGATGCTCAAAATCATGAGGGAGCTGGACAGAGTAGAAGAGAGACAAACTGTTCCCCCGCATAAAAGGATTGAGAACAAGTGGATTTGAACTGATTTGCAAAAGAAACAAATGCAACATAAGGGAAAACTTTTTACACAGTGAGTGATTCAGGATCTGGAACACACTGCCTGGGAGTGTGGTGGAGGCAGGTTCAGTTGTGGTATCCAAGAGGGTGTTAGATGATCGTTCCTGTTCATACAAGGCAAGGAAATTCATTCCAGAGCTTAGGGTCCCCAGGCAGATGAAGTCACAGCCACCAACGATGGAAATCAGGGGGATGCCCAAGAGGCCGGAACTGGAAAAGTGCAGAGATCTTGGAGGTTGCAAGTTACAGAGATAGGGATTAGAGATTACAGAGCTAGGGAGGGACAAAGGAGCTGAAGGTTACAGAAATAGGGACTGTAGAAGCTGGAGAAGATGATTGAGATAGAACCAAATAATTCCTACATCACAGGGAGTTATTTGGCCCATTCTCCACTGATTCTCTGAAAGAGCACCTTATTCAAGCTATGTCTGTAACCCCACACATTTGGATTGTGGGGTGAAGCTAGAACATCTGGAGGAAACCCATGCAGACATGGGAGAACATGCAGACTCCACACATACTGTCATCCAAGGCTGTAATCAAATCATGTCCCAAGAGCTGTGAGGCAGCAATGCTAACTGTTTTGCTGCCCTAACACGAAGATGAGACCATTTGGGTTTGGGTATAGGAAGAATTAATTTATAAATTGATGATTTTTTTGGGACTTGTGCACAAGGTGTGGGTCGCAATACATTTGCCGGTTGTACTGAGAGTCTGCAGCTGCTGGACTTGCGTGACAAAGAACCAAGAAAATGTCAGTAGATGAACAGGTCCTTCAGCCCTCCAAGCTTGCACTGATTGTGCTGCCTGTCTGAATTAAAACCTTCTACCCTTCCGAGGACCCACTATTCCCATCCTATTCATGAATTTGTCAAGATGCCCCTTAAAAGTCACTATTGTATCTGCAAATTCAATATAACATTAATCACGCCACCACCACCACCCTGGCTGCCAACTCTTCCCCACAATAACCCCTCCTTCCCCATAGGCACCTTTCAGAGAGAGGGGGAGGGAGAGAGAGTGAGAGTTCATGGTCCCTTTAAGAGAAAGCACCACTGCTTTAAGAGAGTATGCAGTCCCTTTAAGGGAGAGCACAGTTGCCATATAAAAAAATGCATTCCCTTTCAGAGTGTGTGCACAGGTCCAATGAGATCATGTGGTCCCTTTGAGAGAGAGCCGTTGGACCCTGACAACACTCCAAGTTGTGCAGATCAGGTGGATTGCCTGTGATAAAATTGCCCTAATTTCCTGAGATGTGTAGGTTAGAGGGATTAGCAGGTAAATATGGAGGGATATGGGGTTGAGGCCTGGGTGGGATTGTGGTTGGTGCAGACTCCATGAGCCAAATGGTCTTTTCTGCATTGCAGGGTTTCTATGATCTTCTATAAAGACCAGGTTAAAATCCAACAGCTTTATTTGGAGTCACAAGCTTGTGGAATACTGCTCCTCACCTGATGAACGAACAGCACTCTGAAAGCTCGTGATTCCAAATAAACCCCCATTGGGCTTTAACCTTTACGAGAGAGAGAGGACCCTTTGCGTGCACGTAAGAGGTCCCTTTCAGAAAGGGTATGAGCCCTTTAAGGGTGAGCATGGGCCTTTTAAGACAGTGGTGGTCCATTTGACAGAGCATGTGTGTGGGGTCCTTTGAAGAGAGGACACATGGTCACTTTAAGGGAAAGTGCATGGTCCCTTTTTCGAGAGAGTGCAGTCCCTTTCAGAGAATGCATAATCCCTTTAGGGCAAAGATCACAATCCCTTTAAGAAAGTGTAATGTTCCTTTAAGACGGAAAGCGCGCATAATCCCTTGAACACGGCACGGTCCCTTTAAGAGACTGCGCTGTCCCTTTAAATCCGCCGCCATGTTGTCGGACCTCGGCTATTTTCTGTTTGAGTTGCTGCAGCTGCTCGCGCTGCTTCTCCCGTTTCTTCATCAGCTGCATGGCCCGGCCGGCCTCACTGGCCGCTCCTTTATACTGCGCCATCCCCTTACCGACAACCGCACCAAAACTTAATTTTGGAGAAAAAAATAAAGAAAATGTTCTTCACTGGACTGCCGGAGAAACCGTCAAACTGAAGCGTCGACCACTCCGCGCAGCCGCACTAAAGCCACGACCTTCCCCCTCCCACCACCAGCTTTGTACGGCACCACGCAGGCGCACAACGTGTACGGAAAGCCCGCTGCACGGCACCACGCAGGTGCACTGACGACATGATGTACGGAAAGGCCTCGGCAGAGGTCTGCGCAAGCGTGTTGGCTGGGTGTGAGCGTCGTACGGCAGCGCGCATTTGATCTGGTGTACGGACATTGAACGGCACTGCGCAGGCGCCTTCGGAGGAAACAGCTGTAACGGAAGGGCAGCTCTCAGGCACTTCCGGCTGGGGGATGATGCATGCGTACAAGCAACACAGCGTCCCTCACGGAACGCATGCGCAGTGACTGGCAAGAGAGGGATGAGACAGAGCGCAAGCGCATTCCAGCACCTGTTGCTGCAGTGCTGAGGAAGCCCTGCAGTGTCAGAGGAGCTCTGTCTGATATAAGACATTAAACCACAGGTCCCATCACCACTGTCTACCCTCCACGATGGGGCAAAAAATTTCCACTCCTGGAAGAGTGAGCGAGAGGAGTGAAGAAGTCCTGACATCCCCCCTCCCTCATCATCTATCCCTCCGGCAATTAGTTCTTACTGCGTAGAAATTACCATTGCCACGTACCCCAACTACTGTGATGATTCAAGTTCCTCCTCCCCCACCATTCCGATTTGCAAATATATCAGCCGTTTCTTCAAAATCCTGGAGCTCCCTCCCTAACAGCACTGTATATGTACCTACACAGTAAGAATCTGGCAACACCAATTTCAAATCCAACCGATTTATTTCATAGTAAATCTGCAAGCTTTCGACTTTCGTCTTCGTCAGGCAAATGCAGTGTTCTGGTCTACAAAAGCACACATATCAGCACAGACAGTCACAGATTGCTGACTAGAACGCGAATCCTTACACCTAACCTGCTATTCAACTCTTAAAGTGGCTAACAATGGGGGTGAAGGGGACCCTGAGCATTGGTTACAGAGATGTGTGTTGTCTCCAGACAACACAGTGGGTGAGGTTTTTTGCTAACCCAGGCAAGTCATGGGAGTTTGCCTGACGAAGACGAAAGTTGAAAGCTTGCAGATTTACTATCAAATAAATCCGTTGGATTTAAAATTGGTATTGGCAGATTCTTACTGTGTTTACCCCAGTCCAATGCCGGCATCTCTACATCATATACCTACACCACAAAGAACTGCAGGGTGCCATATGGGAGCTTATCCACCACCAAGATTCGGGGGAACAATTAGGGATGGGGGAACAAATGCTAGAATACCCAGTGATGCCCACATCTCCATGAATGAAGTCCTGTAAAAATCTACAAGGCACAAGTCAGGAGTGTGATGGAGTACTCTCCCATGCGCCGTGGCTGAGCGTGGCTCCGACAACACTCGAGAAGCTCGACACCGTCCGGGACAAAGTACCTCCTGCTTGATCAGCACCACATTCATTCCCCCACAGCAGCAGCCGTACGTACCGTCTACAAGATCCATTGCAGTGACTCGCCAAGGCTCCTTTGACAGTGTCACCCAATCCCACCATCTCCACCCCCTAGAAGGCCAAGTGCAACACACAATGGGGAACGAACGAACACACACACACACACACACACACACAAAATGGGGAACGAACACACACACACAATGGGGAACGAACACACACACCACACACACACACACACACAATGGGGAACGAAACACACACACACACAATGGGGAAAACACCACACACACCACACACACAATGGGGAACGAACACACACACACACAATGGGGAACGAACACACACACACACACGGGGGAACACACACACACACACGGGGGAACACACACCCCACACACTGGGGGAACACACACACACACACGGGGGAACGAAACACACAACAACACGGGGAACACACAACACACACGGGGGGAACACACACACACACGGGGGAAACACACACACACACACACACACACACACGGGGAAAACACACACACACACGGGGGAAACACACACACACACACGGGGGACACACACACACACACACGGGGGAACACACACACACACACACACACACACACGGGGGAACACAACACACACACACACGGGGGACAAACACCACACACACGAACACACCCACACACACACACACACACACACACACACACACACGGGGGACACACACACACACACACAGGGGAACACACACACACACGGGAACACACACACACACACGGGGGAACACACACACACACACACACGGGGGACACAACACACACACACACGGGGGAACACACACACACACACACACACGGGGGAAACACACACACACACCACACGGGGAACACACACACACACACACACACGGGGGGAACACACACACACACACACACGGGGGAACACACACACACAACACACGGGGGACACACACACACACACACAACACGGGGGAACACACACACACACACACACACACGGGGGAACACCCACACACACAACACACACAACACACGGGGAACACCACACACACGGGGGAACACACACACACACGGTGGACCACACACACACACGGGGAACACACACACACACGGGGGAACACACACACACCACACGGGGGAACACACACACACACGGGGGGAACACACACACACACGGGGAACACACACACACAGGTGGGAACACACACACACACACACGGGGACACCCCCCCCCACACACACACACACGGGGGAACACCCCCCCCCACACAGCACGGGGAACACCCCCCCCACACACACACACACGGGGAACACCCCCCCCCACCACACGGGGGAACACCCCCCCCCCCCCCACACACACACACACACACGGGGGAACACCCCCCACACACACCCGCCCCCGCACGCACACAGGGGAACACCCCCCCCCCCCCGCACGCACACAGGAACACCCCCCCCCCCGCACGCCACACAGGGGAACACCCCCCCCCCGCACGCACACAGGGGAAAACACCCCCCCCGCGCCGCGCGCACACACACAGGGGAACACCCCCGCGCGCCGCGCACACACACTCAGGGGAACACACCCCCCCCACGCGCGCGCGCACACACACACACCCCCCGCGCGGGAACACACAACCCCCCACGCGCGCGCGCGCGCGCACACACAGGGGAACACCCCCCACCGCGCCGCGCGCACACACACAGGGGAACACCCCCCCACGCGCCGCGCGCGCGCACACACAGGGGAACAACACGCGCGCGCGCGCGCGCGCACACACAGGGGAAACACACCCCACAACCCCCCACGCGCGCGCACAGGAACACCCCCGCGCGCGCTCGCACACACACAGGGGAACACCCCCCCCATTCGCGCGCGCGCGCACACACACAGGGGAACACCCCACCGCCGCGCGCACACACACACACAGGGACCCCCCCCCCGCGCGCGCGCGGCGCACACGGGAACACCCCCCCATGCGCGCGCGCACACACAGGGGAACACCCCCCCCCGCGCGCGCGCACACACAGGGGACACCCCCCCCCAACGCGCCACCCCACCCACCCCCCCACCACACACACACACACAATGGGGGAACCCCCCAACCCACCCCACCCCACCCCACCCACCCCACCCCATACCCACACACACACACACACACCACACACACACACACACAATGGGGAAACCCCCCACCCCACCCCACACACACACAATGGGCCCACACCACACACACATGGGCAACACCCCCCCCACCACCCCCCCACACACACCCACACACACACACACAATGGGGAAACCCCCACCCACACCACACACACACACACACAATGGGGAACACCCCCCACCCCACACACACACAATGGGGACACACACTCCCCCCACACACACACATGGGGAACACCCCCCCCACACACACACAATGGGGAACACCCCCCCCACACACACACAATGGGGAACACCCCCCCCCACACCCACCACCCCCCCACACACACACAATGGGGGGGACACACACCCCCCCCACACCACACACAATGGGGAACACCCCCCCCACACACACACAATGGGGACACCCACCACACGTGGGGAACACCCCCCCCACACACACAATGGGGAACACCCCCCCCCCTACACACACACACAATGGGGAAAACCCCCCCACCCACCCCCCCCCCCCCCACACACACACACACAATTGGGGCACCCCCAACACCCCCCCCACAAGGGGAACACCCCCCCCACACACACAATGGGGAACACCCCCCACACACACACAGGGAACACCCCCCCCACACACACACAATGGGGAACACCCAACCCCCCCACACACAATGGGGAACACAATGGGGAACCACACAAACACACACACACACAATTGGGAACACCCCCCCCCCACCCCCCCACCACACATGGGAAACACCCCCCCCCACACACACAATGGGGAACACCCCCCCCAACACACATGGGGAAACACCCCCCCCCCCACACACACACACATGGGGAACACCCCACCACACACACAATGGGGAACACCCCACACACACACACACACACACACAATGGGGAACACCCCCACCCCACCCCACACACACACACACACACTGGGGAACACCCCCCACCCACACACCACACAATGGTGACACCGCCCACCCCACCCCACACACACACACACACACACAAAATGGGGACACCCCCACCCCCCCACCACCCCCACCCCCCACACCCCCCACACACCACCCCCCCCACCCCACCACACACACACAATGGGGAACACCCCCCCACCCACCCACACACACACAATGGGGAACACCCCCCACCACCACCCCACACCCAACCACACCCCACCCACCACAACCACACACAATGGGGAACACCCCCCCCCCACCCCACCCCACCCACAATGGAGAACACTCCCCACCCACCCCCCCCACCCCACCCCACCCCACCCACAATGGGAGACCCCCACCCACCCCCACCACCCCCCCACCCCACCCCACCCACAATGGGGAACACCCCCCACACACAGACACACACACACCCCATCCCAACTTGGAAATATATCAGCTGTTCCTTCACTGTGGCTGGGTCAAAATCCTGGAACTCCCTCCTGAACAGCACTAAAGAACAAAGAAAATTACAGCATAGGGAGAGGCCCTTCGGCCCTTCAAGCCTGCACTGACCATGCTGCCCGACTGAACAAAAACTCCCTACCCTTCCGGGGACCATATCTCTCTTTTCCTATCCAAAAGAAGTTTATTTTTAGTCATAATTAGGCTTACATTAACACTGGTCTTTCTATTATAGAAAGGATATTATTAAACTACAAAGAGTGCAGAAAAGATTCACGAATAAAGAACAAAACAGGACGGGAATCAGGCCCTTCGGCTCAACGAGCCCGCACTGCCACTTCTACCCATGATCCCTATCATCTTGTCTATGCTTATAGATAGTAGGCATGATGTAGAGATGCCCGTGTTGGACAGGGGTAAACTAAGTAAGAGGTCTGACAACACCAATTTTAAATCCAACCGATTTATTTGATAGCTTGCAAGTTTACTTTCAGCTTTTGTAGCCTTCCTCAGGCGAATGAGGTGGTCTGGTCTGCGAGTGGAAGGAGCACTGACCCATGTCACTATCTGTAACCCCCGTGACTTGCCTGGGTTAGCAAAAAACTTCACTTACTGCGCTGTCTGGAGACAATACACATCTCTCTAACCTGTGCTCAGTGCTCCTTCCACTCACATTGTTAGCCACTTTAAGATTTGAATAGCAGGTTAGGTGTAAAGATTCGCATTCTAAATTAACAATCTGTAAATTGTCTGTGCTGATATGTGTGCTATTGCAGACCAGAACACCTCATTCGCCTGAGGAAGGCTACAAAAAGCCAAAAGCTTGCAAGTTTACTATCAAATAAATAGGTTGGATTTAAAATTGTTGTTGTCAGACCTCTTACTATGTTTATAAATCCATGCATTAGAACCAAATTTGAGACAATTTAGGGAGAATTTGTTCTGCCAATCAGCCTAAGAGCACATTTTTGGGATGTGGGAGGAAACCGGAGCACCCAGAGCAAACCCACACAAGCATGGGGAGAATGCGCAAACTCCCACAGACACAGGCCCAAATCCACGTCTGCACAGCACAGCGATAGTCACTGAGCTGTCATATTGCCCATCAAATGGTCCAGGTCAAGCGTACACTAACGACGTGAAGCACTACTAGGTCACTACCAGGATTTGATGGTTTGAGTTATAAGGAGAGGCTGGATAGAGTGGGACTTTTTTCTCTGCAGCGTAGGGAATGGAGGGGTGCTCTTCTCAAGGTCTATAAAATAATGAAGGGCACAGATCAACTAGATAGTCAGTATCTTTTCCCAAAGGTAGGACAGTCTAGAGCTAGAGGGCATAGGTTTAAGGTGAGAAGGAAAAGATACAAAACTGTCCAGAGGAGAAATTTTTTCACACAGGGTGGTGAGTGTCTGGAACAATTCCAGAGCTAGTAGTAGAGGCAGGTGCAATTTTATCTTTTAAAAATCATTTAGATAGTTATATGGGTAAGATGGGTACAGAGGGATATAGGCCAAATGCAGGCAACTGGGATTAGCTTAGGGATTTTCAAAAAAACAAAAAATGGGCAGCATGGACAAGTTGGGCTGAAGGGCCTGTTTCCATGCTGTAAACCTCGATGACTCAATGAAGTTACTGTGAAAATCCCTTAGTCACCACACTCTGGTGCCTGTTTGGGTACACTGAAGGAGAATTTAGCACAACCTAACCAGCGTGTCTTTCAGATTGTGGGAGGAAACAGGAGCACCTGGACGAAACCCACGCAGACACAGAGAACAGCAACCAAACCCGGGTCCCTGGTGTTGAGAGGCAGGAGTGCCAACCACTATGCCAGCCTGCTGCCCCAGTGGGTGTGCCTACACCACACAGGACTGGGTTCAAAATGGCAAGCTCACCCACCTCAAGGGGGGAGGTCAATTAGGGATGGGGCCGGACTGACCGGGACCGGCCAGTTACGCCCACATCCCGGGGATGAACAACTGATCTTGGGGATTCTAATGCTGAGAGAGAGAGAGAGAGAGAGACGGACAACAAGGGTGACAGACAGGATGTTTGATATTTTTATTTCAGTCCTTTTAGCAGTTATCTGGTTACCAGCTACCTTGACAGGGTAACAGGAGCACACACTTCTTTTTTATTTTTTGAAACCCAATTAATTCTCGCGCAATTGCCCCTCCGACAACGTGGCACTCGTGGGGTGGGGTGGGAGGAAGGGAAGGGAAGGGAAGGGAAGGGAAGGGAAGGATACATCCCGGCGACAACTGTTCAAAGAATCTGACTTTGTGAGGCGACCAGTCCACTCATTTATATTATCGGAGGAATGTTAAGACGGAAGGGTGGATAGAGAGAGAGAAAGGGAGAGAGAGAGAGAGAGAGAGGTGGATGGAGGGGAGTCTGTGCACGGGCAGGGTGAACCTCATTTGGCCATCGCTCCGGCGAGCCGCTCCTGCTACTGCTCGTCCTCGCCGAAGACATCGTTCTGTTTGCGCTTCATGTTCTCGAAGTCGAAGTCAGTCCCCGTCATGCGTTTGTAGATGTCCTTAATGTCATTGCACGTTGTCTCAAAGTGGGTGGTAGCGTCATAGGAGCGGGAAACAAAGACCTGGGGGTGGGGGGAGGGGGGTGGTAAACATCACAAAGATATTTTCAAAGAAGAGGCAATGTCAAACTAGCATGGCCATGGGAAGCCATTCAGCCCCTCTCGAGCCTGTTACACAGGAACAGGAGGCCATTCAGCCCCTCTCAATCCTGCTACCCTGTTCTATAAGATTTTGTCTGATCTGATTGTGGCCTCAACTGCACTTTCCTGTCTGGCCCACTCCCTCCCTTGTCTATTAGAAATCTGTCTAACCCAGGCTTGAATATATTCAATGAGCTGCAGCCCCCACTGCTGTCTGCCTCCAGACTTCAAGAATATAGGAACGTCATGAGATTTTGATTCAACTCCTGTACTCCTGTAGTGTTGCACGAAGCCCAGACTTCTGTCTTGTTTCCATAGCTTAGTACTTCCTGGGACAGAACACTAGTCTGTCACCCAGGGGCTTCTCATCTGGAAGGTGGGACAGGGGAGGGGAGGGAGGGGTGTGTTTTCAAACATTCCTCCAGCCCCTATACCTCTCCCTATTTCCTCCAGTCCCTGCATCCCTCTCTATTATCTCCTCCAGCCCCTATAACCCTCCCTATCTCAGTAACCTCCTCCAGCCCCTACAACCATCAGTGTCTTGCTTCTTTAAAATGTTCCTTAAAAAAAAAAACAATGTTTTTGACCAAGCCTTTAGTTGCCTGTTCTCTATCATCATGTTATGAAGTTCAGCCATCAAAGCCTGTTTTGTAATGCTGCCGCGGAATTGGGATGTTTTAGTGGGTTTAAAGGCACTATATAAATGTAGGTGGCTGTTGTTGAACATCAGTCCTCGGCCCTGATGTGGACCGCTGGCACCATCCTGTGGTCATGCAGAGTACTGCAGCAGCATTCAGAACATTATTCAAGCTTTGCAATGGAATTCTCAGAACAGCACAGCGGGAGGCCATTCGGCCCATCGAGTTCATGTCCTCCTCCCCCCTCACTCCATAGCCCTGAAAATCTAATTTCCTCTTGAAATCCTTCATCACCTCCCCTTGTAGGCAACAGGCTCCAGCTTGTAATGCCCGCCATGTTAAAAAACATTCTTCCTCAGATTCCTTACCACTCCTACCCCCCCCCCCCCCCCCTCACATTGAGTCTGCACCGAACACAATCACACCCAGATCCTATCCCCATAATCCCGTGCATTTATCCTAGCTAGTCCCCCTGACACTAAGGGGCAATTTAGCATGGCCAACCCACCTAACCCGCACATCTTTCAGACTGTGGGAGGAAACCTGAGCACCCAGAGGAAACCCATGCAGACACGGGGAGAATGTGCAAACACCACAGACAGGGACCCAAGCTGGGAATCGATTCCGGGTGCCTGGCGCTGTGAGGCAGCAGTGCTAACCACTGTGCTGCCCAAGTGGCGTCAGTAGTTTTTCCAAGGAGCGCTTAATGCTAGCTTTGCTCATAACACCCCACATCGAGAAAACACTCTTTTGTTCAATCCACTCAGTTCAGACCCCATCTCCCCAAGAATTTTGAACTCCAGTAAAAATCTCCCCTCAGTATCCTTCTAAAGATGACAGTGCTAACCCATTTGATTTTTCTACAGGGGTAAAATTATCTGTGGATAGTTAACGAGAAGAGGATTTGCTACTCTAGCTGCAACCTGTTAAGTGTTTTCAGAGTAACCTTCCCAATTGATTTCTTCTGAGCCTTTGAAACACAGCGACGGACGCCACAGATACCGAGGATCCACCCTGGTGTCCACACTAACCTAGGTCCAACTCTCTCATGCCCAACTCTATGCAGTGCTGAGAGAGCGATGCGCTGCGTCGGACACCAAGCAGACAGAGAAAGGGGGGAATGAGCAAGAGGAGTAGTGAGCCTGATTGGAGGCAGAATAGCTCTGGGACCTACTCACCTGGCTTTCTGTCCCATCTTCTATTGGCTCGTACAGGTCACTAATGGCAACGAACCTGGAGAAAGTGGCGACAGGGTGAGTGGAAGGAGAGAGAAATGTTCGCAGGTTAGTGGAAACGTCTACATGTGCATCATCATTCCAACCTTGAGTGTTGTGAAATGGAGTTAGTGAAGTGCGGTTTTGTGTTCAGTGCTTGGACATTTAAAATGCAGGTACACAGACTGCAACACTTGTAACGAGGACCAAGCATCGTGATTGCCTTGGTAACTGGCTTTTGAATTTTGACAGCCTAGCAGTTTAAAGAAGACACTCAGTTATCAGGAACCTATCAAATTTGAGTTTGCTCTTTTTGACAACATCAGACCAATCCTGGGGTAGGAAAGTTGATTAAGTCACCACAGTTATAAAGGGGAACTCAACCTCCTGTCTGCATTTCAATTGAACAGCTGCCACCTCTCTAGAGAGGAAAGAGCTGCTCCCTGCCAGCTAAAAACTAAGAGAACTATGAAGGGTTCCAAAATCAGAAAAGAGCTTACAGACAACAGAATTGATAGAAGGACTCTAAAAGATTTTCCAAAGACAAAACACTTGGCTGTATATTTTTGAGTGTGACTAAATTTCTATTGTTATTAGTTTTTTGGATAATGAATGGTCCTTGTATTTACTTGAACAGCATTATTTTAATCGTTATGTTACTTGTTTAGTAAAAGCTGCCGGTTAGTTAAATAAATAATGTGTTAATTATTACTGAAAGTATCAGGTCTTTCTCGTAATGAGTCTGTAAATGTTAATAAAGAACAGTTCACATGGGTGTAGGGCATTGTTTAATTCATTACTTCAAACGCTTATAAAAGAGACACGGCTGGCTTATTGACAGACATATTGCTATGTTCTTTGACTAAACCTGCTAACGATTGACAGGACATTAAGCTACTCCCAAGATGGTCCTGGCAAACCCTTCAGTTGTGTTCGAAGCCACTCCTCACCACAACCTTCTGAAGGGGGCAACTGGCAAGGAGCAGGTGATGGGAAGAACGGACTGAAGTCAGGGAGAATATGTGGCTCAGTGTCCCGCCATCCCCGCTATCGAAGCTCTCCGTTCAGCACGCCCACCCAACGGGCCCCACATCCGGTGCAGAAAGGCAGACACTTACTTCTGGTCCACGGGTTCCAGAAGCTCCAAAGCCGGCTCGATCTCCTTCTCTGGCTCCGCCGTCTCCACCGTGGTGCTGACTATGGCGATGTACTTGCCCTGGGCAGCAACATTGTGAGCGTAGGAGATCAGGCAGACGTAAATATCTGGAGGGGGGTAGAAGAACACACACATCAGGACAGTCTCGGCTGGAGGAGAGGCAAAACATCTGGTGTTACTAGCGTCCCATCTCTTGTCAGGAGCCCACGCACACATCCCTATCTCTGCACCCTCACTCTCAATGAATTTCACAGTAACTTCACTGCAGTGTTAGATGTAAGCCTGCTTGTGACACTAATAAATAAATGTACAGTCCCATATCCAGGCTATTTGGCCCCTCTGCTCTATTGCTGGTATTTCTGCCCCAAACCAGCATCCTCTCATCTCGAAATCCCTACAGTGCAGGGGGCCACCATTCAGCCCATTGCAGCAATCACCAGAGTCTTACTCCTGTAACCAACCCCCCAACGATAGGGTCAATCTAACATGACCAATCCACCTAACCCACACACCTTTGGAGTGTGGGAGGAAACCGGAACACCCAGAGGAAGCTTCTCCATTTCTCTGCCCAATTTTCCAGCTTGCCCATATCCTGCTGTATCGTCTGACAATCATCATCACTACCCGCAACTGCGGCCATCTTTGTGTCGTCCTCCCATAGGTTCAGAGATACGTAGGATTGGCCATGCCAAACTGACCCTTTAGTGTCAGGGGGACTATCTAGGGTAAACGCACAGGGTTAAAAGAGAAGAGGCCAGGGCAGGATTGTTGAGGGTGCAGACACGCAGGGCTGAATAACCTCCTTCTGCATTGCAGGGATTCCTCCGCGTATTCCGGTTTCATCCCACTGTTCCAGAGATGTGCAGGTAAGGTGCACTGGCTGTGCCAAATCGCCTCCTTTAGTGTCAGGGGATGCTCAAGTCAGAGAGATTAGCAGGGGGTAAACGTTTGAGATTACAGGGATAGGGCTTGGGTAGGGTTGTTGTCAGCAGAGACTCAACGGGCTGAATGGCCTCCTCCTGCACTGTAGAGATTCTACGGTCCCCAGAGGGTCACGGAACTTGGAGCTCAGTCCGACTGCACGATCTCTGCTCGTGTTCCCACCGCAGGTGCAGCGTGTCTCCGCGTAGAGGATCCAAGTCTTGGCCCTGCGAGCAAAACACGGGCCCCCCTGTGTTCCCCCTCCTCACCTGATTTTCTGTTGACCTGGTTCTGAGGGATGATGATCTGGCAGGAGTTGGCGTCGTTGGTCTGCTTGATGGGATGGCTGAGGATGCAGATGACCCGGATAACCTGCCCGACCTTCTGCACGCGTTCCGCAACGTAGCTGGGGTCGCAGATCAGCTGCTTACAGCGAGCAACCTGCGAGCAGGAAAGGGGATTAAATAAAAAAAATGAGTAGAACAATTTAAACAACACCCTTCCTTTAGAAACATCTCAACTTCCGTGTGATGACACTATGCCTTTAAGGAATGTATTTTTAGCATGTTTCTTGTACAGGGTATGTTTGATATTCAGCTATTTTATATGGTGCCAATATGTCTGCATCGGGCACGCTGACAATGCAGACTAATAATTGATCTGAGATAACGGGGGTATATGTTTTAATCTGAATTAGTGCATTTTTGTTCTTCCCCTGGGATTCTAATCAGGTTGATAGCCAAGATGTAGAGATGCCGGCATTGGACTGGGGTAAACTCAGTAAGAGTCTGGCAACACCAATTTTAAATCCAACAGATTTATTTGATAGTAAATCTGTAAGCTTTCGACTTTCGTCTTCGTCAGGCAAATGCAGTGTTCTGGTCTGCAATAGCACACATATCAGCACAGACAGTCACAGATTGCTGATTAGAATGCAAATCCTTACACCTAACCTGCTATTCAAGTCTTAAAGTGGCTAACAATGTGTGTGAAGGGAACCCTGAGCATTGGTTAGAGATGTGTATTGTCTCCAGACAGCACAGTGAGTGAGGTTTTTTGCTAACCCAGGCAAGTCATGGGGGTTACAGATAGTGTGACATGAAGCCAAGATCCCTGTTAAGACCATCCTCATGTGTGCAGTAGTTAGCTATCAGTCTCTGCTCAGCGGCTCTGCGCCGTCATGTGTCGTGAAGGCTACCTTGAACATTTACCCGAAGGTCGGAGGCCGAATGCCCGTGACTGCTAAAGTGTTCGCCCACAGGAAGGGAACAGTCTTGCCTGGTGATTGTCGAGCTATGTTCATTCATCCGTTGTCGTAGCGTCTGCATGGTCTCCCCAATGTACCATGCTTTGGGACATCCTTTTTCTTGCAACGTATTAAGTAAACAACATTGGCTGAGTTGCAAGAGTAAGTACCGTGTATCTGGTGAATGGTATTCTCACGTTTGATGATGTCATCCATGTCGATGATCTGGCATGTCTTGCAGAGGTTGCTGTGGCAGGGTTGTGTGCTATTGTGGTCACTGTTCTCCTGAAGGTTGGGTAGTTTGCTGCGAACAATGATCTGTTTGAGGTTGCGTAGTTGTCTGAAGGCAAGAAGTGGGGGGTGGGAACGGCCCTAGCGAGATGTTCATCGTCAATGATATGTTGAAGATTCTGGAGAAGATGTCGTAGCTTCTCTGCTCTGGGGAAGTACTGGACAACAAAGGGTACTCTGTTCACCATGTCTGTCTTCTGAGGAGGTCAGTGCGGTTTATCGCTGTGGCACGTCGGAACTGTCGATTGATGAGTCCAGCGCCATATCTTGTTCTCACAACATTCCATCTACCTTCCCAATCATTCGCAGTAGCTACCTACTAACGTGATGTGATTCATGTACCCAGATCTCTCTATACCACAGCATTCTGCAATCTCTCTCTTTCAATAACATTCTGTTTTCCCGTTCTTCCTGTGTAATAGGGGGTCGTGGGTTTTAAAACAAAACACGGGACACGGTGAACAGAATACCCTTTGTTGTCCAGTACTTCCCCAGAGCGGAGAAGCTACGGCATCTTCTCCGGAGTCTTCAACATATCATTGATGATGATGAACATCTCGCTAGGGCCATCCCCACCCCCCCATTTCTTGCTTTCAGACAAACGCGCAACCTCAAACAGATCATTGTTCGCAGCAAACTACCCAACCTTCAGGAGAACAGTGACCAAAATACCACACAACCCTGCCACAGCAACCTCTGCAAGACATGCCGGATCATCGACATGGATACCATCAAACGTGAGATGACCATTCACCAGATACTCTTGCAACTCAGCCAACGTTGTCTACCTAATACGTTGCAAGAAAGGATGTCCCAAAGCATGGTACATTGAGGACACCATGCAGACACTACGACAGCGGATGAATGAGCATCGCTCAACAATCACCAGGGCAAGACTGTTCCCTTCCTGTGGGCGAACACTTCAGCGGTCACGGGCATTCGGCCTCCGACCTTCGGGATACTCTAACTTCAATGCTCCTTGGAATTTCTGATCTAGTTCTTAACACTTGCCCATTGCCTGTGTCATACAACCAATGTTATCAAAGAAAATTTGACTCAAAATTTGGGTTTTTACAACAAATGGCAGTTGTTTCAAGGTTATTATTTCTGACCATCCCTCAGTGCCGTAGGAGGTGATGCCTCCCACGGTTGAATTGCCAGCCCCTCTGGCCTTGCCATTAAAGATGGATGGCTGGAGATATCTCGGTGAGAACGGGTGCAGATGTCAGCGTGACCATGGCTGAGGGGCTGGGATGGGAAGGGGCACAGGCAGAGGGTCCTGGTGACCCACAGGCAACAGAACACGTTGTTATCCTTACCTCACCCTCAGACTTCACCCCGACCACTCGTCCGTTCTCAAAAACCAGCTCATCCACTGGCTTGTTCAACATGTAGGTGCCTCCGTATATCGCACTGAGTCTGTGATGGGCACGGGGTGTGGGCAGGGAGGGGAGGAAGAGAGAGAGAGAGAAACAGAGATTGGGGGGTGGGGGGGGGGGGGGGGGGAGGGAAGAGAGAGAGAGAGAGAGAGAGAGAGAGAGAGAGAGAGAGAAAAAAGGAATATTAGGGACAAGTACTGGGAAATTACAAATCACTCCCTGGCATATATGGGCTGGAGTTGAGGGAAGCGAACCCAGGAGCCTGGAACTGTGAGGCAGCAGCACTAACCACTGGGGCACCATGTCGCCTTCTCCTCTACAAGAAGGATGGTCTCGACCCAGAATCATTGAATCCCTACACTGCAGAAAGAGGGGCCATTCAGCCCATCGAGCCTGCACCGACAACAATCCCTCCCAGATCCTTTCCCTGTAACCCACACGTATTTACCCCACGAATCCTCTAATTCTACGTATCGCAGGACACTAAAGGGGCAATTTAGCACAGCCAATCCACCTAACCTGCACGTCTTTCAGACCGTGGGAGGGAATGGGAGCACTCGGCGGAAACCCACGCAGACACAGGGAGAACGAGCAGTCTCCGCACGGACAGTGACAGCAAGCTGGGAATCGAACCCGGGTCCCTGGAGCTGTGAGGCTGCAATGTTAACCTGTCCAAATCTATCCTCAGAACTGAAGCTTCTCATCTGCGGAAGCACTGAATTTTGGAACGTGATTAAGGGGCTGAACGGCCTCCTGTCCTGGGTCCAAGTTGAAACAGGATTGACAGTCAGTCAGTATGTCAATTTATCCTGTTAATAATGAGGTCATATCCGGTCAGCTGTACTGGGAGCATCCACTTGGACTACCCGAGTCTGGAATCAAACCCACAGCTCAGTGACACACAGACAAGGCTGCTAAACCCACTGACTATTGGCATTAACACTGCTGCTGCTTTCAATTCAAGGCTCTGGGTAATCAGAGGACACAGGTATATACCCAAGTGCTTCAGACACACGAACATACACGTGCACATGCACAGAACACAAACACCCCTTGTAGAACTCAGCAATAAGTTTTGTTTCCAAAGCAACTTCTACCAGCCCCGAGGTACTTCACAGCAGCATCAGAGAGGACCTGACCCCGAGGCACAGAGATATCAGGGAAAGACAACCAAAAGATCGATAAAACAAAAGGCCAGTTTTAAAGAGAAGTGTCTTGGAGGCGGCAGAGATCTCGGAGGGCCGGCGGAGGCGGCAGAGATCTCGGAGGGCCGGCGGAGGCGGCAGAGATCTCGGAGGGCCGGCGGAGGCGGCAGAGATCTCGGAGGGCCGGTCAATGAGCACAGGGGTGCTGGTGGGTGATGATAGTGGATACACGGATATGGGATTCGGAGTCACAGTCAGTCGTGATGCTACCCATCCCCACAGCAGCAGCACCTCACCCACCCGACACAAAGGCTCATTAACTCAGGGACCCCTTTACCTGGCAAAGCCTTGTGGGAGCTCCCCCAGTCCATAGAGAGGGTAAAGGTATGGGCTCTTCCCGTAACGTGCCAATGATTCACTGTACAGCTTGATGCGATTGATCGTTTCCAGGCAGGGTTGGTCCAGATAGCTATCAAGCACAAGAAGAGAACTGTGAAAGACCCCAATGCAAATACCGTTCTACTACAGCCTCCACCCATGTCTTCACATCCCTTCCCCTCTCTCAAGCCTGTTACACAGGAACAGCAGGAGGCCATTCAGCCCCTCTCTCAAATCTGTTACACAGGAAAAGGAGAAAATAAACAAAGAAAATGACAGCACAGGAACAGGCCGTTCAGCCCTCCAAGACTGCACCGACAATGCTGCTCGACTCAACTAAAACCCCTACCCTTCCGGGGACCATATACTTCTATTCCCATCCTATTCGTGTATTTATCAAGGTACCCTTAAAAATCACTACCATATTCTGTTCTAGGACTTTGCTGTTTGTCATTTTCATAAATGACCTGGATGAGGAAGCGGAGGGATGGGTTAGTAAGTTCTCCGAAGATACAGAGGTCGGTGGTGTTGTGGATAGTCTGGAGGGTTGTCAAAAGTTGCAGCGTGACGTAGATAGGATGCAAGACTGGGCGGAGAAGTGGCAGATGGACTTCAACGCGGATAACTGCATAGTGGTCCATTTTGGCAGGACCAATGGGATAAAGGAGTACAATATCAACAGTAGGAGTTTTGGCAGTGTTGAGGAGCAGAAGGATCTTGGGATCCAGGTCCATAGGATTCTTAAAATCGGCCTCACAGGTGGAGGATGTGGTCAAGAAGGCGTGTGGTGTACTGGCCTTCATTAAATCGAGGGATTGAGTTTAGGAGTCAGGAGGTAATTCTGCAACTTTATAAGACCCTTGTCAGACCCCACTCGGGGGTACTGTGCGCAGTTCTGGTCGCCTCACTACAAGAAGGATGTGGAAGCTATTGAGAATGTGCAGAGATTTACAAGGATGTTGCCTGGATTGGGAGGCATGCCTAATGAAGATAGGTTGAGGGAGCTAGGTCTCCTCCCTGGAGAGATGAAAGTTGAGAGGCAACCTGATAGAGGTTTATAAAACGTTGAGCGGCATAGATAGGGTGGATTCTCGGAGGCTATTTCCCAGGGCTGAAATAGTCACTACGAGGGGACACAGGTTTAAGGTGCTGGGGAGCAAGTAGAGAGGAGACGTTAGAGGTAAGTTTTTCACTCAGAGGGTGATGAACGAGTGGAATCGGCTGCTGTCAATGGTGGTGGTGGTGAACTCGCTGAGGTCTTAAGAGACTTCTGAATAAGTACATGGGATTTAATGGGATTGGGAGTTACAGATAGAACTATGGCCTGGTATGGCTATGATTGGCGCAACTTGTGGGCCGAAGGGCCTGTTTATGCTGTAGCATTTTATGTTTTATATCTCCTGCCACTACCTCTCCCAGCATTGAGTCCCAAGCACCCACTACTCTGCAATATATCTGCCTTGTACATCTCCTTTAAACCTTGCCTTCGAACCTTAAATCTGTGCCCCCTAGTAACTGACGCTTGGGAAAAAACTTCTGACTATGCACTCTGTCCATGTCGCTCAATCTTGAAGACTTCTATTGGGTCTCCCCTCAACCTCCATTATTCCAGTGAGAACGAACCAAGTTTCTCCAACCTCACCTCATAGCTAATGCCCTCCATACCAGGCAACATCCTGGTAAATCTTTTCTGTACCCTCTCCAAAGCCTCCACATTCTTCTGATAGAATTGAACACTATATTCCAAGTGCTGCCTAACTAAGGTTCTACAAAGCTGCAACATGACTTGCCAATTTATAAACTCAGTGCCCCAGCCGATGAAGACAAGCATGCTGTATGCCATCTTGACTATCTTCTCCACCTGCATTGCCACTTTCAGTGACCTGTGTACCTATATACCCAGATCCCTTTGCCTATCAATACTCTTCAGAGTTCTGCCATTTACTGTACATTTCCTATCTGTAAATGCATTATTTCACATTTGAGCAGATTAAACTCCATCTGCCATCTCTCCACCCAAGTCTCCAACTGATCTATATTCTGCTGTACCCTCTGATGGTCCTCATCACTATCCACAAATTCATCAACCTTAGTGGTGTCCACAAACTTACTAATCAAACTAGTTACATTTTCCTCCAAATCATTATAAACAGCAAAGGTCCCAGCACTGATCCCTGAGGGACGCCACTTGTCACAGCCCTCCATTCAGAAGTGCATCTTCCACTGCTACCCTCTGTCTTCTATGACCGAGCCAGTTCTGTATCCACCTTGCTAGCTCACCTCTGATCCTATGCAACTTCACTTTCTGCACCAGTCTGCCATGAGGGACTCTGTCAAAGGCCTTATTGAAATCCATGTACACAACATCCACTGCCTTTCCCTCATCTATCATCTTCGACACTTCCTCAAAAAAGGAAGGGGCCACTCAACTTCTCTCTAAAGGAACAAGAGGAAGCCATTCAGCCCCTCTCTCAAGCCTATTACACAGGAACAGGAGGCCATTCAGTCCCTCTTGAGCATCTTGCATAGGAACAGGATGAGGCCTATTCAGAACCGAGAGCAGCAATTCTCGTCTGGCCTCTTAGTGACCCCAGGCCAAAAATCCAACACAGTTACTCCAACAGGGGAGTTACATTGAAACTGCACTGTATCTTCAGCCCCTTTCCTGCTCTGCTGGGGAGCATCCGTACAAGGGGATCACTTGTCAAAACGCAGCTAGCAGAAAACATACTCGTCCGTTCTGTAAAGGGCCAAGGCGTGGCCTGTGAAGTCGATCACATCCTGGCCCAGGTCAAAGGTCTTGTAGACCTTCCTCATCGTCGTGTCAACAGGGTCTACGCCTTGGAAGGTTTTGGGGTCGTTCTCGTCAAAGGCAGCCACAAAGACGAGGAATTTACGGAATCGCCGCTTCTCGAACATCCCCATCAAGTCTGGAGGACGGGACAGAGAGAAAATGGTCAGATCTGAATGGGACAGTCCTGCATCCACGTGACCCCTGTCTACGGGAGTAGAGCAACCCTCAGCACGTTCACAAAAATCTCAACAGGATTCTCTCAATCATTCTCACGCCTCATTCAGCGCACACACTCCCCCAGCCCTCTCCCCGGCGCACCCCCCCCAACCCCACACACACACGCGCGCACCCCCCCCCCCCAACCCCACACAACACACGCGCACCCCCCCCCCAACCACACACACACGCGCACCCCCCCCCAACACCCCACACCACACGCCACACGCGCACCCCCCCCCACCCCCCACCCACGCCACACGCGCACCCCCCCCAACCCCACACACACGCACACGCGCACCCCCCCAAACCACACACACGCGCACCCCCCCCCAACCCCACACACCACACGCGCACCCCCCCCCCCAACCCCACACACACACACGCGCACCCCCCCCCCAACCCCACACACAGCCACACGCGCACCCCCCCCCCCAAACCCCACACACACGCACACGCGCACCCCCCCCAACCCCACACACAACGCCACACGCGCACCCCCCCCCAAACCCCACCACACGCCACCACGCGCACCCCCCCCCCCAACCCCACACACACGCCACACGCGCACCCCCCCCCAAACCCCACACCCCGCGCACCCCCCCCCAACCCCACCACACACGCGCACCCCCCCCCCCAACCCCCACACACACGCGCACCCCCCCCCCAACCCCCCCACACACGCGCACCCCCCCCCAACCCACACACACGCGCCACCCCCCCCCCCAACCCCACACACACCGCACCCCCCCCCCAACCCCACACACCACCGCACCCCCCCCAACCCCACACACACGCGCACCCCCCCCCCCAACCCCACACACACGCGCACCCCCCCCCAACCCACACAACGTGCACCCCCCCCCCCAGCCTTCCTGACCCAGATTAAAGAGCTTTTAAAAATTGGGGCTCACTTTCAGAATGGGGGAAAGTGAATTTGTATATGTCAATGATATGGAGGTGCTGGTGTTGGACTGGGTGGGGACAGTAAGAAGCCTCACAAACCAGGTTAAAGTCCAACAGGTTTATTTGGTAGCACGAGCTTTCAGAGCACTGCCCCTTCATCAGTAAACGCAGGAATTGTTTCACAAACCGGGTATAAGTAGACACAAACTCAGTTACAAGATAATGATTGGAATACGAGAATTAGAGGTAATCAAGGCTTAAAAAGGTATAGACAATGAGTGGAGAAAGGGTTAAACACAGATTAAAGAGGTGTAAATTGTCTCCAACCAGGATAGTTAGTGAGATTTTACAAACCCAGGTAAGTTGTGGGGGTTACAGATAACGTGACATGCAGCCAAGATCCTGGCTGAGGCCGTCCTCACGTGTGCAGAACTTGGCCAACAGTTGTGGCTCGGCGATTGTGTGTCTCAAAGGCTGCCTTGGAGAACACTTACCCCAAGATCAGAAGCTGAATGCCCTTGTCTGCTGAAGTGTTCGCCAACAGGAAAAGAACACTTCTGCCTGATGGTGTTCATTCATCTGCATGGTCTCCCCAATGTACCAGGCCTCGGGATATCCTTTCCTGCAGCGTTATCAGGTATAATGTTGGCCGAGTCACAAGTGCGTGTCGTGTACTTGGTGGATGGTTTCCTCATGCAAGATGATGGCATCCATTACAATGATCCAGCACATCTTGCAAGGTTGCTGTGGCACGGTTGTGTGGTGTTACGGTCACTGTTCTCCTGAAGGTTGGATAGTTTGCTGCGGATAATGGTCTGTTTGAGGTTGTGCAGTTGTTTGAAGGCAAGAAGTGGGGGTGCAGGGATGGCCCTGGAGAGATATTCATCTTCAATGACATGTTGAAGGCTCTGGAGGAGATGTCGTAGCTTCTCTGCTCCGGGGAAGTACTAGTTGATGAAGGGTACTCTGTCCACCGTGTCCTGTATTTGTCTTTCGAGGAGGTCTGTGCAGTTTTTCACTGTAGTGCCTCGGAACTGTCAATCGATGAGTCGAGCTCCTGTTCTTACAAGGGCACCATTCAGCATCTGTTGTGATCCTCCTCATCTTTACAGATCTTGTGTATATAGAGAGCTTGTCCATAGGGGATAGCTTCTTTAACGTCTTTAGGTTGGAAGCTGGAGACTTGGAGCGTTGAGAGGTTATCCTTGGGCTTGTGGTACAGTGAGGTACTGAGGTGACCGTCCTTGTTGGAGATGTGTGTCCAAGAATGCAATCGATTCCAGAGAGTAGTCCATGGTGAGTCTAATGGTGGGATGGAATTTGTTGATGTCATCGTTTGATGTTTTGGTTATTGTTCACCATGAGTCCAAAGGAAAAAGATGTAATTGATGTATCTAGTGTATAGCATCAGTTGAAGGTCCTGTGCGGTGTTCGAACCTGTGCATAAAAACGTTGGCATATTGAGGTGTGAATTTGGTCCCTGTAGCTGTTCTATGTCCGGATGAAGAACTGGTTGTTGAAGGTCAGGACATTGTGGCCCAGGATGAAGTGGATGAGTTGTAGATTGGCAGTTGTCAACGTTGAGTACTGAGGAAGTTCAGCAATGCCATCATCGTGGGGGATGCTAGTGTAGAGTGCTGAAACATTGATCGTGAAGAGGAGTGCTCCGGGTTTGACAGCTCCACATGTGCTGAGTTTCTGTAAGATGTCTGTATGGTTACAACAGAGCTGGGGTTCTTTGTACAATGGGTTTCAAGATGCTCTCAATGTAGCTGGTAAGGTTCTCACACCAGGGTCCCACTGCTTGATACAACGGAACGGCCGGGTGTGTTTGCTTTGTTTATCTTTGGGAAATAGTAGAGATCTCCAATGCAGGGAGTACGTGAATAAGAGCACAGACAGTGCTCTGAAGATTTGGATCAAAGATCTTGATTAGTCTGTTGAGTTGACCAATGTGTTTTTTGGTTACATCTGCAGGTAACTGTCTGTAGCGTTCCTCATTGTTCAGTTGTCGGTACACTTTGTAGTAATCCATACTTTGTAGTATGACTATGGTCCCTCCTTTGCTAGTTTGATGACAATGTTGCGGTTGGTTTGAATGTGCGGATGGTGTTGTGTTGTGCTTGGTGATGTTCGGGGTTGTCGTGAGCGTGGCTGATGAATCTGGTGTTGACGCACCTCCTGACAGCTTGGACGTACATATCAAGTCGAGGGCAGCAGCCCTCCAGAGGAGTCCAATTCGACTCTCTTCCCCCTTGGTCGCTGCATTGTGGATCTTTCTGTCGGCTATTCTGGTTCATTGGCTGTCTCATTATGTTTGCTGTTGACCTCTTGGGGTTTGTGGAAGAACTCCCTCACCCTCTTCGCCTGATGAGTTCCTCTATGTCCTCTGCAAGATTGATGGGGTCTATTTTGGTGGCGGAGCAGGAACTGAACCGCCGGCTGAGAACTTCGATTTCGTCTGGTTGAAGTGTGTAGTCCAATACGTTGACAACGGGCTTCCCTGCAGTGATACTGTTTTCTACTGTGGTACTGGGGGGAGGCTTGGTTGCTGCTGCTGGTGATGCCAACTTTCTCAAGTTTTCTGTTCTTGGTGTGTACATAGATGACGTAGTTCCATTGTCTCGTCTGCTTGGCAGTGTTTTGGGTAAGTGTTCTCCAAGGTGGCCTTTAGGACACACGACAACAGAGAATCACCCAGCAGAGACGGATAACCAAGTTCCACACGAGGACAGCCTCAACCGGGATCTTGGGTTCACGTCGCGTTACCTTTGGCCTGGGCTTGTGAGATCTTACTAAGTGTCCTGGCTGGAGACAATTCACACCTCTTTAACCTGTGATTATCCCTCTCTCCACTTGCACTGCCTGTACCTGTAAAGACTTACATTCCAACCGTTATCTCGTAATTGAGTTTGCCTCTATACACGCCCTGTTTCTGAAACTCACCTGATGATGGAGTGACACTCCGAAAGCTCGTGCCACCAATAAACTTATTGGAGTTTAACCTGGTGTTGGGAGACTTTTCTTACTGTGCATATATCAAGATTCCATTAAGAGCACCCCCCTCCCCAAACCTCCGACAGCGCAGACCCCCCTCAGCACCAAATCGTCCCCTCCCCCATAGCACCAATCCGCCGACAGTCTACCGTCCCTTCGACGCAAGACGCAATAAAGAACTTTAAATCATTCCCTGAAAGAGTCATGGAAACAGATTCACGTTTGAAAAGGTACAAAGAGAGTGCAAGTCTTTGGGGATTAATTGGATAGACCTTTCAAAGGAACCAGGAGAGGTAATGATGGGCTGAACAGCCTCTTCAGGCGACAGAAATTCTCGATGATCCCAATTTACATTTCTCACGTTTATTAAGATGGCGGAGACAGGGCCCCGAGGAACGTGGGATGGGGACTGCTGTCTAGGTACACCAAGCGAACATCTGGCACACTCACTGGAGCCCAAGGCCTCGGTCTCCGTGGAGGGCACCTTGTAGATCTTTCCACCTTTGTAGACAAAGCTCCCTTCGACCACTTTGAAGTCCAGATAGCGAGTCACCTCGGTATACAGCAACATCTTCACCAGCTGGCCTGTAGAGAGAAATCAGTCAACTAGGCGGCATGGCCGTGCCCTGCCTCTCCCACACCCTCACCTCCCTACTCCTCACTTCACTCCCTGACCTGCGTCCAGCAGCAACCACCTGGAGGGAGAATGGGGGAAAGAGCGAGAGAGCATGGGGCGGTTCCCATCAACTAGACTCTGAACTGGACCAACTTTATAAATACAAGACATTGGTAAGGCCACACTTGGGAATACTGTATATAGCTCTGCTCACCCTATTATTAAACTAGAAAGAATTCAAAAAAAATTTACTAGGATGCTACCAGGCTTGATAGTTTCAGTTATAAAGGAGAGGCTGGATAAACTGAAACTCCTTTCCCTGGAGCGTAGGAGGCTGAGGGATGATCTTATAGATGTCTATTAAAATAATGAGGGGCACGGATCATCTTTTCCCAAAGGTAGGGGAATGTAATACTAGAGGGACAGGTTTAAGGTGAGAGGGGAGAGATACAAAAGGGTCTAGAGGGGCAATTTTTTCCCCCACAGAGGATGGGGGAGCGTCTGGAATGAGCTGCCAGAGGTGGTAGTAGAGGCAGGTACAATTGTGACTTTTAAAAAGCATTTAGACAGTGACATGAGTAAGATGGGTATAGAGGGATATGGGCCAAATGCAGGCAATTGGGACAAGCTTAGTGGTAATAACGGAGCAGCATGGACAGTTGGGCTGAAGGGCCTATTTCTATACTGTAGACCTGTATATGACTCTACACCTCACAAACGACCCTTCGTCCATCTCAGGCAATCATTAGTAAATCCTGCGGGGAGAACATGGAAATCACTCCCAATAGGGTGAATTGTCACAGTATGTTTAAGGGAGGTTGGGGGGAAATCAAGATAGAAGGATATGGGGGTCAGAGAGGAAGTAAGGGGTGGGAACTGAAGCATCAGTAGAGGGGCTGAATGGCCTGTTTCTGGGGCTGTAAACATTAAGCCCAGGCCCAGGAGCTCAGAAGAGGCAGCCAAAAATGAATCTACTCCTCACAACGTTAGAGCCACAATCTGGCACTTTCACGACATCATCATCAACGATGAAGTTCTTAAAAATCACAGGGGACAACTTCAGCAGGGTTTTAATGAACTTGCTGACGCGATACACAAACAGAAAGAGTTAGGAATCAGGCTTCAGCTGGACGAAGCACAGCTTAGGCCGCACTGAGAGCAACCCCGGGCCCCGCACCTCAAGAAGTGACATACTGACCTTAGGGAGAGGAGTTCACTGTTGAATGTTCCGGGCCCCACACCTCAAGAAAGGACATACTGACCTCGGGGAGATGACACCATCGTAGTGGGTCAGATCTCAACCAACGACAAGACAGAGTGCAGGAATGATATAGAGAATCTGGTGAACTGGTGCAGCAACAATAATCTCTCCCTCAATGTCAACAAAATGAAGGAGATTGTCATCAACTTCAGGAACAATAAAAGAAAAGCTGCCCCTGTCTACATCAACGGGGAGAAAGTAGAAAGAGTCAAGAGCTTAAGGTCTTCAGATCACCAACAATCCTCGTCCCTCTGACACTACGTTAAGGAAGCCCACCAATACCTCTGCTTCTCAGAAATAAAAAGGAAATTTGACATGTCAGCTACGATTCTCACCAACTTTTACAGATGCACCATAGAAAGCATTCCTTCTGGTTGTATCACAGCTTGGTCTGGGCTCCTGCTCTACCCAAGGCTACAAGGAACTACAAAAGGTTATGAATGTAGCCCAATCACACAAACCAGCCTCCCATCCATTATCTCTGCCTACACTTCCCGCTGCCTTGGCAAAGCAGCCAGCATAACGAAGGACCCGACACACCCCAGACATTCTTCTATCTTCTTCCATCAGGAAAAAGATTGAAATGGCTGAGGGCGAGTACCAACAGACTCAAGAACAACTTCTCTGCTGCTGTCAGACCTTTGAAAGGCCTTACTTTGCATTAAGTTGATCTTTCTCTACACCCTAGCTCTGATTAACACTACATTCTGCACTCTCTCGTTTCCTTCTCTATGAACAGTATGCTTTGTCATAAAGGAGAGGCTGGATAAACTGAGACTCCTTTCTCTGGAGCGTAGGAGGTTGAGGGATGACCTTATAGATGTTTATTAAAATAATGAGGGGCACAGATCAGGTAGATAGTCAACATCTTTTCCCAAAGGTAGGGGAGTGTAATACTAGAGGGACAGGTTTAATGGGCAAGAAACAATACTTTTCACTGTATGTTAATACATGTGACAATAATAAATCACAATCTGAGATCGTCAAGTATGTGAATTTACCAGTATGTTCCCTGGACTCTTAAGGGGTTAAAGAGGGGTACTCTGAGGATTGTATTCTCAGGGATTTAAAAGGTTTTTGAGTTGGATCGGTATGTGTGTGCGGTTGGGGGTTGGAGGTTGGGGAGAGGCGTGAGGTATTCAGACAGGGTGGAAAGAAGCTATTTCTACTGGTTGGGAAGAGTCTAGGGTGGGGGCGGAGGCGTGGGTGGTGCAATGGAACACAGATTAAGAAAATGAGGCGGCGAGCTTTCAGGGATTGGAGAGGGAGTTCGGAATTCTCTCCGAGAAACAGCAATTAATGCCGGGTCAGTTAATGTTAAATATCTTGCGATTGAAAGATTGCCTGAACACATTAAAGAGAGAGAGGAGGAGAGGAAGGAAAAAAAGCAGTGGGGGTCAGTGGAATATGGAGATGAGTCACAGATCATCACAGTCTCATTGAATGGGGGAAGAGGATCAACAGGAGCTGAAAATGGTCCTCCCTCCTGTTCTTGTGTAACAGGCTCAAGAGAAAGGCTGAATGGCCTCCTCCTGTTCCTGTGAAACAGGCTCGAGAAGGGCTGAACAGCCTCCCATGGTCCACACAGTGGCTGTTATCATGCTGCGATGGGGAGTAGATGGTAATTTTGTGAAATAAAACTTACCATTGGCCATCAGGAATTTGGGGATCAAGTCGACATTCCAATCTCTCCCTCTGGCCATGGATTCCGGAGGTGCGTCGGGAAGACCGAATCTCTTGTATAGCTGGAGGGGTGGGGGTGGGGGGTGCGCACCAACACATTGTACATGTCAAGCAAACTCCGAAATGTCCAACAGCATCGCACAGTCCACACATTTCACCCCTGTCTCCTGGCAATCCCTTCTAGACAAGGCTGCCCCGGGACATCAGCCTGTGTGACAGAGAGGCACTGGGGCACAGGGAAGTCTGCACGAGAGAGCGAGTCGCAGGGGGCACGTACAAGGGGGAAGACGACCAGGCAGCGCTTGAGGGGGGCAATATGGAGTACAGGGGGTCCTGTAAAACGTGAGCCACGATCTGGGAGACCAGACTCGAGGCCCCTGCTGTCTGTCAGAACACCTCATTCACCTGACGAAGAGCAGAGCCTCGAAAGCTTGTGAGTTTACTATCAAATAAATTGGTTGGACTTAAACCTGGTGTCGTCAGACTTCTTAGTCTGTCTGAGCCCCAGTTAGCCTGGTCATCTGGGTCCCAGTGTGACAGACGCAGAGCACTGGTCTCCGATGTCTGGGTGACACAGAGCACGGCCCCCCACCCCACCATTTGGGGCCCCATCTGGGAGATGCAGAATGTTGCCCACCACCCCCACCCCCCCTTCATCTGGAAGACACAGATTGTCTGTTCCCCACTGTCTGGGGCTCCATCAGGAAGACAGAGCAATGCTCACCCACCGTCTGGGGCTCCATCAGGAACACAGAGCAATGCTCACCCACTGTCTGGGGTCCTGTATGGGAGACACAGAGTGCCAGCCCCCCCCACCGTCTGGGAGACACAGAGTGCCAGTCCTCCCCGCCGTCTGGGTCTTACCTCTTCCAGGGGAGTGATGGAGGAACTTTCCCCACCGTAGTAGGGGTTACGATCCATGTGTAGAACCTTCTTCCCATTGACGGAGAGGATGCCGGACAGAATACATTCCTGAAAAAGACAAGGCGGACACGGCTGGAGCAAGGTGACAGCAAACACCAGGAAATAGGGGGGGACGGACGGGGGGGGGAGAGGGGGGAAGGGACAGTGGGGAGAGAGCGAGAGAGAAGAGGGGGGAAGGACAGTGGGGGAGAGAGCGAGAGAGAAGAGGGGAAGGGACAGTGGGGGAGAGAGGCGAGAGAGAAGAGGGGGAAGGGCAGTGGGGAGAGAGCGAGAGAAGAGGGGGGAAGGGACAGTGGGGGAGAGAGCGAGAGAGAGAGAGAGAGGAGGGAAGGATAGTGGGGGGGGAGAGAGAAGGGGGGGTGGAAAGGATGGTGGGGGGAGGGGGAGGCAGAGAGAGGGACGATGGAGAGGGGGGGAGAGAGAGAGAGAGGAGGGAACAGGGAAGAGAGAGACCTGGGGGTGCAGGGGGCGACAAGGGCGGGGAGGGAGAAGAGAGAGGGGGATGAGGGAAAAGAGAGAAGGGGGAAGAAAGAGAGGGAGAGAGAAATCGTGGAGTGGGAGAAAAGTGAGAGATGGGGGGGAACAAGGGGTGTGTACATATAGAGAGAGCGAGAGATCATCCCAGTGGAGGTAACAAATCCCACTCCACACCGGGTTGGGAATGATGGGGACACAGTAGCACCCAGGCCCCAATAACCCCCATCCTCAAGCTTTACCTGGAGATGCCACCCATTTTGTCAACATCCTGGCAGTACCCAGGGGAGCAGTGCCCTCGTCATTTTAAACACTAACAATGCTGTCATCCTCAACAGACCTGGGCAGATAATAAAGATCCATTCCTTCCTCCCCACCGTCCACCCCCGACAAAAACCTTCAGCTTTAAATCTCAAAATTACCTCAGCTCCTTCCCCCTCCCCTCCGGAACATTAGCGATAAATTCACCTCCTTCACTCATCCCCAACCCGGCCCCCCTCCCCTCCTCCTCTCTCTCTCTGTGGACAACATCACACGCTTTTCCAACCCCACCCTAGTCCAGGGACGAGTCTGCACAGACAGTTGCATAAGCACACGACCCATCAATAAGGCTATTCTTCCAAAACAAAAATGTATCTCTTAAAAGACTGGGCTTTTTAAAAGACATCAGTCGAGCAAATAATGCAAGGATTCATTCTGCAGAGGGAAATATTTGGGTCGAAACGGACACATCAGTTTTGTGATAAGCACTGCGGTCGAGAAAATAACCTTAAGGGGACATTTCAGAAAAACCGACCATCTGTGATCCAGGCAACAGCAGCAGGGAAGGGACTGAAAATCCGAGTACAGCAATCTGTACTGGATCCAAATTCCCAGCCGAGTCCCACTACATCTGAACCCTTCTCCCCGAAAGGCACTGGTCCAAAACCTCCTTATCGTCCACCTCGACTGATCGTGACCCCAGTCGGAATTTCTTAAGCAAACCTTTCTAAGTTTGGAGAGTGAAAGCAGAAAGCTCCCTTCAGATAAAGCCAAAAGGAGGGTGGGAGAGGAATTGCTGTAAAGACAGGGATAATTTTTGGTAAATGTATGGGATTTTTGTTTATTGCAGGCAGGGATTTGCACGCACATTCGGCATTATGGATTCTGCATGCATGGAGGGCAAGAATTTGCGTTTTAACCAGGTCATACTGGCTGAGATTTATACATTAGCTAGGATCTTCGGTGTATTCATTTGACATGCTGTCAAATCTAAACAAATAAAATTTGCATTGCATTCGAGGACAACATTTGAAGTTTAAAACCAGACTAATATTTATACAACTCAAATATTCCATGTGTTTAAGATATTGAATTCAAATGTATAGACTACAATTCATGAAATATCTTAATTGTATAAATAGGCTATATGTTTAAATTCAACATCTTAAATGCAAGAAATATCATGTACAAATATTAGTCTATATTTGAATTCAATATATTAGATATTTCATGCATTTTAAAATATTGAATTCAAACATACAGACCAATATTTATACAAGATATTTCATGCATTTAAGATGAATATTTAAGAGATATTGAATTTTAAACATATGTATGCCACTAAGCTATTTCATGTGTTTAAGATTTTGAATTTGAGCAGATTATACATCAGATTTTAAACCATTTAAGACAAGATGTGAATTTTAAATTTGCACAATAACATTTGTGTCGCTAAAATCATGACACTTAATTTTAAACATAATATCTATGCAGTTAAGGTCATGCATTTCAGACAAGATGCTGCATTTTATGTACTGTAGTATAATGCAGCTAAGCTATTTTATGCATGTAAATCAAGATGTGAGTTTTAAACATATACAATTATATTTAAGCAGCCATTTCATGCATTTAAGACACCTAAAACATACACAATATGTAACTAAGATCATAAGATGCTGAGTTTTAACTATATGCACTAATATCTATTTCGCCCATTTGAGATTCAAGGCGTTTAAACGTGTAGAATAAAATGCCAGATACTTCATGCAGCTAAGGCAAGATTTTACGTTTAACCAACAATGCACAATAACATTTCTACATCCACGAGGATTTGGCGAAGCATCATGTTTTGTCTTTCTCACCAGTACTTTCAGAGGCAGAGATTACAGAGACTTAAAAAGACTCACAGTCAGTCCTGTTCCCAGAACAATCACATCGTATTCTTCGTCCATGGTTGTGGAGTGAGGGGCTGGAGGGAGGGGGGAGAGAGAGAGAGAGAGAGGGGAGGGAGGGAATTTGTTTTAAGATCTCAAGATTAAGGGAGTTTCCAACTGGATGCAACACTGTTACCCCAGCAAAGAGAGAGAGAGAGAGGAGACTGCAGCGACTCCCTTTAGTCAGAAGAGCTTCCTGAATGATTACAATATTTCTTGAAATTGGAAACAGTTTCAGAACAAGAAACTCCAGATCTCTGTGCAATGCAACTATCTCTAGCTTTTGCACTTAACCCCCTCTTAATTAGGGTGCGGGGGTTGGGGGGGGGGAAGAATGAGATTTGACAGTGTTATTCACTGACGAGTCAAAGCAAGCCTCCCCCCCAGAAAAAAGAGACTAATTCACAAAGATGGCTACCTTAGCACTGCAGTGTTGTGCATCGTCCTAGCAAAAGAGTCCCTCTCCCTTTTCCCCTCTCTCTCTCTTTCTGTCTATCTTTCTAAACCACACAGTGCAAAACAAAGCATCTTCCCTTCCTCTCCCCACCCCCTCTTAATCTCGACTGCAAAACAATAAAATGAGGAAATCCAATTGAGATATCTCCCAGCAGGAACTGGGGCACTATTGCTTTTTCAGTGTGTGTTTTAAAATGCTGGCATGCCCAGCCCTAAATCTGTGCAAAAAAAAGAGGGAGAAAAGTAGTCCAGCCAATCTATCAGGAAGAAGCTTCCGCATTTTGCACCAATGGTAATCCTGAAACCACTCCTACAGGAGCTGGAAATTGATTGAGCAAAACCCTGGGTTTGAGCAAGTGATCTTGAAGATTATTAAATTCCCCCTTTTCATTTTTAAGGAAGAGAAACAGGAGAAATTGCAGTTTTGTGTGTGTGTACGAGAGAGATATTATGAAATAGCTGGAGCAGAGAGAGCTGGGTGTATAAGTCATTGAAGAGGACAGGACAGGTGGAGAGAACAGTTGGGTGGCACAGCGGTTAGCATTGCTGCCTCACAGCACTAGGTGCTCAGGCTCGATTCCCCCCTTGGGTCATTGTCTGTGCGGAGTCTGCATGTTCTCCCCATGTCTGTGTGGGTTTCCTCTGGTTTCCTCCCACAGTCTGAAAGACCTGCTGGTTTGGCACATTGACCCAGACAGGCACCGGAGTGTGGCGACTAGGGGAATTTCACAGTGACTTCATTGGAAGAAAGAAGAATCCTCACGGTGCCAGACACCCAGGTTCAATTCCCAGCCTCGGGTCACTGTCTGTGCAGGAGTTTGCACATTCTCCCTGTGTCTGCATGAATTTCCTTCCAGATGCTCTGGTTTTCTCCCAAAAGGAAATGATCCTGGGAATGAAATATGAGAAGCATCTGAAGATGCTGGATCTGTACTCAATGAAATTTAGGAGGGCGGGGGGAATGGAATCTAATTGAAACTTACAGAATACTGAAAGGCCTGGATGTTTCCATTAGTGGGAGAGACTAGGATTCAAGGGCTCAGAGTAAATGAGAATATAAGAACTAGGAGCAGGAGTCGGCCATCTGGTCCCTCAAGCCTGCTTCGTCATTCAATAAGATCACAGCTGATCTTTTCGTGGACCCAGTTCCACTTACCCGCCTGCTCACCATAATCCTTAATTCCTTTACTGTTCAAAAATTTATCTATCCTTACCGTAAAAACATTCAATGAGGCAGTCTCAACTGCTTCACTGGGCAGGGAATTCCACAGATTCACAACCCTTTGTGTGAAGAAGTTCCTCCTCAACTCAGTCCTAAATCTGCTTCCCCTTATTTTGAGGCCATGCCCCCTAGTTCTAGTTTCAACCGCTAGCGGAAACAACTTCCCTATTTCTTTCTTATCGAGTCCCTTCATAATCTTATATCTTTCTATAAGATCTTCTCTCAATCCAATGAGTATAGCCCCAGTCTACTCATTCTCTCGTAAACCAACCCTCTCAACTCTGGAATCAACCTAGTGAATCTCCTCTGCACCCTCTCCAATGCTACTATATCCTTTCTCAAGTAAGGATTTACTGTAAAGGGTTGACCCTTTAGAACTGAGATCAGCCAGAGAGTGGTAAATCTCTGAAATTCTTTGCCAGATCATTGACTGTATTTAAGATAGAGATAGATAGGTTCTTGATTGGTAAGGGGGTCAAAGGTTATGGGGAAAAGACGGGAGAATAGGGTTGAGAATCATATCAACCGTGATTGAATGGAGTAGCAGATTTGATGGGCCGAATGACCTAATTCTGCTTCTACATCTTATGGTCTTATCGAAGGACATGCTGGTTAGGTGTGCTGGCCATGCGAGTCTCTCTCAATGTACCTGAGCAGACGCTGACATGTGGCAACCAGAAGATTTTCACAGTAACTTCATTGCAGTGTTAATGTAAGTCTACTTGTGACAAATAAATAAACTTGAAACTTAAATAAAGCATATAGCATCCTGGGCTTTATTAACAGGATGTGGAGATGCCAGCCTTGGACTGGGGTAAACACAGTAAGAAATCTCACAACACCAGGTTAAAGTCCAAAAGATTTATTTGTTAGTAAACCCACAAGCTTTTGGGGTTTGCCCCTTCCTGTACTGACCACAATCCCACCCAGGGCCCTTCTCCCATGACCTTCATTTACCATGCTAATGCCCCTGACACTAGGGTCAATTTAGTTTGGCCAATCCACCTAACCCACATATTTTTGGACTGTGGTAGGAAAGCATAGCACCTGGAGGAAACCGATACAGACACGAGGAGAAGGTGCAAACTCCACGCACTGACCCGAGGCTAAAATTGAACCTGGCTCTGTGGCGCTGTGAGGCAGCAGTGCTAACCACTGTGCCACCCTGAGGTGAGGTTAGAGAATCCAGTTGTTAGAGAAAATCTATCCTGGGAACCCCAAAAGCCTATGGGTTTACTATCAAATAAACCTGTTGGACTTTAACCTTTCTGAGACTTCTTACTTTATTAACAGGGACATAGAGTTCAAAGGCAAGGAAGTTATGCTGAACATATATAGAAGATACTAGTTAGACCTCAGCTGGAATACTGCATACAGTTCTGGGTGCCGCAGAGTAGGAAGGATGTGAATGCATTGGAAGGAGTGCAGAACAGGTTCGCTAGAATGGTTCCAGCGAAGACAAACTTAAGTTATGAGGATAGATTTGGAGAGGTTGTTCTCCTTGGAGAGGAGAAGGCTCAGAGGAGATTTTATAGAAATGTTCAAAATATGCAGGGGCCAAATAGAGTAGACTAATAATGGTGTTTTTGTATTTTAGGTTGAGTTTTCCTCACTCCCAAATGACCTCCTACTGACATCTCATGTGCTATCTGCCACAACTCCTTCCCATAACCTACCAGTAAAACATCTTGATGAACCTCTGTCCATTTTCCATTTGCTTGAGAATGTAAAGGTCTCCATTTCCTCATTTTTAAAGTAATAACATTCTGGTATACATTCAGAGAGTTCTTTCATGAAAGCTTTTTGATACAACTGGTTTACCTCTATATTTTCCTGTTGTAATTCTCTTAACTTTCCCGTACTAAAAATATCCTATTTAACCTGAGGTACACTGTCTTTACTGTCCCCAACGAGATCTCCTTTACCACCTGAGGATTTCTCTTTATTCTCCTCAAAGGCTCTGATTGATGTCAGAAACCAAACTTTGATTCGTGAACTAATTCATAATCATCTGCCATTTCAGTTGCTAACCTTGCAGTTTCAACCCTCTGTTCTTCCAGATGAGTTCTCATACTGCAGGAAGTGAATTTTTAAACTCCTCCAAAATAACCTTTCCTCGAAGAGTGTCATACATCTGGTGTATTTTCAGGCCCTTATCCACCTGCCAAAGTAATTTTGTTTGATCCTTTCAAATTCTATGTACGTTTGACCTGGCTCTTTCCTTAGATTTCCGAACCATTGTCTTCTGGCACTCGTTCACATGCACTTAAGGTGGCTTTTTTCACTCATCATAATCCACAGATATCTTCTCAGATAGCGACACAAACATCTCACTGGCTCCACTTACCGACTTTGTTTAAATCATTAATATCCACATGATCTGTGGCCATTTCATTTATTTAGTTACTTTCTCAAATGAAATGAAAAAGGCATCAGCATCCTTCTCATCAAACCTTGCAACACTAAGCCATGTTTAAACAGATCCCTGCCAGGCCTTTGACTACAATAGGTTTGCTTTTCCTCACTATCTTCATCACTACTCTCAGGCTGAACTTTTACCTCTGCCATCTTAAGTAGACACTCACTTTTCAGTTTAGTTTCTGAAGTTCACATTCTCTTTCTTTTTCTCTCTTTTTCCACTAAATCGCAATTCCAACTCTTTCATTTCCTTTTCATTTTCAAGCTGCTTTAATTTCTTTTGCTCTTTATTCCTCTCTCTCTTTTGCTTTTATTAGTAATTGATGCTGTTTCATTTGTAATTAAATTCTAGTCATTTCCAATGATTCCGACTGTGTTTCTGGCTATTTTAAATGCTTGGTGATGACTTCAATTATCTCCGTCTCCCTCACCCCTTCAGGTAACGTCAACTGCAGCCTGTTGCCAATTCCAAAAGCTTTGCTTTAGCCACCTTTTGGGTGGCTAAAACCACCCTGAGCGAGTTCTTCCATGCTCAGGAAACTTCTTATCCACTGGAAGAGCCATTATTCCATAAGGAACTCCCAAAAAAAATGCAGCACCTGAAAACACAAATATACTCACCATTCACTGCCTTTGTGTCCAATAATCCCAAATCAAATGTAGATTTTAATCCCGCAAAGAATCCTCAATTTATTAAAGACCAGATCAGAAATTCCAAGGTATTTTATGAAGTTAGCCTGAACCCTAAGTTTTACATTTGATTTTGGCATTGAAGTGAGCATAAATGTTTCATTCCAAGCACAACTCTAGTGACCCACTAGGAAGCTTTTACCAAAACAAACCTTATTTAAGAACACAATTAGAATGTGATAAAAATAATTAGCATAACTGGGAGGCACGGTGGCACAATGGTTACCACTACTGCCTCACAGCACTAGGGTACTGGGTTCAATTCCAGCCTCGGGTCACTGTCTATAGAGTCTTCACATTCTCCCCGTGTCTGTGTGGGTTTCCTCCAGGCGCCCCGATTTTCTCCCAACTGCAAAGATGTGCAGGTTAGGTGAATTGGCCATGCTAAATTGTCCCTAACGTCAGGAGATTAGCAGGGTAAATATGTGGGATTATGGGAATAGGGTCTAGGTGGGATTGTGGTCGGTGCAAACTTGATGGGCTGAATGGCCTCCTTCTGCACTGTAGGGTTGTATGATTCTATGATTTTAAACAATTAAAATACTTAAATATGACAAAACATATTTCTTAACAGCTAGCTATCTTTATTATTCCAGTTTAGCAAAATCCTCCACTGACATAAATCCCTTCTTTAGATTCAGTTAGCAGAGGAAACCAAATATGTTTATGTGATGTGAGATTTCCAGCGTTTTGATACTTCTGGAGAATGATATAGGCAGACACTGGTCTTCTAATTCTCATGCAGCGACTTGCAAAGACAAGGCTCTACCCTCAAATAGCAGAAACTCAGAGAAAAAGATTTATTTTCTGGTAGATTCCGGCCACCAGATTTCAGACAGAGCAAGAGATACAAAGAAAGTGTAATGACTTCAATCAGACCACTGGAGTCAGCCTATTGGAATATGAAATGCCTGATTAAGATGCAACTGAAGGATCAATAAGGGAGTCTTTGCCTTGTACTTAACCAGGAGTGTCAGTTCTTCTGACACCTCTGGAGATAGACTCTGCGTACTGCTGTTAGAGTTGATCACCAGCCTCCCTTCCAGTGGGGAACTCTTAAGCAGTCACGGGCATTTAGCCTCTGATCTTCGGGTAAACGTTCTCCAAGGCGGCCTTCATGACACACGACAATGCAGAATCGGTGAGCAGAAACTGACAGCCAAGTTCCACACACATGAGGATGGCCTCAACCAGGATCTTGGGTTCATGTCACACTATCTATAATCCCCATGACTTGCCTGGGCTCACTAACTGTCCTGGCTGGAGAAAATTTATACCCCTTCAATCTGTGCTCTACTTACACTATCTCTACCTGTAAAGACCTGATTATTTGTTAAGACCCCAACCATTATCATGTAAATTGAGTCTATGCCTAAAAACAAAGGGATTTTGGTGAAGGGACTTCCGCTTGCTTCCGTAGACTTATTACAGAAAGCAATCTTTCTTTCAAGATCTCAAAAAGAAGACTGTTCTCTGTGAAAGCCAAGCTGTACCCAGTCATATGATCTTACCTGTCAATCTATCTAATCAAATCCTTGTCTACAATAGCTCAGGGAAAACTCAAAATAACAGAACCCTAGGTTAGCTCAGATTTAAACAAGCCTTGTATCAATTAATTGATTACTCTGCTGCAGTAACAATACAGTGTGCTACTGTCACAGCTAGGACAGCTCTGATAATAAAGTACAAACTGCTATAACATATAGTGCACAGAAAACAAGACAAATACATTCCGTAAAAGGCACAGTATTCTCACAACACTGTGGGAGGGTCAGTGGTAAGGGAGCGCTGCACTGTTGGAAGATCAACGCAGACGAAACACCACACTATCAGAGACTCAGAAACCTGCTGAAGGATTGTCTCACTGTCCCTTTAGTACCCACACGCCATCCATTTAATAACAACACTGTCCTTTTAATATAAACAACTGTTCCTTTAATATAACACTATCACTCTAATACTAACACACCATCCCTCTAATACCCACGTACTGTTCCTTTAATAATAGCACACTGTCCCTTTATTAACACACTGCCCCTTTAATAGCAACACGCTGTCCCTTTAATATCACACTGTCTGTTTAATGCCAACATACCGTCCCTTTAATACCCACACATTATCCCTTTAATAGACACACACTGTCCCATTAATAATAACACACTGTCCCTTTAATAACACACCGTCCCTTTAATAACACACCGTCCCTTTAATAACAATACACTATCCTTTAATAACACACCGTCCCTTTAATAACAATACACTATCCCTTTAATAACACACCATCCCTTTAATAACAATACACTGTTGCTTTAATACCCACACACAATCCTTTAATAAAACATACTGTCACTTTAATAAAACATTGTCCCTTTAATACCCACACATTGTCCCTTTAATAACACACTTACCCTCTAATAACTACATGCTATTCCTTTAATAAAAACATACTGTCCCTTAAAAATCAACACACAATCCCATAGAAACTAGAACAGAAGGAGGCCATTCGGCCCTTCAAGCCTATTCCACAATTCAGTGCGATCATGGCTGATCATCAAATTCAATATCCTGATCATCCCTTGTCCCATATCCCACGATCCCTTTTGCCCCAAGACCTAGAACTAGTTCTTTCTTGAAATCACACAACATTTTGGCCTCAACTATTCTCTGTAGTGATGAATTTACCAGATTCACCACTTTCCTCACCTCAGTCCTACCCCTTATCCTCAAATTATGACACCTAGTTCTGGACCCCTGCCACCACCACTATTGGGAACTCTCTTTCTGAACTACCCTGGCTAATGCTATTAGCGTTTTATAAATTTCTATGAGATCCCCTCTTACTCTTTTGTTTGATGTGATTTGATTTATTATTGTCACGTGTATTAGTACACAGTGAAAAGTAGTTTCTTGTGTGCTGTGCAGACAAAGCACACCATTCATAGAGAAGGAAATGAGGGAGTGCAGAATGTAGTGTTATAGCCATAGAAGGATGTAGAGGAAGATCAACTTAATACGAGGTAGGTCCATTCTATAGGCTCTTTAATAAAAACATTTTCCCTTTATGAGCAACACACTGTCCCTTTAATACCCACACACTCTTCCTTTAATACCAACACACTTTCTCTTTAATATTCACACATTATCCCTTTAATACCAGCACACTGTCCCTTTAATAATAACACTGTCCCTTTAAATATCAACATACTGTCTCTTTAATAACACACTGTCCCTTTAATACCAACACACTGTCCCTTTAATACCAACACAGTGTCCCTTTAATAACAACATGCTACCCCTTTAATACCCACATACTAACCCTTTAATAACAATACACTGTCCCTTTAATAACAATACTGTTCCTTTAATGACAGCACACTGTCGCTTTAATACTTGTACATGTCCCTTTAACAACAAGGCATTGCCACTTTAAAACCTGTAGAATGCCCCTTGAATGCCCACCTCCCTGCCCCTGCTTGCCCTGGCCCTCTCTGATAATGCCCATATCCCGGTGTCATGTCAGCAGCTGTAGGCGTCACTGGTGTGGAGTAGTGGGGGCGGGGGGGGGGGGGGGGTTTGGTCTTCAGGAAGGGTGGAGGGAGAGAAACTGGGGGCAGAGTCTGTGCCCATGTGACAGCTCCGAGCCACAGAGCAAGAGAGAGAGTGCGAGAGAGAGAGAGAGAGACAGGAGGACCTGCTTTCCAAGAAATGACACTGCCAGAAAGATGGGCAAACCGCAGCATGTCAGCCCACTGAGGAACCTGCTCGCCGGTGGAGTGGGGGGGATGTGCCTGATCTTGGCGGGTCACCCCCTCGACACGGTCAAAGTAAGGTACCTGTAGCAGTGCGAGATCTCTTCAGAAAGTTTCTAAACTCTCCTGGGCAAAATACGTATAGCGGGCTCCACTTGTTTCCTACCTACCTAACCTCGGGCAAGTGTGGCTGGACGCCAGGGAGAGTCTCTGCTGTGAAATTAGAGTAGGAAATCTTTGCTTTTTAAATGTAACGTACACATTATCCCCGGACTGCTGCCGTATCTAGTGTTCGCCAGGGACTTTAACCTTAGGCCAGTTCCCTACAAATTCAATGTAAAATGGGGTTCACCTTTGAACTTTAATGCCTTACCAACAGTTGGAGCTTGCCTAACAGCAGTCAAAGTATGACCATTATCACAGACAGTGTTCTCCTCCCTCTATCTCGATTATCTTCTGTTTTTTGCTTGCTGTTTCTCTTTCGCTCCTTTATCCCTCCCTATCTCCGTTGCACTCCCTGCCTTTCACCTCCTCCCCACTCACTCTCACTGTCTCCTCACTTCCCCTACTTTGAGCCCATTCTCTCAGTCTAGCGAGGGAAGGAGGATGATGGGGCAGGGAGACTGGGCGGGGGGGGGGGGTCTCCTGTGGAACAGTGGGTATCGTCCCTGCCTCTGAGCCCCGGGTTCGATTCCTGCCCCACCGGGTAATGGAGGGCTGCATGGAAGGTGAGTCCTTAACTTGGCCAAACACGGTCAGGTATCGAACGGTGAATCTGCCCGATAGTGAGAGTTGGGATGGGGGGGAGAGATTCCTGTTCAGTCTGTGTGATGAGATATGTAAAGAGACAGATTGTCCCCTCGACCTGGACTCCTTAAGTGAACCCGAACACACCATCACCACGTGAGCTGTTCTATTTTCCTGACGAAGGGTCAACCTGACTCGAAGCATTAACTCTATTCTCTCTTCACCGATGCTTATCAGACCTGCCGAGATTTTCAGCATTTACTGCTTTTGTTTCAGATTCCAGAATCCGCAGTAAATTGCTTTTATATTCTGCTCTCTCGCTCCCCCCATTTATTCCTCTTACATTGCACACTCTTTCTGTCTTGTGTCTCTCAGACCTTCTCTCTCTGTTCTTCTCTCTCTCTCTCTCACACACACAGACAGACACACACAATCTACCTCTGTCTTTCTCTCCCTCTGCCTTTTTCTCTGTCTGTCTGTCTGTTGCTTTCTCTCTTTCTCCCACTCTATCTCTCTGACTCTCTCCGTCTCTCTCTCTCTCTCTCTCTGTGTCACTGTCTCTTTCTCTGTCTCCCTTTTTCTCTCATTCTATATCTTTCTCCCTGTCTCTTTCTCGCAATTCCTCTCTCAAACTCTGCTTGTCTGTTTTGTCTCTCTCTCTGTCTCTCTCCATCTGCCTGACTCTCTGTCTCTCTCTCTCTCTTGCTCTGTCTCTCTGCTTCCATCTGTATCTGTGCTCTTTCTCACTTTGCCTCTTTTCCTTTCTGATTCTCTCTCTCTCTCTCTCTCTCTCCCTGTCTCTGTATATGTGCCTCTCTCTGTCCCTATCTCTTTCTGTCTCACTCCAGCTATCTCTTTCACTCATTCTCTCTGACTTTCTCTCTTTCTGTCTCTCGTTCTCTCTTACTTCCTGTCTCTCTCTCAATCTGTCTCCGTCACTCTCTCTTTCTTTCTCTACCACTCTCTTTGTCTCTCTCTCTCTCCCTTCCTCTCTGTGTCTCTCTCTGTCTCACTCTCTCAATCTGTCTCTCTCTTTCTCTGACTCTCTCTGTCTCTGTTCCCTATCTCTCTCTCTCTATCTCTCTCTCTATCTCTCTGTCTCTTTCTCTCTCTCTACATTAGCTCCAACTTTGACCCAGTTTCCGGATACTGACCCTGTCACGAACATTACACAGATCTTAGAGATGTGGTCGAACTCCCACATCATCCACTCCCGGACCAACAGTCCGTCTATTGAGCTTGTTCAATGAGGAGTGTTTTTGAATTCAGCACCAACGGGCTGTTCAGAAGAGAGTCCATTGTTCCGATTGCAAAATCTTTGCCAAATTCCTTCACGGGAGGTTTATTGGGCTTGATGTGAGCACCATTTCCCAGTTGCCTAGCAACAGCACACGACGCTTGCAACGTGACTGAACTTCCAAGTGGATTGATATGTGGCTCCCCCGTCCCTTACTGCGCACTTCATTAGAGGACGTTAGACCCACAGCTAAAGGGGAACATGGTGCATTGATGCCAGTTCAGATAGATGCTGGGAAAGAATTTCTCTCTGTTTGTCTCTCTCTCGGATGAAGTTTCCCAACCCTTGGAATGAAGGGATTTCTCTTTGTCTCTGTAACAGGCTTGAGGAAGGGCTGAATGGCCTCCTCCTGTTCCCTGTGTAACAGGCTCAAGAGAGGCTGAATAGTCTTCCTCCTGTTTCTGTGTAACAGGATCGAGAGGGGCTGAATGGCCTCCTCCTGTTCCCGTGTAACAGGCTCGAGAGAGGGGCTGAATGGCCTCTTCCTGTTCCGAAAGGGATTTTGATTGACTAAATGAGCAGAAAGTGTTTCACAGCGACTGGAGGGTCGGTAACCAGGGAAGGACACAAATTGAAGAGAATCAGTAAAATAATTGATGGGGGAAGAGTTTTATTTGTTGACGCAGCAAGTTTGTTCTGAGCTGGAAGTGCGGTAGGTGCAGATTCACCCTCAAAGGATGGGGGCGGGGGGGGTGCAATTACATAAATACTAAAAGGGGAAAGGATTCCAGGGTTGTGGCAGGAGGGAGGATAAAGTATGGGACTAATTGGGGAGCTCTCAAAGGGATTGGCACAGTCAAAATGGGCCAAACAGTCTCTTGTAGACTGTGCAAAACAAATATACACAAGTCCTCTGGTGCACGCTGAGCTTTATCAGAGGAACAGATGTCCTGCCTGGGAGGGAGATGTCAAACAGAAATCGCTGAGACCCACACAGTAAAGATCTATGCCTCACCCATCCAGACTCCCCCACCCCGACACCCCACCCGAGTCACTTCCTCGCAAAAACCTCACATAGGTTTTCCAATTCACTTGCACAGGTATTTGAGAATTCAATTTACAAATGAAACAGGGCTATGGAGAGACAGAGAGAGAGAATGGGGCAGTAGGATTAGTTTGGGATTGATGCAGGTTTATGGGGAGAGAGCAGAGCAATGGGATTAGTTTGGGGATTGAGACAGGGCTATGGGGAGAGAGCAAGGCAGTGTGATTAGTTTGGAGATTGATACAGGGCTATAGGGAGAGAGTGGGGCATTGGGATTAGTTTGGGGATTGATAGAGGGCTATGGGGAGAAAGTGGGGCAGAGGGATTAGTTGGGGATACAAGACTATGGAGAGAAAACGGGGCAGTGAGATTAGTTTGGGGATTGATACAAGACAATGGGGAGAGAGCAGGGCAGTGGGATTAGTTTATTCAGTGGGAGAGTGGGATCACTGGGGTTGATACAGGGACATTCAAAGAGAATGATGAAGAAATTGGATTGTGGGAAACAAGGCTGCAGATGGTTCAAATCCCTTCATAGTGTGCCCCCTTTTCTTAGCTCTGTAACCTTTCCAGTCCCCACAATCTTCGCAATGTCTATAACTCTCTCCAGCCCTGACTACCCCCTCCCTATTTCTGTTCCCTCCTCCAGCCACTACAATTCTCCCTATCTCTGTAACCTCCTCCAGCCCTACAATACTCCGCATGTCTGTTACCTCCTCCAGTCCCTACAACTTTCCCTATCTCTATTACCTCTTCCAATCCCTACAACACTCACTATCTCAGTAACCTCCTCCAGCCCCAACAACACTCCCTATATAACAGTGCTTAGCACTGCTGCTTCACAGCGCTGGACTCAATTCCTGGCTTGGGTCACTGACTGTGTGGAGTTTGCACATTCTCCCTGTGTCTGCGTAGGTTTCCTCCGGGTGTTCCAGTTTCTTCTCATGGTCTGAAAGACATGCTGGTTAGGGCACATTGACCCAAACAGGTGCCAGACTAGGAGAATTTCACAGTAACTTCATTGCAGTATTAATGTAAGCCTTACTTGTGACTAATGAATAAACTTCAAATCTCTGTCTCTTTGTTTGTCTTTCTCTGAATATCTCTCTCTTTGTATATCTCTCTCTCTCTCTCCCTGTCTTTCTCTCTTTGTCTCTTTCTGTATCTGTCTCTCTCTATCTCTGTCTCTCTCTCTCTTTCTCTCTGTATCTCTCTCTGTCTCTCTCTTTCTGTCTTTCTCTCTCTCTCTCTCTCTCTCTCCCATCCCTTTCTATATCTCTCTCTCTGTCTGTCTCTCTCTTGTTTGTCTAAGGGATGAGTGAAGGGTAGGTTGTTGTTGGGGTTGATGTGTATGATGTTGCCTTGGTCATAAGCACCACTTTATATTTTCTCTCCTCGGACTAGGTACGCCTGCAGACACAGCCCAGGGCCGTGCCGGGCTGCTCCCCGCGTTACCAAGGGGCTATCGACTGCCTGAGGAAGACAGTGGCCAGTGAGGTAAGACTCCTTGAGTGCTGGTGGGGAGCACTTTCCACTGTTGCTGTCCCTGGTGTCTTTCCCGGGGGTTCCTGGTTCTCCCTGAGAAGCATTTCCAAGGAAGCCTCAGCACACCCACCAGTCCCCAGGCTGAGGTGGAGGTGGTGGGTTCCGTAAGGAAAACCAGCAGAAGTGGGGGTTTGGGAGGCGGATTGGGGGGGGGGGGGGGGGGTGGGGGGGGGAGGTGGTGTAGTGGGGAGGTGTTTCAAACAACATGTGTGTTGGAGTTGGAAGCCCCTCAGCACCCCTCCCACTCCCTTCCCTGCCATTCCGCCCCGTCTTCCACAGCACTTCCCTCCCCTTCCTCACCCATTCACTTTGCAACCTCCCCTCACCTGGACATCATCCACTCCCCTATCTTCCCTCACACTTTCTTCCTTGGCCTCCCACTCTCCTTCTCTCCCTTCACCTGCATTCACCTCACCTAAATCTCTCCCTGCCACCTGTTCCTGTGTAACAGGCTCAAGAGGGGCTGAATGGCCTCCTCCTGTTCCTGTGTAACAGGTTCGAGAGGGGCTGAATGGCCTCCTCCTGTTCTTGTATAACAGGCTCGAGAGGGGCTGAATGGCCTCCTCCTGTTCCTGTGTAACAGGTTCGAGAGGGGCTGAATGGCCTCTTCCTGTTGCTGTGTAACAGGTTCGAGAGAGGCTGAATGGCCTCTTCCTGATGCTGTGTAACAGGCTCAAAAGGGACTGAATGTCCTCCTCCTGTCCCTCTGGTTGAAAATAATGGGTTTATCCTCTTTTACTTGTCTCATTCTCACACTCCTTCTTCTCCCTCAGGGTCTGTCTGGATTGTACAAAGGAATGACAGCTCCCATTCTCGCCATCACTCCAGTCACCGCTGTTGTTTTTTTTGGCTATGGTTTCGGGAAGAAAATTCAGCAGAAACACCCAGAGGAGCCACTCACGTGAGTTCAACCTTGGAGTTAACGGGCATCTCATCAATAATACGTAAATCATGTCTCTAATATTGAAACCAGTCTTGTGCCCTTCCTGGGCTCATTCCGCTGATGAAACAGGGCTGGCAAGATCGCGGGATCACCACTTTTTGTCTCACCAGTAAGACTGCACCCACATTTTCTCTTGCACACACCTCCTCTCTCGCACACTCTGGCACATGCATTCTCTCACACACACTCTCTTGCACACACACACTCATGCACACACATACTCACGCACACGCATTCTCTTGCACATGCATTCTCTCGCACACGCATTCTCTCACGCATTCTCTCGCACATATGCTCCCTCGCACAACTCTCATACACACAATCACACACACACACACACACACACACTCGTTCTCACACACAATCTCTCTCACACACACACTCTCTCTTGCATTGTCTCTTGCTCACACACTCTCTCTCACACACTGTCTCTCTCCCTCATACATTCTTGCACACACTCTCTCGCACACACACTCTTGAACACACACTTCCTCTCACACACTCTCTCTCATACCCACTGACACACTTTCTCTCTTACACACTCTCTCTCACGCACACACATTCTTTCTTTCACACACAGTCTCTCTGTCACACACTCTCTCTCATGCACACACACACTCTCACGCACACTCTCTCTCACACACTCTTGCATAGACACTCTTGCACACACACTCTCTCTCACACACACAGTCTCTCTCTCTCTCACACACATACACACTCTCTCTCACACACTCTGGGCCCAATTTTACCATTTTCATTCTAAGTGTTGAATCTGAGCACAATTCAGATCTGACTTGGAAACCTGCTCTCAGGCATGCTGATCTGAACTTGGCCTGAAAAATAAATTGCCAGTCTGAACTGTGCTGTGGAGGGGCTTATTGCTGCTGGTCTGATCGGAGCTCTGAACTGTGCATGCGCAGTGGGAAAAAAATTTGAAAGAGCGCTCCTCTGTCACATTGCAGAAAAAGCGGATAAAGCGGCTCCAGGACGAAAAACAGGAGCGATGGCTCCCACAGACAGCGCCCCACCCCACAACATCACTGTCACCCTTATCCATCTACAGCCTTCTGCTATCCAGACAGATCTTGACCCTCCCCCCTCCATTGCCCCTACAAATCGTCCACAGAGTGACAACAGTCCCTTCCTGCTCCCCCCACCCCACACCACCAAAGATCCATGTGGCCTCTCTCCCCCGCCAGAGAATGATCGGGCCTCCTTCCTCTCCAACCAACCCCCCAGCAAATAGAGAATTACCAGTCCTCTCCCCACCCCTCACCGGAGAATGATGTGGCCCGCCTCCCCACACACACACACACACACACACTCCTCCATATTGATCTGAGTCAGAGAGCTGGAATGCCTGAAACGAACCTTTTGCTGAGTAGGGCCTGTTTTGCACCAAATCTGGATGGGTGAACATGATGGTAAAAGGGGGAATGCCGGTGTGGTTGGGCAAGCAGCAATTTAGTTAAATTTAAATGCACGCATTTTGGGCGTCATTCAGATTGCGGGCATTTTCGGGCCTTGGTAAAGTGGGTATCTGCGCAGATGCGGGTGCGGATTGCTTTATCGGCCTCGCCCCACTGTACCCGAGACACACATAATTTGTTCCTTCTTCCCCTGTCTCTCTGTGCCAGGCCAGGCCAGCTGTTCACAGCTGGAATGATCGCTGGTGTCTTCAGCACTGTCATCCTCAGTCCGGTGGAGAGAATCAAGTGTCTGCTGCAGGTGAGTTCCCCTCGACCGCTTTCTGCCGTCAACACGTCCCCCCCAGTCCCCTAGCTAAACCACCCCCAGAACAGGCCGCTGCCTCTGTGAGGCAGGCATTGTCCAAAGCAGCACCCTCTCCCCACTCAATCGACACATTAACCACCCACCTTCGACACTCACTCCCTCCGCCACCGACACACAGCGGCAGCAGTGTGTACCGTCTACAAGACACATCACAGCGACTCGCCAAGGCTCCTTTGACAGCATCACCCACCACCTCTACCCCTTAGAAGGACAAGGGCAGCAGACGCCATGGGGAACACCCACCGCCTGCAAGTTCCCCACTCTGAGCCACCCCTAAACACACACACACACACACACACCCTTGGAAATATATTAGCCATTCCTTCACTGTGACTGGGTTAAAATCCTGGAACTCCCTCCCTAACAGCACTGTGTGTGTACCTACACCACACAGGACTGCAGTGGGTTCAAGATGGCGGCTCACCCACACCTTCTCAAGGGGCAATTAGGAATGGGGGAGTAAATGCTGAGCCTGGCTAGCCACGCCCACATTCCCGTGAATGAATTACATATAATAGAGTCACAGAATCCCCACAGCACAGAAGGAGGCCATTCCATCCATGGACCACAACTCCACTCAGACCCTATTCCCGTAACACCATGCATTTACCCTAGCTAGTCCCTCTGACACATGGGGTCAATTTAGCACAGCCAATTACTCATCTTTGGACACTAAGGGGCAACTTATCATGGCCAATTCACCTAACCAGCACACCTTTCAGACTGTGGGAGAAAACTGGAGCACCCAGAGGAAACCCACGCAGGCACAGGGAGAATGTGCAGATTCCGCACAGTGACCCAAGCCGGGAATCGAACCCGCGTCCCTGGTGCTGTGAGGCAGCAGTGCTAACCACTCTGCCACCGTGTTGCCCTAATGATTGCCCTAATGCCAATCTGTTGTCTGATGCTGGTACAGATCCAGGCAGGTACTGGGGAGAGAAAGTACGCTGGGCCAGGAGACTGCATTAAACAGCTCTATAAAGGATCAGGCCTGTCAGGAATCTACAAGGGCACCCTGCTGACTTTACTCAGGGGTAAGTGTGCTGTCCGCTGCTGCCATGGGTTAGAGAGGCCATCAATGTTTTGGCCATAGATTACAGCGCCATCAGAGTTTCCTGCTCCCCAGAACTCTGAGTCAACAACTCCCTGAGCCTCAGTAAGTCCCCTCTTGGCCCAAACCTCGGTCTCTCCCTCTGGCCTCTGAAACAGAAAGACAGAAGCCTCCATTTGGGCTCCATTATCCAATCAGATACATTTACCTTCTGCAAGGAATTAATGTGAGCAGCACTGGGGAAGTGCTGTACTGTCAGAGGGTCAGTGCTGAGGGAGCGCCGCAGTGTGGGAGGGTCAGTGCTGAGGGAGCACCGCACTGTGGGAGGGTCAGTGCTGAGGGAGCGCCGCACTGTCCTGAATTCCCCTCAGCCTTGTCCTTTGCCGGGTCAGCATTGCAGCCTCCTCGCAGACTAAATGGGTGCTGCGCTGGTGCGGTTTTCCCTCCAGGTTGTCACCGTCCAATGACATGGTCTTTTTATCGTGATATCAGATGTGCCCGCGACTGGAGTTTACTTCCTGAGCTACGAGTGGCTGAAGGATATCCTGACCCCTAAGGGTAAAAGGTCAGTCTGGGATGGGGGGGGAGCGGGTGGGGGGGGGTGGTCAGTCCCATGGTCCTTGGTGTTCCCTGATGGAAGAGAACTCTTGTTCCCAGTCAGCCTCCCAGAAATATCTGGTTAAAGGTGGCGTCGGGAACTAAATTGTGCAGAGGGCCCCAAGTAGGGGAGTGTGGGCAAGGTGGGAGAGGGAAGGGGTGTGGGGGGATGGGGCATGACTAGGGCTGAAGCAGCATCAGGCTCCTGCTTTCCAAACTTCCCACAGGATGGATGTGGTGGCCTTTGGGAGGGATGCGTGTGGTGGAAGATTTCCCAGAATGGCTCCTCGGATGATGGATATCTGATTTATGTGGAGGGAGAGGGAGAGGGAGAGGGTGGGGGAGGCTGGGATCATACTGGAGCTGGGACGTTTAAGGGGGGGGAGATTGGATCGAGGCCGTCACTATCACGAGGGAGTTTCAAATGAGTGAAAGAGGAGAAGGTGTTTCCTGATTGTGGTCTGGAAGGTGATGTCTGAAGGAGCAATGGGAGCAGCAGGGATCTGGGGTGGGTGGTTGGGGTAAGGGGTTGGATCAGTCACTGAAGGGAACAAATTTGCAGATCTATCAGGAGAAGAATAGAGAGAGGGAAAGGAGAGCGATGTGGGTCCAAATGGATAGAAAAGGGCCAGCACACATGCGACAGGCTGCATGGCCTCATCAAAGGGGTTTGAGTCCTGGGGTTTCTGGGGATGGGGAATGAAGAGAAGATGCGGTGGGGGGGAGGAGGGTGTGTGGGTGGTGCGGGGGAATAAGAAAGCGGAATAAAACTCTCCCAAAGTTGCTGAACGTTATTTCCCCCCCCACCTTGTTTGTCTCTGTTTCATCCTCCTCCCCTTCGCCCCGTCTAGTGTGAGTGAGCTGAGCAGCCCAAGAATCCTCCTGGCTGGTGGCATGGCAGGAGTTTTTAACTGGATGGTCGCTATCCCACCGGATGTGGTGAAGTCTCGCTTCCAGACGGGTGAGTGGGGAATGGGGGAAGGGGGAGGGTCAGTGGCAGGGTGCCAGGATGCCCCTTTAGAGCAGAGAATATTCCCCTTCTTAACTTCAGCTCACCTGAAACTTCAGACTGAAACTCCTTTCAATAATCCCCGCTGCTCCCCAATCCATGTTGGCTCCTTCTTCATCATTCTAAAATTCACAACCTCTATTTCAAATTCCTCCTCCAGCCCCTACATCCTTCCCCATCTCTGTAACCTCCTCCAGCCCCTACAATCCTTCCTATCTCTGTAACCTTCTCCAGCCCCTACAACGCTCCCTATCTCTGTAACCTCCTCCAGCCCCTACAACCCTCCCTATCTCTGTAACCTCCTCCAGCCCCTACATCCCTCCCCATCTCTGTAACCTCCTCAAGCCCCTACAATCCTCCTATCTCTGTAACTTCCTCCAGCCCCTACAATCCTCCCTATCTCTGTAACCTCCTCCAGCCCCTACATCCCTCCCCATCTCTGTAACCTCCTCCAGCCCCTACATCCCTCCCCATCTCTGTAACCTCCTCAAGCCCCTACAATTCTCCCTATCTCTGTAACCTCCTCCAGCCCCTACATCCCTCCCCATCTCTGTAACCTCCTCAAGTCCCTACAATCCTCCCTATCTCTGTAACCTCCTCCAGCCCCTACAACCCTCTCTATCTCTGTAACCTCCTCCAGCCCCAACAAAGCTCCCGATCTCTGTAACGTCTTCCAGCCCCTACAACCCTCCCTATCTCTGCACCCTCCTCCAGCCCTTACAGTTCTCCCTATCTCTGTAACCTCCTATGACCCTCCAAGATCTCTGCACTCCTCCAATTCCGGCTTTTTGATCACCTGTCGATTCCTATCACTCCTCTATTGGCGGCTGTGCCTTCAGTTGCCTGGAGTGTCCCTAAGCACTTGAAATTTCTTTCCTAAACCTCTCTGCCTCTTTCTCTCTTCTCCTGTAAGATGCTGTTTGAAACTGACTACTTTCATAGAATCCCTACAGCGCAGAAGGACACTATTTGGCCCACTGAGTCTGCACCGACCCAAGCCCTATTCTCATAACCTTTCGTTCACTATACTAATCCCACTGACACTTAAGGGACAATTTAGCATGGCCAATCAACCTAACCCACACACTCTGGATGTGTCAGGAAACCGGAGCACGTGGAGGAAACCCACGCAGATAAGGGGAGAATGTGCAAACTCCACATAGACGGTGACCTGAGGCCGGATATTGAACCTGGGTCCTTGTGAGACAGCAATGCTAACTATTTGCCACCGTGCTGCCACTTTGACTGAGTATCTGGTATTCTATCCTTAATATTGCCACATGTGGTTTGGAGTCAAATATTTATTACCTCATTGGTTGCAGGCAGGTAAATCCAGCATTTGAGTCCCATCCACAAATATCCTCTTGTTCATAGAATCCTGACAGTTCAGAAGAGGCCATTTGGCCCATGGAATCTGCACTGACTTTCTGACAGAGCATCCCACCCATGCGCCCACCCCCGTGGCCCTATCCCCGTAACCCCACATACTTGCACCTCTAATCCCCCTAAACTACCCAACCTGGGACACTAAGGGGTGATTTAGCATAGCCAATCCAGCTCACCAGGACATTATGGAATGTGAAAGGAAGCCGGAGCACCCAGAGGAAACCCACACAGCTGCAAGCAGAATATGCAAATTCTACACAGAAAGTGACCAAAGGCTGCAATTGAACCTTGGAATTGAGACTCAGTGTGTGTGGGACCTGTACCCCAGTGACAGTCAGTGTGTGTGTGTGGGACCTGTACCCCAGTTACAGACAATGTGTGTGGATCCCATATCCCAGTGAGAGTCAGTGTGTGTGGGACCCATAACCCCAGTGAGAGTCAGTGTGTACAGAACCTACGCGCCAGTGAGAGTCAGTGTGTGTGGGACCTGTACCCCGGTGAGAGTCAGTGTGTGTGTGGAAGCTGTACCCCAGTGAGAGTCAGTGTGTACAGAACCTGTACCCCAGTGAGAGTCAGTGTGTTTGAGACTCGTACTCCAGTGAGAGTCAGTGTGTGTGGGACCCGTACTCCAGTGAGAGTCAGTGTGTGTGGAACCTGTACCCCAGTGAGAGTCAGTGTGTGTGGAACCTGTACCCCAGTGAGAGTCAGTGTGTGTGGAACCTGTACCCCAGTGAGAGTCAGTGTGTGTGTAACCTGTACCCCAGTGAGAGTCAGTGTGTGTGGAACCTGTACCCCAGTGAGAGTCAGTGTGTGTGGGACCTGTACCCCAGTGAGAGTCAGTGTGTGTGGAACCTGTACCCCAGTGAGAGTCAGTGTGTGTGGAACTGTACCCCAGTGAGAGTCAGTGTGTGTGGGACTGTACCCCAGTGAGAGTCAGTGTGTGTGGGGCCTGTACCCCAGTGAGAGTCAGTGTGTGTGTGGGAGCCGTACCCCAGTGAGAGCCGGTGTGTGTGAGGCCTGTACCCCAGTGAGGGTCAGTGTGTGTGAGGCCTGTACCCCAGTGAGGGTCAGTGTGTGTGAGGCCTGTACTCCAGTGAGAGTCAGTGTGTGGAAACTGTACCCCAGTGAGAGTCAGTGTAGGAAGAGACGACACGGTGTGTGTGTGGACAGGAATTAATTGCTATGGTAACCTGAATTTCGTATCCTTATCTCCAGCTCCTGATGCAATGTATCCCAATGGTTTCCGGGATGTTCTCCGAGAATTGGTCCGGGAAGAGGGGATTGGATCCCTCTACAAGGGATTCAGTGCTGTCATGTTGCGAGCATTCCCTGCCAATGCGGTAAGGAAGGTCTATTTCCTGAGGGGTCTTATCATGTCCAATTTTGTCTCTCCATTTCAGACTCTGTCCAGCCAGGATCACAAGCTGTGAAGAGAACGGAAAGTATTTATTGAGGGATATTGATAAGTTAAGTGGGTGGTGAAAAATTGGCAGGTCAATAAAACGTATCCACTTGGCAGGAATAACAGTAAAGATAGAATATTATATTGGAGTATCAATAACTGGAGGAGGATGGGGGGTGGTCACTGTTTAAAATAAGAGGTCACCAATTTGACTGGAAAACAGTGTGGGCTGATTACAATATTTAAATTGCTATTGAAGAGGGTAGGACAGTGGATGTGGTCTACATGGACTACAGTAAGCCTGTGACAAGGTCCCTCATGGCAGACAGATGCAGAAGGCAAAGTTGCACAGGTTTAGATGTGAGCTGACAAGATGGACACAGAACTGGCGTGGTCATAGAATGAAGTCTCACAACACCAGGTTAAAGTCCAACAAGTTTATCTGATAATAAACCCATAAGCTTTCCGAAACACTACTCCTTTGTCACGTGTGTGGATCACAGAAGGGCATATAAAGTCATACACAGTTTACAGAATACTGATTAGAATGCGAGTCTTTACAGCTTATCTGCTATTCAAATCTTAAAGGTGCAGAAAATGTGAGTGGAGATAGCATTAAGCATAGGTTAAAAAGATGTGTATTGTCTCCAGACAGGATGGTAATCTGCATCATGACTACTGTCGGTCATAGAAGACAGAGGGTAGCGATGGAAGGGTGCATTTCTGAATGGAGGGCTGTGACAAATGATGTTCCTCAGGGATCAGTGCTGAGACCTTTGCTGTTTGCAATATATATAAATAATTTGGAGTAAGATGTAAATAGATTGATTAGTAAATTTGCTGACGACATGAAGGTTGGTGGATTTGCAGATAGCGATGAGGACATCAGAGGATACAGCAAGATAAGATCAGTTGGAGACTTGTGCGGAGAGATGGCAGAAGGAGTTTAATCCAGACAAGTGTGAGGTAATGCATTTTGGAAGATCTAATATAAGATGGGGAATGGGAGTAAATGGCAGAGCCCTTAAGAGTTTTGACAGGCAGAGGGATCTGGGTGTACAGATACACAGGTCACTGAAAGTGGCAACGCAGGTGGAGAAAGTACTAGAGAAGGCATAGAGCATGCTTGCCTTCATCAGCAGGGGCATTGTGTGTGGAATCTGCACACTGCACAGTGATTGATGAGGGAGGGGGTCGATTGGGGCTGGCCATCGGGAGGGAGGGGTCAGGGCTGGCCATGGCGAAGGCCCCCACCCAAGCCCCCATCCTTTCACACTCCCAACGCTCCCACCTTTACTGGAGTGAATATTCTAGCAGATTTTATAATACACAGAAATTCACTTGACTCAGTACATCCAAAAAAAACAGGTGGGAAAATCTCCTGTTTCCCTATCTATTGAGCGCTTAGTTTTTTTGGGGTGAGGGAGAAATCAGAGTCTTTAAATCTTTTCAAAGCAAAGGTGGATAGATTGTTGATTAACAAGGGGGTGGAGGGTTATTGAGGGGGTTGGACATGGACATGGGGTTGAAGTTACAATCTGACGAACCATGAGTAGCAGAGCAGGCTCAAGGGGCTGAGTGGCATACACGTGCTCCAAATTTGCATGTTCATACATATTTGACTGGAGGGGGAACCACAGAACACTGCAGTACAGAGGGATCTGGACATCCTGGTACATGAATCACAATAGTCACCATGCAGATATAGCAAGAGACTAGGAAGGCAAGCAGGAATATTATCCTTTATCGCGAGTGGGGGAGGGAGGATTGAGTATAAGAGGCAGGAAGTCTTGCTCCAGCTGTATAGGACTTTGGTGAAAGCACACCTGGAGTACAAACAAACAGACAAATTGGGAGCTGAAGTGGGCCATTCAGCCCTTCAAGTCCTGCTCTGCCACTCCATAAGGCAATGGCTAATCTGTTTGCGTTTGCATTTTCCATACTCCCATCTATCGCCCCCCCTACAATAACCTTCAATTTCCTCGCCCAATAAGAATCTATCTACCTCAAGCAAACAGTCTACAGAATCTATTTAAACAGTGCATTGTAGCAAACAGTCTACAGAATCTATTTAAACAGTGCATTGTAGCAAACAGTCTACAGAATCTATTTAAACAGTGCATTGTAGCAAACGGTCTACAGAATCTATTTAAACAGTGCACTGCAAAAAACATCTACACAGTTTATTTAAAAAGCACACTGCAGCAGTCTACGGTGTCTATTTAAACAGCACACTGCTGCAAACAGTCTACAGAGTCTAATTAAACAACAGTGCACTGCAGCAAACAGTCTACAGACTCTATTTAAACAGCACATTGCAGCAAACAGTTTACGTAGTCTATTCAAGTACACTCCAACAAACAGTCTACAGAGTCTATTTAAACACTGCACTGCAGCAAACAACAGAATCTATTCAAGTAGCATACTACAGCAAACAGTTTACAGATATTTAAACAGCTGCAAACTGACAGATTACTGCAAATAGTCTATTTTGTCGATGCAAATAATGACAGTCTGCACAGAAGGCAATGCACAGAGCCTTTTTAAACAGCAGCGTATGGAGTCCATTCAAGCAGCATATGACAGTGTCTATTTAAACTCCAACAGTCTATAAAGTGTACTTAATAGCGCACTGGAATAACAACTGCTGATACCATTCAAACAGCAGGCAGGAGCTTTACAGTCTATAATGTTTGCTTAAACAACACACAGGACCTTAGTCTACAGAGTCTATTTAAGCAGGTTCCCAACCTGTTATACCACGGTTCTACAAAATTAAATTTTGAGTCAAACCTCCCTATTTTCCCTATCTTCTTCCCTAACTGGGAACTTTTTTTTTTGGAGCAGTTTTGGGCCGTGCATCTGAGAAAGAATGTACTGGCCTTGGAAAGGGTCCAGAGAAGGTTCACAAGAATGATCCCTGGAATGAAGAGATTGTTGTATGAGGAACAGTTGAGGACCTATATTCGTTGGAGTTTAGAAGGATGAGGGGGGGGATCTTATTGAAAGTTATAGGATACTGCGAGGCCTGAATAGAGGATGTTTCCACTAGAGGAAAAACTAGAACCAGAGAGCACAATCTCAATTAAAGGGATGATCCTTTAGATCAGAGATGAGGAGGAATTTCTTCAACCAGGGAGTGGTGAATCTGTGAAACTCATTGCTGCAGAAGGCTGTGGAGGGCAGGTGATTGAATGTCTTTAAGACAGAGATAGCTAGGTTCTTGATTAATAAAGGGATCAGGGTTAAGGGAAAAGGCAGGAGAATGGGAATGAGAAAAATAGCAGCCATGATTGAATCGAAGGGCTGAATGGCCTAATTCTGCTCCTATGACTTATGGTCTAATTTTGTTTTTAACTTCTCCCTGTTCTCTCATCTATTTTTATTTTTAACCTCTCCCCATCTCTTGCACTGTCCCAGAATTTTCATACCCCTTTTCGAGCTTTTGCTTTTTGTATGCGGTGCAGGGGACCTTTGTCTTCAGCTCCAAGTCCCGTTGGTCCCGTTGTATGAGTGCGTACAAAATCTAAACAGCGTTTGTGTGACACTTTCCCAGCCAGCGCACGCACAGGAGGCCCAAGATTCGTTGGGTCATAGAGGTACCGACCATGGAGCTGGAGACAAAAAGTGACCTTTAGTTTAGTTACATGAATGGTGAATCTTTTTCATGTGGCGTACTTGGGGGAGGGGTCTGGTCTACTGTGTCCACTTAGAGTACCACGAGACCTAACAGTCTACAGAGTCTACTTAAACCGGAAAGTGATGAAATTTACATTTCCCCTGTGTGTGCATCTGATCCACAGGCCTGTTTCCTGGGCTTCGAGCTCAGCATGAGATTCCTGGACTGGCTGAGCACAGGACTGTGAGGGTCACGACCCCCTGGACAGCATAGATTTTCCATTTCTCACCCTCCCCACCCCCCCACCCCACCCCACCACACCACCAACCCCTGCCCCAGGGGCACTCCCTACCATATTCCACACTTGTCAACTGCCACACTTCCATCGGGCAAGACCATTGGGAGAACCTCGGCATTAGGAAATGCCACTTAACTGAGAAATCTGATTTTGTTTGTTCCAACTTGTGTTAGTTTTCACATTTTGACTCAATTTCAGCCCATCAGAGCCAACATTTGAATAATCAAGGAAGTTTGCTCATGTTCAAGTGGAGAAGAGTTGGAGTTCGCAGGGGGCCTGCACTCAGGCCCTGATGCCTCTGAATTTTAGTCCAGATACTGACCAGTTACACTACCTGATATATGCCTGGTGAGGTGGTCCCTTAACACTGACCCTCCCACAGTGCGGCGCTCCCTCAGCACTCACCCTCCCATAGCACGGCGCTCCCTCAGCACTGACCCTCCCACAGTGCGGCACTCTCTCAGCATTGACACTCTCACAGTGCGGCGCTCCCTCAGCACTGACCCTCCCACAGTGCGGCACTCTCTCAGCATTGACACTCTCACAGTGCGGCGCTCGCTCAGCACTGACCCTCCCACAGTGCGGCGCTCCCTCAGCACTGACCCTCCCACGGTGCGATGCTCTCTCAGCACTGACAATCCACAGTGCAGCGCTCGCTCAGCACTGACCCTCTCACAGTGCGGCACTGTCTCAGCACTGACACTCCCACAGTGCAGCACTCCCTCAGCACTGACCCTCCCACAGTGCGGCGCTCCCTCAGCACTGACAATCCCACAGTGCGGCGCTCGCTCAGCACTGACCCTCCCACAGTGCGGCGCTCCCTCAGCACTGACACTCCCACAGTGCGGCGCTCTCTCAGCACTGACACTCCCACTGTGCGGCGCTCCCTCAGCACTGACAATCCCATAATGCGGCGCTCCCTCAGCACTGACCCTCTCACAGTGTGGCACTCTCTCAGCACTGACACTCCCACAGTGCGGCGCTCCCTCAGCACTGACACTCCCACAGTGCGGCGCTCCCTCAGCACTGATACTCCCACAGTGCAACGCTCCCTCAGTACTGACACTCCCACAGTGCAGCACTCCCTCAGCACTGACCCTGCCACACTGCGGCACTCCCTCAGCATTGACCATCCCACAGTGCGGTGCTCCCTCAGCACTGATACTCCCACAGCACGGCGCTCCCTCATCACTGACACTCCCAAAATGCGGCGCTCCCTCAGCACTGACCCTCTCACAGTGCGGCACTCTCAGCGCTGACCCTCCCACAGTGCGGCGCTCCCTCAGCACTGACCCTCCCACAGTGCAGTATTCCCTCAGCACTGACCCTCCCACAGTACAGTATTCCCTCAGCATTGACCCTCCCACAGTGCGGCGCTCCCTCAGCACTGATACTCCCACAGTGCGGCGCTCCCTCAGCACTGACCCTCCCACAGTGCTGCGCTCCCTCAGCACTGACCCTCCCACAGTGCGGCGCTCCCTCAGCACTGACCCTCCCACAGTGCGGCGCTCCCTCAGCACTGACCCTCCCACAGTGCAGTATTCCCTCAGCACTGACCCTCCCATAGTGCAGCATTCCCTCAGCACTGACCCTCCCACAGTGTGGTGCTCCCTCAGCGCTGACCATCTGACAGTGCGGCATTTCCTTAGCACTGACCCTTCCACAGTGCAGTGCTCCCTCGTTATTGCACTCCGATTGTGTGCCACACCCTGAGTACTGACCTTATGACAGTGCAGCGCTCCCTCTGCACTGACCCTCCCACAGTGCGGCACTCCCTCAGCACTGACCCTCTGACAATGCGGCGCTCCCTCTGATAGTGCAGTGCTCCTTCAGTGCTGACCCTCCAATTGTGTACCGCACCCTTAGTACTAACCCTCTGACAGTGCTGCACTGTCGAGGAGTAGTGTGCGTCTGAGGTTGAAATCACGGCACTTGAATCCGTGGAGTGAGGACTCGCATCCACCTTGCACGCAAGACAGAAATGGAGCCACAACTGGGAAACATGCAGGTCAAAGACGATGATCTGAACAATCAAAGATATAAAGTATGTGTATGGGCATACGAGAGACAGAGATATAATCCATCATTAAAATAAAGCTTTAATGAACAAATGTTGTTATACAATTGTCTTAATGAACAAACGTTGTTATATAATTGTCTCTGTCTTCATGTTTTTACTTGAAGTAGCCTGTGTTGGGTTTATGTGCAGCAGTTTTTATGGGGGATACAGTGAATAGTAACAGATGTAGGTGACCATCCAAACACAGGAGGCCGTGCCACACTGTGGGAGGGTCAGTGCTGAGGGAGCACCGCACTGTGGGAGGGTCAGTGCTGAGGGAGCGCCGCACTGTGGGAGGGTCAGTGCTGAGGGAGCACCGCACTGTGGGAGGGTCGGTTCTGAGGGAGCACCACACAGTGGAAGAGTCAGTGCTGAGGGAGCGCCGCACTGTGGGAGGGTCAGTGCTGAGGGAGCGCTGCACTGTGGGAGGGTCAGTGCTGAGGGAGCGCCACATTGTCGTCACAGGTGCTGTCTTTTGTGAGAGAGGTGAAAACAAAGACCTTTGTCCCTGTTTGGATGGTGAGAAATCTCACAGGCAACATTTTGTGGAAAGAAGCAGGGTCGTGAATTGGTATGGGGTTCATTGAGAGTAAGGGTGGGTTGGGGTGTGGGAGGGCATTTCTCTATGGTGTCCTGGATGACCATATATGTACCCCTCAATTGACATATAGAAAGAGAATTGAGACAATTGAGGTCATGACATGAGCATTGCTGCTTGTGGGATCTTGCTGTGTACCAAATTATCATTACATCATGGAATGTGCCAGCAAAAGAGCAAAGCATTCCTCAGCTGTGAAGCACTTTGAGACATCCATAAGGCGCTATAGCAATCTTTTTGACCAACCAAATAAACTAGTTCAAATTAGGGACAAATTGAAAGGGGCAGCCCGCAAAAGGAGGGAACCATCTGAAACAAAGGACAGAATAGAAAGGAAACTTAAAACATCAAATTAAAATGTGATTAAATAATAATGCACCCCAGCCCCAGCAGTGCCCAGGGGACATGGAAAGTGTCAACACTTTCTTCAGACACTGCTTGCTCCCTGTCCAGGGACATCCGGCTGCGAATATAGCTGTGGCTATATCAATGCACATCTTCCAGCTTCCAGCTCTCATCTGATCAAGCCAAAGCAGCCATTAATTTTCTAAGTATTCGGTATTCACGCAGGGAGACGTAAATGTAGTTGTGGAGAACACTGGGATACAGAGTTGTAAACTGGAAAGTATTGAAGTAGATAAGGAGGAGGTGCTAGATATTCTTGAGGATTTGAAAATAGATAAGTCCCCTGGGACAGACGGGATTTACCCTAGGATTCTCTGGGAGGCAAAAGAGGCAATTGCAGAGCCTCTGGCTCTGATCTTCAGGTCATCGTTGGTTACAGGTATAGTGCCGGAAGACTGGAGGATAGAGAATGTGGTCCCATTGTTCAAGAAGGGAAATAGAGACTTTCCTGGGAATTATAGACCGGTGAGTCTTACTACTGTTGTGGGCAAAGTATTGGAAAGAATTATTAGGGATAGGATTTACAGTTATTTAGAGAGAAATGAATTGATTGGGGATAGCCAGCATGGTTTTGTGAAGGGTAGGTTGTGCCTTACTAACCTTATTGAGTTTTTTGAAAAAGTGACCAAAGTGGTGGATGGGGGTAAGTATATATGGACTTTGGTAAGGCGTTCGATAAGGTTCCCCATGGAAGGCTTCTGCAGAAAATGCAGATGTATGGGATTGAGGGTGATTTAGCTAATTGGATCAGGAATTGGCTAGCTAATAGAAGACAGAGGGTGGTGGTTGATGGAAATTATTCATCATGGAGTTCGGTTACAAGTGGTGTACCTCAGGGATCTGTTTTGGGGCCCCTGCTGTTTGTAATTTTTTATAAATGATCTGGATGAGGGTATTGAAGGATGGATTAGTAAATTTGCAGATGACACTAAAGTCGGTGGAGTGGTAGATAGTGAGGAGGGGTGTTCTAGTTTGCAGAGAGACTTGGACAAGTTGCAGAGCTGGGCCGAGAGGTGGCAAATGGAGTTTAATGTGGAAAAGTGTGAGGTAATGCACTATGGCAGGAATAATAAATGTGTAGAGTATAGGGCTAATGTAGGATTCTTAATAGTGTTGATGAACAGAGGGATCTTGGTGTATTTGTGCATAGATCCCTGAAAGTAGGCAGTCAAGTCGAGAAGGTTGTTAAGAAGGCATACGGAGTCTTAGCTTTTATTGGTAGGGGGATTGAATTTCGGAGCCGCAACGTCGTGTTGCAACTGTACAAAACTCTAGTGCGGCCGCACTTGGAGTATTGTGTGCAGTTCTGGTCCCCACAGTATAAGAAAGATGTGGAGGCATTGGAGAGGGTACAGAGGAGGTTTACCAGGATGTTGCATGGTATGGAGGGCAGGTCTTATGAAGAGAGGCTGAGGGATTTGAGGTTGTTTTCGTTAGAAAGAAGGCGGCTAAGAGGAGACCTTATTGAAACATATAAGATGATTCAAGGTTTAAATAGGGTGGACAGTGATAGTCTTTTTCTTAGGATGGAGAAAGCTAGCACGAGGGGACATAGCTTTAAATTAAGGGGTGGTAGTTATAGGACGGATGTCAGAGGTAGGTTCTTTACCCAGAAGGTGGTAAGGGTATGGAATGTCCTGCCTGCTGCAGTTGTAGATGCACCAAGTTTGGTGGCGTTTAAGAGGTTAGTAGATAAGTTTATGGATGAAAAGGGAATGGTTTAGGTTAGAAGGTCATTGCTTTTTCTTAATTGGTCGGCGCAACATCGAAGGCCGAAGGGCCTGTTCTGCGCTGTAATGTTCTATGTTCTATGTAAGTATCTCGACTGCACGCTGAAGGTTTTGCTGCTCCAGGACATTCAGACCCTCTGATCTGCCAGTCTTCTGCTCCCACAACAATCTCCTCCCAGCCCCTCAGGTTCACCATTCTCCTCCACTCCCATATCCTACTGTTTCTTTCTCTCTTATGTTTATCCAGGTCCTCACCCCAGCCCAGCCCCAATATGTCTGTTAGCTCGGCCCTAAATTACGCCTTCAACAGGCTCATTGCAGCATAAATCAGACAGAATTTGATACCAAACAATTGACAAGATATTTCGAATCATAGAATCTCCACAGTGCAGGAAAAGGCCATTCAGCTCATTGAGACTGTCCCCACAACAATCCCACCCAATCCCTGTTCATATCATCCACGTTTCCCCTGCTAGTCTCCCTGACATTAAGGGGCAATTTAGCATGGCCAATCCACCTAGCCTGCACATCTTTGGACACTAAGGGGTAATTTAACTTGGCCAGTCCACTAACCTACATATTGTTGTGCACTAAGTCAAATTAGTGTGGCAATCCACCTAACCTTCACATCTTTGGACACTAAAGGGCTTAGTATAGTTAATCCATCTGTCCTGCACATTCTTGGACATTAAGGGGCAATTTAACATGGTCAGTCTATCTAACCTGCACATGTTTGGACACTAAGAGGCAATTTAACATGGCCATTCCACCTAATCTATGCATCTTTGGACACAAAGGGGCAATGTAGCATGGCCAATTCACCTAACCAGCATATCTTTGGACTGTGGGAGGAAACCAGAGCATCCGGAGGAAACGCACACTGACACGAGAAGAATGTGCAAACTCCACACAGACAATGACCCGTGACTGGAACTGAACCTGAATCCCTGGCACTGCGAGGCATCAGTGCTAACCACTGTGCCACCATGATTGGTCAAAGAGGTAAATTTTTAAAGAGCATTTTGAAGGAAAAGAGAGAGACAGACAGACAAAGAGAGAGAGACAGAGAGAGAGGAGAGATGGAGAGGTTTAGGGAGGGAATTCCAGAGCTTAGAGCCCCCCTGGCAGCTGAACACCCAGTTGCAATGTGAAGCGATCGGAATCGGGGATGCTCGAGAGGCCAGAATTGGAAGAGTGTAAAATCTCAGAGGGTGATAGGAGATTACAGAGAGAGGGAGGGTTGAAGGGATTGAAGGTGGTTACAGAGATAGAGAGGGCTGTAGGGACTAGAGGAGGTTACAGAGATCGTGAGGATTGTAGGAGCTGGGGGGGGGGGGTTACAGAGATAGGGAGGGTTGTAGGGGCTGGAGGGGGTTACAGAGATAGGGAGGGCTGTAAGGGCTGGAGGAGGTTACAGAGATAGGAAGATTGTAAGGGCTGGAGGGGGTTACAGAGATAGGGAGAGTTATAGGGGCTGGAGGGGGTTACAGAGATAGGGAGGGTTGTAGGGTCTGGTGGAAATTATAGAGATAGGAAGGGTTGTAGGGACTGGAGGGGACTCCAGAGATAGAGAGGATTGTAGGGGCTGGTGGAGGTTATAGAGATAGGGAGGGGTGTAGGTGCTGGAGGAGATTAGTGGAGTGGTGTAATTCAGTGATAGTACTGTCATTGAATGTGAAGTATTAAGACCAGGCCAGTAACTCTGAGGTGTTTTATGAAGTTAGTTTAGACTGTAAGTTTTACTTTTAATTTTGGCATTAGGATGACATTTTAGGGTAAGATGTTTCACTCCAAGTATGATTCCAGCAACCCATTAGGAAGTTTTTATCAAATAAAGTTTAGTTAAGAAAACAGATAAAATATAACAAAAAGAGTTAGTGTAACTTTTACCAATTATAAGACTTAAGCATAACACAGCTAGCTGTCTCTGCTATTCCATGTTAAACACCATCCCACAGACACTTGTCCTTCTGCTGATTTAGCACAAAAAGCAAATATGCTCACGTGATGCTGGATTTTCAGCTTTTTAACAGCTGCTGTGAATTAGTCCTTTAAATGTTGGATCAGTTATCCAAGACTCCTCAATCCTGGAACTGTCATCAAGCCTCTGGAGAAAGAGAGAGACAGATACATGGCCTTCTTCCACCAGCAACTGAGAAACAAAATTAAAAAGAAAAGCTGTCCTCAAGCATGTCACCTAACCTGTAAAACATCCTCAATCAAGCTCTACTCAGCAATCCCCAAAGGACCATTAAAACTTCAGGACCCTTCATTAGTTCAGATTAAAAACAAGCACAGTGTCATTTACAGTAGCTGAGCAGCAATAAAGTACACCAATTACAGACAGCACAGCACTAATAAAATGCTCGGCCTTGATGAAACATCCTGCAGAGAAACAAGATTAAAATACATTTCTTGAAGGCACGATATCATCACACAAGGTAAGATGCTCAGATCCTCTCTTGTTGGAGGTGGTCATTGCTTGCCTGGCACTTGTGTGGCACAATTATTACCTGCGTGAAAGCAATGTGCTTTTAAGAAGTATATCTTTTTAAATCATGTTCTCTGCAGTTTGTAAGCAGCTTTTGTTTCTGTTTTGACACTGAGCTGTCTGCTTAGATTTATTTATTTTGTCACAAGTAGGCTTACATTAACACAGCAATGAAGTTACTGTGAAAATCCCATGGTCACTACATCCAACAGCTGTTTAGGTATACTGAAAGAGAATTTAGCACGGCCAATGCGCCTAACCAGCGCATCTTTCGGACTGTGGAAGGAAACTGGAGCATCAGGAGGAAACCTACGGAGACACCTCGAGAACATGCAGATCCCACACAAGCGATGAGCCAAGCCGAATCCTTGGCGTTGTGAGGCATCAGTGCTAACCACTGTGCCATAAATATCTTTTAATTGCTGCTTAAATGGTTCAAACAGAGTTTTGTTTATTTTTTGATCTGGGCCTTATGTGATGTCCTGGAATTTTATGAGTTTACGACCCTTTTGAATTGTTAGGGGAAAGAATGATTGAAGGTCAGGTGACAAGAGTTCTTTTACCTTCAGTTTGGGTCATGGGTGCTGTTTTAGTTAGAAGGTGTTTGGACTTCAGTCTGAAAGGCAGTATTTATGTGCCTCTCTCCCTGGTATTATAAATTCTGCAGGCTAGCTGGAAGCAGGTCTTCTTGCCTTCCCGGAGTGAAAATTCTGCTGTTGGTATTTTGCTAGCTAGTAACTGGAATATCTCTGTTTCTTGAAGTGGTTTTCCTGGGAAAAATTAAAGGCAAACAGTGGTTCTGTCTCTACTTCAAGGTCTGTTGGAAGTTACAAGGCTGGAACGTCAGAGTTTCAATTCTCCAACCTAAGGACTAAGTTCCAGCATCACGTGAGCATCTTTATTTTTCTATGCTAAACTTGTGGCAGGTGTATGTTTGTAAGAAGGTTTGTTGTATTTGGAACAGTGCATTTAATTGTTAAGGTTCATATAATATCATGGTTGATTCTTCTCTCGTTTGTAATTGGTAAAGTTTTTGCTAATTTTCTTTCTATGTGTTAACTATATTCTTAAATAAACTTTGTTTGGTAAAAGCTTCTTACTGGGTCATTTGAGTCTTACCTGAAGTGAAACATCTCATGCTCACCCTAGCCAAATTCAAAATGAAAACTCATGGTTTATTGTCTCAAATTTGGTTTTTAATCCATAGATCTATAAACATGGACAGGGATCGCGGGTAGAGATGGGAACATCGGGATGGTGGCGCGGGCTCGTTGGGCCGAAGGGCCTGTTTCCCGTGCTGTTTTGTTCTTTGTTTAGACTGACTTCATAAAAGAGTAAGAAGTCTCACAACGCCAGGTTAAAGTCCAACAGGTTAATTTGAAATCATGAGTTTTCGGAGCGCTGCTCCTTCGAAGGCTCATGAAGCAGTGCTCCGAAAGCTCGTGATTCCAAACAAACTGCTGGACTTTAACCTGGTTTGTGAGACTTCTTACTGTGTCCACCTCCAATCCAATGCCGGCATCTCCACACCACGGCTTCAAAACCACCTTGGTTTTCTGACCTGGGTTATAACGTTTACCAGTTTCTCATTCATTGCTCCTGAAGGGATTAATTACGCCTTTGCTTGACAATTGTGGGGGGAGAGGATTTGGCAATGGCAATGCCATTGAACGTCAAGGGGGGGACGGTGTGATGGTTAGATCCTCTCTTGTTGGCGATCATCATTGCCTGGCACTCACGTGACACGAATTTAACTTACCACTCAGTCACTTCAAGCTGGGTACATTGTCCGGGTCTCACCGCATTTGACCATGGATGGCCTCAGTGTTTGAGGCAGCAGCGGAAGGTGTTGAAGGTTGGGCTCCACTCGATGTGGGAAAGGAATTGGAATTGGAATCTCTTTCCAGATGGGTTTTCCCGCCCCCGAATGTGAACACCCCAATATGGTGGCTGGGACGAAGAAGGGAAGAACTACAACTCCCAGAGACCTCTGGGGGACATCGACCATCTGCGCCTGCGCTTTCCCTCCCCCAACGGACTACACTTCCCAGAAAGCCGCGGGGCCGGGAGGTAGGCGTGTTATGCATGCGCACTAATGGCCGGAGAAGCCACGTCCTCTTCCCGTCGCCCGGGTGATCGAGGCCTAGCGGTTTTTAGGGGAGTTTCGAAGCCTCGGCCTCTGGTACGGGGAGCTGCCCTTGGCTTTGGGAAATAGCTACGCCATCCACCCCTGTCCCCATCACGAGTTGACCTCTTTATTTTCTGTTGCATTTTACTTTTTAGGATTGTCAAACCTGACATAATTATCATATTTATGTGTATAATAATTATATATTTATTTAATCTTAAAATGCATTTAAAATCCTAAGGAGAGGGGAATTCTGCAGTGTGTGTTTTTAATTTTTAGCAAATACTCCCCAACCTCTTTTTTTTGGTGCAGATGAATTGGCCTTTTTTTCCTTTTGCAAACCCTCATTTTTCTGTCTAAGTTCAAAATTACAAGGTCAGCATTCATCCCGTCTGGGGAAGCAATTATTCCGTAAAAGAATTGTGCCAACTGATAGTGCCATCCCAGAGTGTTTGCCACTCGGTTGTTCTGTTTTCTTTAAAGCGGGTGTGGTGTTTTGAGAGGCCAGTGGGGTCCACTTGACTTGACCTCTGGCATCTCTGACTCTTCCCCCCACCTCCCCCTCCCCCTCCCCCTCACCCGTGTCCCCACAGTCTACAGAGTCCTGTGTGGCAACGACCTCCAGAAACCCCCAAACCCCACCAGGGACCCCGCTCTGTACCCCATACTCCCCCAACCATTCTCTCCCATTCCACAGCCACTGTTGGCATTGGGAGTTGTGGATTTCCTGGGAGTCGCTCCCTATTCTGCCCGAGATTGGGATGCCCTTGGACGTGAAGTGGCCGTTTCCGACTCGCCAGGGCCTGGCCTGGACCATCAGCAGCGTCATGGTAACGGGACTGGTGGGAATCTACAGTCGCATCCTGACCAGTTGAGTGAAGTTCCCGGAGGCTTTGGCAGGTTGGGGAGGGAGAGGTGGGGTGTGAGTGGGATGGGTGGGGTGATGTGGGGAGAAGGTGGGGGTGGCAATGGGGATGGGGCAGATGGGGGAGGAGGTAATATGGGGTCTGATTGGAGGGGAATGTGCCATCAGTCGCTGCTTGGATTTTGCAGGTCATGCCAGGCACCACCGGAGGATGGACAGAGAAATGGAAGAGGAGACAGGGGTTGCGGGGAGGTCAGAGAGAATGAGTGAGAGAGAAAAAGAATGAAGATAATCCAGGAGAGAGAAATTCCAGGAGAGGAATGAGATGGAGGAAGGGAGAGAAATTGAGCGACAGAGTGGGTTTAGTAGAGAGAAAGAGGAAAGGGGAGAATAGGATGTGGGCTGAGGTAGCGGGAGGGAGAGACAGAGATGGAGACCAGCAAAGAGAGGGCAGGTGGGGTGGGGAACGAATTGACACGTGAGGTGGGCAGAAAGAAAACGACAGCATGTGAGAGTGTGAGATTTTGATTTGATTTTTTTCTTGTCTCATATATTTACAGTGAAAAGCATTGTTTCTTGTGCGCTATTCAGACAAAGCATGCTGTTCGTAGGGAAGGAAACGAGAGAGGGCAGAATGTTATGTTACAGTCTTCTCTACACCGTAGTGTTACACTGGGGTGTAGAGAAATATCCGCTTAATACAAGGTAGGTCCATTCAAAGATTTAACAGCAGCAGGGAAAAAGCTGTTCTTGAGTTGGTTGGTATGTGACCTTAGACTTTTGTACCTTTTTCCTGATGGAATAAGGTGGAAGAGAGAATGTCCGAGATGCATGGGGTCCTTAATTACGTTGGCTGCTTTGCCAAGGCAGCGGGAAGTGTAGACAGAGACAATGGATGGGAGATTGGTTTGTATGATGGATTGGGCTATATTCACAACTGTTTGTAGTCTTCAGCAGAGCAGGAGCCCATATCAAGCTGAGATACGGCCAGAAAATTGCTTTCTGTAGTGCATCTGTAAAAAGGTGAGAGAACGAGATAAGCGAAAACTAGAGGGAGCTGGCAAGTCAGACAAGTAGTAGAAATGCGAGAGACCCAAATATTGTCATAGACATCTCAATGAGGTACAGTATTGCTGGGGATGGATCTGTCACTGTATAACACTGGCGTGCAATACTGATGGGAGGGTCAGTGCCAAGGGAGCACCGCACCGTGGGAGGGTCAGTGCCGAGGGAGCGCTGTGTTGCTGAAGCATTAATGATTCTTTAGCCCGAGTGACCTATCTGCTCTCTTGAGTGGATGTAAGGGAACGTCCGGCCACTATTGGAAGCGGAGCAGGGGGAGGGAGGGTAGCGTTGGGGGTTTTCGGAGAGGTTGCATGTATTTTGTTTTGCGGTGACCTGAGACCTATGTCTCTCCCTGAACCAAAGTGGGTTTATAAAGAAAATGAAAGTGATTGGGATCTTGCTGTGCAACAAGCTGCTCCATGCTTGCGAAAGGAGAACCCCTCTTCAGGCAAAAAAAACTAGTGTTCTGCCCTGAGTGTGATCAGGGATGCCCTCCAGAGGGGATGTGTGAGGGATGGGGTGGGAAATAAGGATGGGAGTTTAGTCAATCCTAAACCTGTGACCTTGACGTTCTGCTTCCCTTGCAGCCTATATGAACCGAGTGATGGTTCACAACAAGGAGGTGCTGTACGACCTGATCGAGAAGCGGCCTCGGGAGAAGCCCCTCATCACCGTTGCCAACCACCAGTCCTGCATGGACGACCCACACATCTGGGGTGAGGGCTTTTCTTATACCACACTGGAGGCTGAGGGGGTGCTGTGGTTAATGCAAGACATGGGTTCATCCTTTTCCATCTTGCCCCATCACCCAACCCATCCCCATTCTTTCCAATCCCTAATGCCTGCCAGATAAGAGTGAGTCTGCAAGGGAAGCGATTTTAACAGCATAAAAAGAGGCCCTTTGACCCATCTGTCCAAGTCCCATTTCTCAGCCTCTTGAGCTGTAGCCTTGCATGCTGTGGTGTTTCTAACTGCTCATCTAGGCATGCTTCTTACATGTTGTGAGGGTTCCTTCTTCTGCCATTCTTTCAGGGAGTGAGTTTCCTGTGGTTTAAGAAGTTTTTCCTCAAATCCCCTTTAAATCCCATGCACCCCTCCTTTCAGTCAAAAGTATGCTCCCTGATTATTGACCTGTTACTAAGGGGAAAAATTCCTTCCTATCTACCCTCGTAGTTTTGTGCACTTCAAAGAGGTTCCCCCCTCCCCCTCACCGTTTTCTGCTGTAAGGAAGACGAGAATGAGGGAGAACACTCGTGTGAAGATGTATTGTAATGTGAACATGTTCACTTTGTCAGGATGTTACATATTTAAGTGGTTGTATGATTGCTTTAAGAGCCATCACATGATTTGATTGTGTCATTCAGGGTTTCACAGGCTCCTGTTTTAACATAAAAACATAGGGGATAGAAGCAGGAGGAGACCATTCGGTCCTTCAAGCCTGACCTGCTATTCATTATAATCATGGCTGATCATCCACCTCAATAGCCTAATCCTGCTTTCTCCCCATAACCTTTGATCCCATTTGCCCCAGGTGCTATATCTAGCGGACTCTTGAATCCATTCAAAGTTTTGCATCAACTGCTTCTTGTGATCATGAATTCCACAGGCTCACCACTCTTTGGGTGAAGAAATGTATCATCATCTCCATCCTAAATGATCTACCCTGAATCCTCAGATTGTGACCCCTGATTCTGGACTCTCCCACCACCGGGAACATCCATCCTTCCTTCATCTATCCTGTCTAGACCTTTTAGAATTTTATAAGTCTCTATGAGTTCCCTCTTCATTTGTCTGAACTCCAACAAAAACAATCCTAACCTAGTCAATGTCTCCTCATACATTAGTCCTGTCATCCCCAGAATCAGCCTGGTAAACTTTCACTGCATTCCCTTGAGAACAAGAACATCCTTCCTCAGAAAAGGAGGCCAAAACTGCACTCAATACTCTAGTGTGGCCACATCAAAGCCCTTTATTGTTGCAACAACACATCCCTACTCCTGTACTCTGGCAGTGAAGGCCAACATGTCATTTGCCTGCTGCATCTGTAGGCTTATCTTCAGCGACTTATGAACAAGGACACCCAGGTCCCACTGCACACTCTCCTCTGCCAATTTACAGCCATTCAGATAATAATCTGCCTTCTTGTTTTTGCTTCCAAAGTGACTAATCTCACACTTATCCAAATTACACTGCACCTGCATTGATTTGCCCACTCACCCAATTTGTCCCGATCATGCTGAAGAGTCTCTGCACCTTTGTCGCAGTTCACCCTCCCACCCAACTTGGTATCATCTGCAAACTTTGAGATGTTACATTTTGTTCTCTCATCCAAACCATTAATATATATTGTGAATAGCTGGCGTCCCAGCACTGGTCCCTGTGGCAGTCCACTAGTTACTGCTTGCCAATTTGAAAAGCACCCATCAATTCCTACTCTTTGTTTCCTCTTTTCCAACCAATTTTCTATCCATCTCAATGCATTTCCCTCAATCCCATGCGCTTTAGTCTTGCACAATAATCTCTTGTGCAGGACTTTGTCAGACGCTGTCTCAAAGTCCAAGTATACCGTATCTACCTTGTCTACTCTGAGTTACATCTTCAAAGAATTCCAACAGATTTGTCAGGCATGATTTCCCCTTGATAAATCCATGCTGACATTGTCTGATCTGCCTGGCCATAAAGTCCTTGATAATGGATTTGAGAATTTTCCCCACTACTGATGTTGAGTTTACTGATCTATAATTACCTGTTTTCTCTCTACCTCCCTTTTTGAATATTGGAGTGACATTTGCTACTCTCCAATCTGCAGGAACTGTTCCAGAGCCTATAGAATCCTGGAAGATGATCACCAATGCATCCACTATCTCTAGAGTCACTTCCTTAAGTACTCTGGGATGTGGATTGTCAGGCCTTGGGGATTTATCCACCTTCAATCCCATCAACTTTCCCAGTACCACTTCTCCACTAATATTGATCTCCCTCAGTTCTTCCCTCTCGCTAAATCTTGCATTCTCCAACATTTCTGGCTTCTTATTTGTGTCCTCTTTTGTGAAGACAGGACCAAAGTGTGCTCGGTCATTTCTTTGACCCCTATTATACATTGCCTGTTTCTGTCTGTAGGGGACCTACATTTACTTTCAGTTTCTACTCTGCAGGGTAAAAGCTCCTGCAATAAAACAGCTTGTTATTTTGAATCTACATGTGTGCAAACCACATCTTTTTTTGTTTTAAAACCTACGACCCCCTATTACACAGGAAGGATGGGAAAACAGAATGTTATTGAAAGAGAGAGATTGCAGAATGCTGTGGTATAGAGGGATCTGGGTACATGAATCACATCACGTTAATAGGTAGCTACTGCGAATGATTGGGAAGGTAGATGGAATGTTGTCCTTTATCGCAAGGGGTAGATAGAGTATAAAAGTCAGGAAGTCTCGCTCCAACTGTACAGGGAGTTGGTGTTTCTGCAGCTGGGGTACTGCAAACAGTTCTGGTCTCCTAACCGTTACTGAAAGATGGATCTACTCGCATCTGAGGCCATTCAGAGAAGGTTCACTGGCCCAGTTCCTAGGGTGAAGGGGAGTTTTTGTCTTATGAGGGAAAAGGTTAAGCAGGTCAGGGTCTGAACCCATTGGAGTTTAGAAGAATGAGACGGGATATTATTGAAACATCTCAGATTCTGAGGGAGGGTGGATTCTGAGAGGATGTTCCCCCGCCCCACCTCGTGGGCGTAATCCAGAACTGGGCAGGAGGGGCACAGTTTCAGAATGAGGGGATCTCCCATTGAAGATGGAGATGAAGAGGAATGTTCTTGGTTTTCCTGTGGAATTCTTTTCCCTCAGCCTGCAATCCAATGAATCTTTTCAAGGCTGAATCAGACAGTGTGTGGGTGCATGCATGTGTGTTAGCGCATGTCACTGTGGGTGTGAGTGTAGCTGGTGCGGGTCTGAATGTTAGTGTGTCTCTGTGCTGCACTGGCAATTGATACAGAGCCTGACTGGGGGTGGCGGGGGAGCGGGGGTCAGTGGTTGATTGGGGTGACGGTGCCTACGTCTCAATCTGTAATAGCCAGTTCACTTTGTAAAGCTTCTAACTGTCTTTGATCTCCCACCAGGAGTCCTGGAGCTAAGACACTTGAAAAATATCAAGAAGATGCGATGGTGAGTATTTGAGACAGAGATTTCCTAACGCATAGTGCCTACCATCAAACACTCCCAGGACAGGTACAGCATGGATTTAGATACAGAGTAAAGCTCCCTCTACACTGTCCCCATCAAATACTCCCAGGGCAGGTACAGCATGGGGTTAGATACAGAGTAAAGCTCACTGTCCTTTATCCCAGGAGGAAAATCTTTTGCTTCATGAGAAGACTGCATCTCTAACCATTCCCAATATGTTCTGAGATTCCCAAACTCCTGCTTCCAGATTTGGTGAAGACAGCCGGAGTTGGATTCAAATTATGCTTGGGATGAGCCTTGATGCAATTACTCTCTGACTGACCCCAGGGTGATGTGAGATGCATGTTGGCATTGAGGGGAAGGGGTTCACTCTGTGGCTGAGGGGCAGAGCAACGCATGTGCCTAACAGTGCTGTGACACTCTGGTTATGATACAGCCTCTGCTTGTAGCGCAATGCCAGGGGAGGTCAAACTAATACTCTCTCTTTCCGGAATACAGGACTCCCACTGCTGCGGATATTTGCTTCACCAAGGAATTCCATTCCAAGTTCTTCAGTTTGGGAAAGTGTGTTCCTGTGATTCGAGGTATGGAACCTACCACAGGGAAATAGAGGTTGGGCTAACATCAGTCAGTTATACAGGGTGCTGGGGTAAGAGAGTGACAGTGTGAGGGAGTTGGATTAACATCAGTAGAGATACAGTAAGTAACACAGGGTGCTGGGGGGAGAGGGATTACTGAGAGTGCAAGGAAGCTGGATTAACATCAACAGAGATGCAGTCAATAACACTGTGCTGATGGGAGAGGGGTTACAGAATGACAGTGTGAGGGAGCTGGATTAACATCAGTAGGGGTACAGATAGATATTAATTGAACAGTGTTGCCCTGCTGCTTTCAATAGTCCCTGTTGTTTCTGTGCTAATCTTCCCTTCCTTAGGTGATGGAGTGTACCAGAGAGGAATGGACTTCCTTCTGGAAAAACTGAACCATGGAGACTGGGTCCACTTTTTCCCGGAAGGTAGGTGATCAGTTCTGTTACTGGACCGGGTATCGGCTGGCATGGAACAGGAAACTCGAGATGTACACAACAAGGGTGACAGTAGTCATGGGTGACTTTAATCACACGAGACTGGGTGAATCAAATTAGCAACAATACTGTGGCAGATGAATTCTGGAGTGTGCTAGATGGGGTGGTATAATGGATCAGTAACCTAGAGACCCAGGGTAATGTGCTGGGATCAAATATCACCTTGGCAGATAGTGGAATTTGAATTCAATTTAAAAAAAAAAATCTGGAATTAAAAAGTCTAATAATGGAGATTAACTCAGATGTTAGAGAGCAACATAGAACATAGAACATAGAACAATACAGCACAGAACAGGCCCTTCGGCCTTCGATGTTGTGCCGACCAAAATAAAAAGCAATGCCCCTCCTAACTAAACCATTCCCTCTCATCCATATACTTATCCACTAACCTCTTAAACGCCACCAAACTTGGCGCATCTACAACAGCTGCAGGCAGGGCATTCCACTCCCTAAGCACTCTTTGAGTAAAGAACCTACCTCTGATATCCGTCCTATAACTCATACCCCTTAATTTAAAGTTGTGTCCCCTCGTGCTAGCTTTCTCCATCCTAGGAAAAAGGCTATCACTGTCCACCCTATCCAAACCTCTAATTATCTTATATGCTTCAATAAGATCCCCCTTAGCCGCCTCCTTTCTAACGAAAACAACCTCAAATCCTTCAACCTCTCTTCATAGGACCTGCCTCCATACCAGGCAACATCCTAGTAAACCTCCTCTGTACCCTCTCCAATGCCTCCACATCTTTCTTATAATGTGGCGACCAGAACTGCACACAATACTCCAAGTGCGGCCGCCATAGAGTTTTGTACAGCTGCAACATGATGCTGCGGCTCCTAAATTCAATCCCCCTACCAATAAAAGCTAAGACTCCATAAGCCTTCTTAACAACTTTATCCACTTGACTGCCTACTTTCAGGGATCTATTGACACATACACCAAGATCCTTCTGTTCCTCAACACTATTAAGAGCCCGACCATTAGCCCTATACTCTACACATTTATTGTTCCTGCCAAAGTGCATTACCTCACACTTTTCCACATTAAACTCCATTTGCCACCTCTCGGCCCAGCTCTGCAACTTGTCCAAGTCACTCTGTAAACTAAAACACCCCTCTTCACTATTTACCACACCACCAACTTTAGTATCATCTGCAAATTTACTGATCCATCCCTCAATACCCTCATCCAGATCATTTATAAAAATTACAAACAGCAGGGGCCCCAAAACAGACCCCTGAGGCATCTGCTGTCCTCACCTGGTCTGGCCTACATGTGCCTCCCTGACCCACAGCAATGTGCATCTGAAATGCATTCACTTCATGGGTAATAAATCCTGCGGAGAGTAGCTCACCTCCTGACTCCCCCCAAAACTGTCCACTGTCTACAAGGCACAAGTCAGGAATGTGATGGAATACTCTTCCACTCACCCTGGATGAGCACAGCCCCAACAACACTCAAAGCTCCACACCATCCTGGATAAAGCAACTCCCTGTTTGATCGACATGCTAACCATCCAATTTCGTCACTCACTCTCCGTTACTAATGCACAGCATAGCAATGTGTACCATCTACAAGATGCATTGCAGTGACTTGCTAAGGCTTCTTCAACAGCGCCACCAAAACCCATCACCATCTGTACTCCTAGAAGGACAAGGGCAGCAGGCGCCATGAGGAACACCCACCACTGCAAGTTCTCCCCTTCCAAGCCCTGTGTGCTCGTGCCCCCCGCCCCCACCCCCCATTCCTTCACAGTGTCTGGGTCAAAATCATGGAACTTCCTTCCTAACAGCAGTGTAGGTATACACGCACTACGTGGAATGGCTTCGGATTCAAGATAGCAGGCAGCTCATCCACCGCCTTCTCAAGGGACAATAAACATCGGCCACACTTCATCTCTTGAAAGAATAAAAAAGAATTGCAACTTCCCCAAAAACACATCCACTCAGAGAGTGATGAGAATAGGGTACTCACTCCCACAGGCTGTGGTGGAAGTGAATGTTATCTCACGCCTGAGACACAGTTCTTATGAGATGTGACAGAGGGAGATGGGTGGAAGTGATCAAACCTCTTAGCATTAAGGGACGGTCTGTCTCTACAGATGGGGCACGTGTTCTGTTTTGGGTCGTTCTGGTAGTGGTAGTATTGCCTTTTAAGTCACTTTCTTATCCCTGCCTTTCCTAGGTAAGGTGAACATGACCCAGGAGTTTGTGAGGCTGAAGTGGGGTGAGTATTATCTTTGAATCATGGGCATTGCTCTCTGACTGACCCCAGGGTGATGTGAGATGCATGTTGGCACTGGGGAGAGGAGGTTCCCTCTGTTGCAGCTGAGCAGCAGAGCAATACATGTGCTTAACAGTGACATACCTGTGGTTATGATACAGCCTCTGATCATAGCGCAATGCCAGGGGAGGTCAAACCAATACTCTCTCTTTCCGGAATGCAGCACTCCCGCTGGGACGGTTTGGAGGATTGCAGGATGGCATTCAGCCCCCCTGGAGTTCGTTACACAGGAACTCTCTTGAATCTATTACATTGGAACAGGAGGTGTCCCATTCAGCCCATCCTGAGCCTGTTACACAGGGACAGGAGGACGCCATTCAGCCCATCCTGAGCCTGTTACACAGGAACAAGAGGAGGCCCATTCAGCCCCTGAAACCTGTTAGACGAGTAATAGGACATAGGATGGGGCAGATACCAGTAATCCAGAAACTCAAGGTAATGCTGTGGGGAGCTAGGTTCGAATCCCACCTGACAGTTGGTGAAATTTGAATTCAGTAAAAAAGATTTGGAATCAAGAGTCTAGCAATGATATCGATGACTATCGTGAAAAAAGCCATCTGGTTCATTAATATCCCTCGTAAGGAAAGGAATTCTGCTGTCCTCATCCCGGTCTGGCTTAGAAATTACTCCAGATCACCCACACACAGCCGAACTAGTCACTCAATTCAATGGGAGGGCAACTAGGGGTGGACAACAATTGCTGGCCCAGTCAGCAATACAGATGTCAGCATTGATGAACATAACAATGGGTATTATTGTGTTCTTGTTCCTATAGGTATTGGGCGGCTCATTTCAGAATGTGCCCTGAATCCTATAATCCTGCCACTCTGGCATGTCGGTGAGTCAGGGCTGGGGCTGGGGAGCGGTGCACAGCGACTGGACTAGGGAAATTAACTGGGAAGGGGGGGTGGGTAATACAGATACCCCCTACATTATTGCCCTACAGATTTGCTGCAGACATTAAGCGAGAAGGTGGGGTATCCTGGGATGTGCCAGCTTTCAGCCACTTTGCTCACTCAATTGCTCACGTGCACACACACACAAACTCACACTCAAAGTGGGAATGCTATCCTATTGGAGGGTCGGTGCTGAGGGAGCGCCGCGCTGTGGGAGGGTCAGTGCCGAGTAAATTGTTGAGTAAGTGGAGTGTGTGATGGAGAGCGGTGAGGTTTATGGAATGGTGAGGGAGTTCACGTTGAAGATGGAAATTGTATGTACCTAACACTCATCTCCTCTTGATATCTCTCAGGTATGAGTGAGGTGCTCCCTAACACTCCCCCATACTACCCTCGCATGGGGAAGGTGAGTGATATCCCCTCTGCTCAGCTTTTGCAATTCCCTGGATTCTCCCACGTTGTTTCTTCCACACAACCTCTCCCAAACACCCGCTTCCCACCACCCCTGCTCACTCTCTGCAATTCAGCTTGGTGCTTATGTATGTTCACCTCTGCTCAGTTGTCAGGCACTTTTACCCTTTTACACTCTTCATAGTATTGGCCAGACAGACATCCCAAATCGAAAAGTTATATGTATTAAAAATAATTAATTAGTTGCCAGGCATGCTGCTGGTCAGGTCCTGCATTTATCGCTCACACTTGGTGCCCTTTGAGAAGGTGGTGGGTGAGACATTATTTGAACCACCACAGTCTTGTACGCTGTGGATAGTAGGAGTGCTGTTAGGGAGCCTTCTGATCCCAGTGAAGAAATGGCTGATGTATTTCCAAGTCGGGATGGTGTGTGTGGTGGGGGAAGCTCGGAGACGGGAACTTGCAGGTGGTGGGTGTTCCCCGTAGCGTCTGCTGCCCTTGTCCTTCGAGTGGGTAGAGGTGGTGGATTCGGCGCTGTCGAAGGAGCCTTGATGAATTACTGCAGTGCATCTTATAGAAGGTACACCCAGCTGCCGCTGTGTGTTGGTGGACAGGATCCATAATTCGCTGGGCCAGGGATGGACTACCCCTCCCCCCACCCACCCCAAGTTACTGTACATTCCCCAAGGGCCGAGTGTGTGGCAGTGGCTAGGTGCTGCGTGGTCTCCGAGCTCCCCTACCCCCACCGTGTTCAGATTGCTGCTGTTCGAACATTGGCACACTCAGTGGGGCAGAGGTTATTGGTTAATCAGTGTGGATAGGAGGTGGTTTGTCAGAGGTGGGGGGGTGGCAGTGGTCAGTATCCCATTCTTCCACTTTGGAAGCAGCAGCAGGAATTTGAACCTGAACTTGTCCTTTTTCTTCTCTCTGACAGCGGATCACTGTGTATGTGGGAAAGCCCTTCACCATGGAGAAGATGCTGGCCAGCTTGAGGTCTGATAACCGATCACCGGTGAGTAAATGTTTCAGTCCCATGTGAGACAGCAAAATGTTGGACCATGATGTTACTACAGGAATCATGCTCTGCTGTAGCCACACCCTTTCCTTCCTCCCTTGCTCTCCTCGGCATTCTCATTACCCCCACCCTTCCTCGCATCGCTTCCTCCCCTTTCTTCCCTCTCCCCACCCTCTGCCCCCTTCCCCTTCTCTCTCCCCTTCCTTCCCTTTCTCCCCCTTCCTCCTCCTCCTGTACTTCTGCCCACTCTCTGCCCCTCCATCCTCTACCCCTTCTTCCCTTTCTCCTTCCTCCCCATCCTGATGGAGGCAGAGACCCTAAACTCTTTTAAAAGGTACCTGGATCTGCACCATACAAACTCTAAGATATGGGGCAATGGGCCAGGTGCAGGAAGGTGGAATTAAAAAGGATAAACTGGGTGTCCTCAGGCTAATATGGATAAGATAGGCCTAAAAGTCCCCTTCTGTGCGGTATCATTTCTATGACAGGTTCTTCTTTTCCTTAAGAGTCTTTCCTCCTCATTGGGATGTATTTCTAATGAGAGTCACGAATTCTCTCCCTAAATGTCTTACCTGCTAATCTATATGGCCAGTCCACATTGCCAATTCCTTTGTAATTCTCGCTACTTTAAATTTAACATTGATAATTCAGTCCCACACTTCTCCCACTCGAAATGAATATTCAATTCTGTTATACCGTGATTATTACTGCTGAGGAGATCCTTTAAGCTTGAGATCATTTAGCAATACTACACATGACCAGATGCAAAACAGCCTGATCCCCAGATGGCTCTGTGATCATATTATTCTGAGAAGCTATCCCAAATGCACTTTCTGAATTCATTCCCTTCAGAGGGAGGGGCTGAATGGCCTCTGTCTGTTCTGGTATAACAGGCTTGAGGGAGGGACTGAATGGTCTTCTGTCCGTATGTAACAGGCTCGAGAAAAGGGGTTGAATGGGCCTCCTCCTATTCCTGTGTCACGGCCTGGAGAGTGGGGGAGCTGAAAAGCCTCTTCCTGTTCCTGCACATGTGTGTGTGGGCGGGCAGTCACCTCCCTCACTCCTGCTGATTCTGATCTTCGTTTTCCTTGTCAAACCCAGATGGAGATGCGCAAAGCGGTGACGGACTTCATTCAGAACGAGATGTGGTTGCTGAAGGCTCGGGCGGAGGCGATGCACCAGCGGTACCACCAATCCCGGCAGTTGGGGAGACCCTAGCGAAGAGGATGATGAGGGGCCGGTGAGGACCGGAACGGAAGAGACTGAGCTGGCACTCACTCCTTCTGAGTTGCGCTTTCAAGCAGAGCCCATCCTGGGCTGCTGCATCGTTCTTCGCGCTGCATGACCGTGCCAACTGCTTCGAGACCGACCGGCTGGTGTCTCCAAGGACCAAGCTGAAACCCTCAGGAACGCAAGATGGGCTGACCGCTTCTACCTGATCCACCTAATCCCAATGGCCACCCCTCGCCTCCCCCACCCATAGCCCCGTGCGTTGCGACTGGATACCAATCATTGCATGGTAACACAGGCACCTCCTATATAATCATGTACAATTGAATCTCCTCCATCATATCAACAAAGCACTACCCTTGGTTTCGACACAGACCTCCCCAAGACCTCGACACAAAGCCCCTCCACGGCCCCTCCGGATGTTGACGCAGAGCCTCATTCCCCCCCCCCCCCCCCCCCCCCAAATGGACCTTGACACAGAGCAAAAAAAAATACTTCCCCATTGCATTAACGCATCCCCAGTGCTGTTGTCATGTCCCACTCTGCACATGATTTTCTGTTGTACTGGGTGACACAAAATCTCGCCTGAAACAGACTGTTGAAAATGCATGAGAGTAGGGGTTCCTGTCCCTGAAAGTCTGATGTAAAGATGCCGGCGTTGGATTGGGGTGGTAAGAACTCAGTAAGAATTTAGCAACACCAATTTTTAATCCAACCGATTTATTTGATAGTAAAATTGCGAGCTTTCAATCAAATAAATCGGTTGGATTAAAAATTGGTGTTGCTAAATTCTTACTGAGTTCTTACCTGAAAGTCTGCTCAGACCTACTGTCCCAGTGAAGCAGCTTCAACTTAAATCACGAGCTTTTTAAACAAAAATTCAATATATTTTCGATAAAAAGACACTGCCATCTTGTGTGCTGTTCAGGTGACTTGTGTTCAGTTCCAGTCCCCGCACCTCGAAGGAGTGGGGACAGGGGGAGGGCAGGGGATGATGGTGGGTGCGGAGAGATAGGCAGCGGAGAGACTGCAACGCAGATTTCCCCAGAACCACCCTGGTGCTGAAAGGGTTAAATTCTGAGGGCAAGTCACACAAACCAGGCTTGTCTTCTCTCAAATGTTGAAAGTTTGAGGAGGTTAATTTGACTGGGGGGGGTGGGGTTTACGATGTTTTGTTGGTATACCGAGGTGACCAGTACTGTCAAGAATCTCAGACAATACAAGACTCACAAAGCCTGTGTTTATGAACTGAAGATGTAGTTTTATTAAACCAGCAACTATTAGGAGATTATGAGAGGCTCAAGTCACCTCTTGGGTGAAATAGATTGACCTCTCAGAATAAATCTGACCTTTACAATTGTAAACAGAACAATTGTAGGTTTTCTTATCAATCATTAAAGACTTATATTACCTTAAAATCAATCATTGTTAAATATACACACATCAGTAATAATCCCTGTCGTGCACCTCAGCCAATTGCATCTCACTATCCAGCATAATGATATTTCATTTGTCCTTGAAATTCAGATGCTAATTCCCATCTTGGCTAAGATCACTTGCCCAGTGCCAGTTACCCTAGATGCTTACTATAGGGGTCAAAGTGAATGTTCCCAAACTGGATAGGCACATGATCTCGTGTCTGGACGTTGAATACACCTATTTATAATATTCCTGCAGAAGAAATTTTCTGATATGAATTTTGCTATCTACAAGATTCCCAGGACTTTAGTTCTGAACTATTTGCCTTTGCCATCACACCTTGTGGTAATTTGCCTTTGACTGAAGTAAGCAATGATTTCGTGCAATACTTAAAACACATATGAAATATCAATATGTAAGTTTTAAATCGTAATTACTTGTTTAATTCTCTTTCTACGTTCACAAGTGTGTGACCTATTCTCCCATCAACTTACAATCTTGTTTTAAAAACCGTTTTATTCTTTGCCAGTAATTCTGTCTGTGTCTTCATGCCTACTGTCTAAAAACCTTATTGATTCTAAATTTCCCACATCAGGATTTGATTGGGTTGATAAGAGAGAAACAGTTTTGTCTAGTGGGGATGGGTATGCTCCAGAAAAAGACGGGAGAAAACTTAAGATGGATGTCGGGCCATTTGGAGGGGATGTCAGGAAGCACTTCCCCACACATAAGTAAGGAGGTGTGGAATTAAGGGTTACTGAACAGAAGCAGGTAATTGTGAAGATAGAGATCAGCCCTGGTTTGGTTGAATGGAGAAATATGCTTGAGGAGCTGATTGGCCTTCTCCTCTTCCTGTGTAACAGGCTTGAGGGGCTGAATAGCCTCCTGTTCCCATTTAACAGCTCAAGAAGGGCTGAATGGCCTCCTCCTGTTCCTGTGTAATGGGTTTTGCTCTCGTTTGAAGGCCCATATGAGATATCATACCTTCAATGGGTGCTGGAGTATCGTGCAGCCATTCCTCATGCAGGGTTCTGGCTGGTAGGTGTCAGCGGGCAATTTGACTGCAGAAGTCATCACACTGGAGCTGAATCCTGCCCTCACCTCACTGTCTGACCCTCCACACATGCAATCCATGCTGGCAAATTAATATACAAGATAACTTACTGCCCTTTGCCTCTCTTTTAACAATGGGTCAGGCAACATCTGTTAGGAGAGAGTGCAAATTGTAGTTAATGTTCCAGAGTGACCCACTTCACTCTAATCAGAATGGAGCAAGGTCTGATGGTGCAACAGGAACAATAGCTGATAAAGCAGGAGAGAAGGTGTGATGGAGATTGGAGAGAGGGAAGCTTAGACAAGGGACGGAGGTGACATTGACAAGACAATAGGAGATACTGACAGGGTGAGCAGAAGATGGGGACAGAGGTGGTGTGAATGGCTGCAGAACCATCACCCTCAGCTGCTCTGTCCAAATGGGTGGGGGGGCAATACCAAAGTAGAGTGTCCAAACCGAAATTGTTGAGTCCAGAAGGCTGTGATGTACTTCACTGAAAGCACGCCCTCAACACTGAATCTCCGACAGTGCAGCACTGCCACTCAGTACTCACCCGCAGTGCGGCACTAACCTTCCCAATGAACCTGCAGACAAAAACAAGCCTGTCCCTAATATCTCACTTACGAGGCTCTGTGTTAAATTCTGTCTGATCAATAATCCTGTCAAGAGCCTCAGGGCTGTTTCAACGCGGTAAAGGTGCTAGAGAAATTCAGGCATTGTTCCCTCCCATGAGAAAGCCCCAGTGGCTCCAGTCTCCAGGATGGAATGAAGGCATGAATCTTCAAATACACTGTTGTCTTGCTGGGAAACATAGGAGAGGAGATCCGCCCTTGTAACACAAGAAGAAGGCGCTAGTTCCACAAACCTGTCTCACCATTCAATGTGATCGTGGCTGATCTATGCCGACCTCAGCTCTTTTCCTGTCTGTTCCTTCCTCGAATGTTTCTCCACCTTCACTTTAAAGACTGCTAATGTTCCAGCCTCCACCACCCTTTGAGCAGAGCATTCTAGAGCTTCACCACCCACTGCGAGCAGTTTCAACAGCATTCTTGAACATGGGCTTGTAGCTGTTAGCCAGTCCCAGGAGGGAGAGAGCCTTTGAATACCAGGACTTATAGTCATTTGATTTTGATTTGATTTATTATTGTGACATGTATTAACATACAGTAAAAAGTATTGTTTCTTGCACGCTATACAGATAAAATATACCATTCATGGAGAAGGAGAGCGTGCAGAATGTAGTGATACAGTCATAGCTAGGATGTAGAGAAAGATCAACAATGCAAGGTAGGTCCATTCAAAAGTTTGATGGCAGCAGGAATGAAGCTGATCTTGTCGGTTAGTGCACGACCTCAGACTTTTGCATTTTTTTCCCAAAGGAAGAAGTTGGAATAGAGAATGTCTGGGGTACATTGCGTCCTTAGTTATGCTGGCTGCTTTGCTGAGGCAGCAGACAGTGTAGACAAAGTCAATGGCCAGGAGGCTGGTTTGCGTGATGCATTGGGATACATTCACAATCTTTTGTAGTTCCTTGTGGTCTTGGGGCAGAGGAGGAGCCACATGGGGAAAGCTGTGATACAACCAGAAAGAATGCTTTCTATGGTACATCTGTAAAAGTTGGTGAGAATCGTAAGTGATATGCCAAATTCCCTTAGACTCCTGAGAAAGTAGAGATGTTGGTGGGCTTTCTTAATTATAGTATTGGCATGGGAGCAGGGGTGGGGGGGTGGGGACAGGTCAGGTTATTGGTCACCTGAGCATCTAAAAACTCAAATGGGCAGTGTAGATGCTCACGCTCCTTTACGTAGTAAAAATATGGACTGAGAACAGCGAGCACCTAAAAAGCATCGGCCAGGCTGCAGGACTGTAACACGTAGGGACAGGAGGCAATTCGGTCCATTATGTCTGCTGTGCTAACTCTGTATCATGGCTGGCCACCCCATGGTAAATGTGCAGGGTACGTGTATAAGGTGGGATGGGATTGGGCCTGCTGTTTTGGAAAGTTGGTGCAGACCTGAGGGGCCAAAAGTCCTCCTCCTATATTATAGGAATTCTGTGCATATTCATCGTGTTTTTCCCAAAAAAAAGAGGCTCTTCGGCCCATTGCGTCTGCATCAACTACCGATCCATTTTAATCCCATTTCCTAGCATTTGTGGCTCATAAGATGTGACGTTTCCAAGCGCGAAAACACACGATTGGCTGGGGAATTGTGCGAGAGGACTCCAGTGTTGGTGAAAGGCGCTATATTAACGTCAATGTTTTTTTAAATTAGAATTTTTTTGGGGGGCCGGGAGTGGGAATCGAACCCGCGGCTCGGAGGGATTCTGGCCCCGCCCGGCGGGTGGGGTTTGAGGGCGTGGCTCACCGCTGGGGAAGGCGGTGGACTAATCGGTGAGGCAGCTGGCCAGCAGCGTTACGTCACATGTTGTGGATGGGGCGGGAAAAGCGATGGCAACCGATCCCACCAATCAGAAGCGGGCGAGCAATGAACGTGTGGACGCCCGTCGTCACCACGGCAACACGCATCTGACGTGCTGGATGGACACGGGGGGAGGAGCGGCGACTGGACAGACACACACATGGGCGGGGTCAGGGTGTTTAACCAATCAAGAGGCGAGAACTGTGCAGAAACGAATCACGTGGGGAAAGGGAAGTGAATGACATCCCTCCCTGGCCAATGAAAGGAGAGGAGTGTCACGAGACCCTCACGTGATTAGTAGGTTGCTAATGGGCGAGGAGAGGAACCACGTGATAGACAGCGGGAGGCCCGCCGGATTCCATTGGTCAGTCGAAGCAGATTGGACGGCATTCACAATGAGCTTCCTAGAGGGGCGGGAGAAGTTTGAGTGACATATCTGTTCACCAATCGAAGGCAGGAGCAGCTCAGGTGGTCGTCATGTGATTGGGAAGCGTAGGCAGGAGTGGTAGGCGGGACTCCGGGGATTCTGACCAATGGACAAGTGGGTTCTTGCCTGATTGACAGGGTTGGGGAACCAGGAGCATGCGCAGTGGTGGCGCCGGTGGAGGACAGTAATTGACAAAATGGCGGCGGGTGCTTGTTTGCTGGTGGCCGCTCTGTGGGCAGCGCTGGGTCGGGGGAGAGGTACAGACCAGGTCCCTGTATTGGCCTGGTCCACCCAGAGGTGAGTGAAGAGTAAAACTCCCTCTACGCTGTCCCCCATCAAACACTCCCAGGACAGATACAGCACGGGGTTAGATACAGAGTAAAGCTCCCTCTACACTGTCCCCCATCAAACATTCCCAGGACAGGTACAGCACAGGGTTAGATACAGAGTAAAGCTCCCTCTACACTGTCCCCCATCAAACACTCCCAGGACAGGTACAGCACGGGGTTAGATACAGAGTAAAGCTCCCTCTACACTGTCCCCCATCAAACACTCCCAGGACAGGTACAGCACAGGTTAGATACAGAGTAAAGCTCCCTCTACACTGTCCCCCATCAAACACTCCCAGGACAGGTACAGCACAGGGTTAGATACAGAGTAAAGCTCCCTCTACACTGTCCCCCATCAAACACTCCCAGGACAGGTACAGCACGGGGTTAGATACAGAGTAAAGCTCCCTCTACACTGTCCCCCATCAAACACTCCCAGGACAGGGACAGCACGGGGTTAGATACAGAGTAAAGCTCCCTCTACACTGTCCCCCATCAAACATGGTAAGAAGTCTGACAACATCAGGTGAACCTGGCAAAGAGGGTAACCTTGAAAGCTTGTGAGTTTACTATTAAATAAATTGGTTGCACTTAAACCTGCTGTCAGACTTCTTACTGTGTTTACCTCAGTCCAATGCTGGCATCTCTACATCATGCCCATCAAACATATCCAGGCCAGGTAGAGTAGAAGATTAAACTCTCTGCACCCTGCCTCCCTTCCCTGTTAAGTTGTGCTGCTCCCAGTTCTTTATTTGGGGAAAGCTGCCAATGTCACAGAATCATAGAATCTCTACAGTGCAGTAGGAGGCAATTTGGCCCATCGAGTCTGCATCAACTAGACCCTATCCCCATAACCCTGTGCATTTACCCTGCTAATCCTCCTGACATTAAGGGACAATTTGTCATGGCCAATCCACCTAACCTGCACATCTTTGTACTGTGGGAGGAAACGGGAACAGCTGGAGGAAACCCATGCAAACATGAGGATAATATGTAGACTCCACACAGACAGTGACCCAAGCTGGGAATCAAACCAGTGACCCAAGCTGGGAATCAAACCTGTGCCCCTGATGCAGTGAGACAGTACTGCTAACCACTGTGCTGCCCTGTGACACGCTTGCAAATGGATCTGAAATATCATCATGCTGAGCTTCAGTGAACAAAGAACAAAACAGCAAGGGAAACAGGCCCTTCGGCCCAACGAGCCCGCGCTGCCACCCCGATGTTCCCACCTCTACGTGATCCCTGCCTATGTTTATAGACCTATGGATTAAAAACCAAATTTGAGACAATTTAGGGAGAATTTGTTTTGCCGATTAGCCTAAGAGCACATCTTTGGGATGTGGGAGGAAACCGGAGCTCCTGGAGAAAACCCATGCAAGCACGGGGAGAATGCACAAACTCCCACGGACACAGGCCCAAATCCACGTATCTGTACAGCACAGCGATAGTCACTGAGCTGTTGTGTTGCCCATCAAATGGTCCAGGTCAAGCGTACACTAACAACGTGAAACACTAGGATACTCTCAAAAAATCTTCTCACGACCCATCTAGTGTGTGCCCCTTGTTAGACAACAAGGTAGACCAAAGCACCTGTAGGATAAAAACAAGTACATCAATATTATCATCTATTTACACACTTCCCAGAGACTCCCAAGGCTCTTGATCCCTGTTTTAAATCAGTTTCCTATACCCCTCTATTCCCACTCTGTTCATGTGCCCATCTAAGTATTTCTTAAATAACTCCAGAGTACCTGCCTCCACCACTTGGCAGCGCATTCCATACCTCCACCACCCTCTGTGCGAAAAACTCCCTCTAGCATCCAAATTATACCTTACACCCCCCCTCACCCTAAGCTCATGACCCCTCGTGCTATTCGAGTCCATCCTAAGAAAAAGCTTAACCCTGCAAATGCTGTCTGACCCTGAGCTGTTTGTTTCTGTGATGTGTGTGTGTATGGGAGAGCAGGACAGTCTGTTAAGTCTCGCACTGACTTCTCAGTTGCTCAATCCTGTACTTTTTCCTCTAAGGCTTTTGCAGCTGTCAAATGTGTTTCAGTTCCTCAACAGGCTGTCCGATTCCTGGTCTCAGTTCCTCATTTGTGGCGTATCCAGCTAATCTATGGCAATAGCACCTTTAACCTCATCAAATGCCCCCACGGCACTTCACATGTAAATTGGATACTGTAACTAGGCTCGGTTGCTGTGGGCAAAGAGTTTGGGACGGGAGCCTGAAATAATGGTTTCTGTTTTCCTGATATTTCGAGGGAAATTGTTCCTTGTCCAGTTCTAGATGTCAGATAGAATCGTAGAATTCCTACAATGCAAAAGGAGGCATTGAGCTGTAACCCCACCCATGCCCTATCCCTGTAACCCCACGGATTTATCTATTAGTCCTCCTGATACTAAGGGGCAATTTAGCATGGCCAAGCCACCTAACCCTCACTTCTTTGGACTGTGGAAGAAACCCACACAGATACGGGGCAAATGTGCAAACTCCATACAGACAACAACACAAGCTGGGAATTGAACGTTGTAGCCAGTGCTGTGTGGCAACAGTGCTGCCAACTTTCACTGTGCTGATGGATAATTTTGGGACAGTGAAGTGGGGTTGGGGGTGTGATGGAGCTGGGTACCTTCTGTTTATTTGTGAAAATTTAATTTGATTTACCATTGTCACATGTATTAACATACAGTGAAAAGAATTTTCTTGCGTGCTATACAGACAAAGCATACTGTTCACAGAGAAGAGAAAGAGAGGGAGCAGAATGAAGTGTGTTAGTCATAGCTAGGGTGTAGAGAAAAATTAACTTAATGTGAGGTCCATTCATCAGTCTTGATGGCAGCAGGGAAGAAGCTATTCTTGAGTTGGTTGGTACGTGACCTCAGACTTTTGTATCTTTCTTCTGGAAGGAGATGGAAGAGAGAATGTCTGGGGCATGTGGCATCTTTAGTTATGCTGGCTGCTTTGCCGAGGCAGCGGGAAATGTAGACAGAGTCAATAGGAAGTTGGTTTGCGTGATGTATTGGGCTACATTCTTGCCTTTTGTAGTTCCCTGCTTCCTGCGGTCCTTTAATTCCGGTAATGCTATACTTTGGAATAATGTCTCTCAGGCCTTTAGCGATGATGCGCTGTGTTGCATATTTGTCTGAACTCTTTTTCTCGTGTGTATTTGTTCCCAGCTCCCTCTGGCGTGCTCAGGACACTCCAAATGAAGGTCACATCCTCTCCGCTGCACAGCTCTCCTCCTACCTGAACCCAGCTCTGGACAAAGGGCCCAAGACTGTGGTCCTTTTTCTGCAGGATAAGGTAAGGTAGCTGGCAGACCTCAGCCAGCCTGCAGAGATTTCAAATCGCCAGCTCCGTTTTGAACTGCTGACTGATTTCCTTCTCTTTCTGTTCCCAGCTCAGTGTCGATGATTTCACCGTGTACGGAGACGCATACGGCAGCAAACAGGAAAACGCCTTCCCTAACCTGCAGGTACCAGCTTCTTCTTCAATCTTTGTTTTACCCCTTCCCAGTCCTGAATGCCCGCTCCTGATACCCCCACATTCCTGAACGTGACACATGTGGCTGATGGTAACCTGGAAATGTCTTGGTGACACATTTACAACTGTTTAAACGTGACAACAATCCTGAATTATATTGTGGTATAAAACACACAGTTGCAGATGGGTCTGTCACTGTATAACACTGGGGTACAGTACTGGTGGGGACAGGTCTGTCATTGTATAACACTGGGGTACAGTACTGGTGGGGACAGGTCTGTCATTGTATAACACTGGGGTACAGTACTGGTGGGCACAGGTCTGTCGCTGTATAATACTGGGGTACAGTAGTGGTGGGCACAGGTCTGTCGCTGTATCACACGGGTACAGTACTGGTGGGCATGGGTCTGCTGTATAATACTGGGGTACAGTACTGGTGGGCACAGGTCTGTCGCTGTATCACACGGGTACAGTACTGGTGGGCATGGGTCTGCTGTATAATACTGGGGTACAGTACTGGTGGGCATGGGTCTGTTGCTGTATAATACTGGGGTACAGTACTGGTGGCATGGGTCTGTCGCTGTATAATACTGGGGTACAGTACTGGTGGGCCAGTCTGTCGCTGTATAACACTGGGGTACAGTACTGGTGGGCATGGGTCTGTCGCTGTATAACACTGGGGTACAGTACTGGTGGGGACGGGTCTGTCGCTGTATAACACTGGGGTACAGTACTGGTGGGGACGCGGTCTGTCGCTGTATAACACTGGGGTACAGTACTGGTGGGGACGGGTCTGTCGCTGTATAACACTGGGGTACAGTACTGGTGGGGACGGGTCTGTTGCTGTATAACACTGGGGTACAGTACTGGTGGGGACGGGGTCTGTCGCTGTATAACACCGGGGTACAGTACTGGTGGTTAATTTTTGTTGGGGTATTTATTTTGTTTCTACATCACTTACATGATTTGAAGTATTTTCATCCTCTCTCTTTCTCTGTCTCTCGAGTGCAGAATGCATTGGAGAGCTCCCCCTCCTCGCTGGTTCTGCCATCAGTCGACTGGCATGCCACCAGCTCGCTGCTCTCAACGCTCCAGGAACAGACTGGCAGGAGTCCCCTGTACGTCCACCAGTTGACCATCCGTGAGCTGCGTCTCAATGCCAGTGTGCCCTCCCTGCTTGTTGTCCGCCTGCCATACACATCCAGGTAGGGACTGCCCTCTTCCACCACCTTCCTTCGGGGGAAAAAGTCTGAGGTCACGTACCAACCAACTCAAGAATAGCTTCTTCCCTGCTGCTGTCAGACTTTTGAATGAGCTTACCTTGCAATAAATTGATCTTTTTCTATATCCTAACTAACTGTAACACTACATTCTGTACTCTCAAGTGTGCAAGAAACAATACTTGTCGTTGTATACCAAGACGCGTGACAATAATAAATCACATCAAAAACATTGAGGGTGCACCACGCTGTCGGGTGGATGGGTTGTTGCTGAGACAGTGCCACGTTTTTGGGGGAGGTGAGGGGGATGGGAATGTGTGATCCAGTTGCGAAGCAGTATCCGTGTTGAAAGGGGAGAATTGTGTAGTTGGATTGGTCTCAGTCTTTGGGTATATTTTTAACTGTTTGTTCTTGTTCCTTTTCTCAGTTCTATCCTGATGCCTGTGAAGGAGGCTCTTTCTGGCAATGGTGAGTAGCTCAGTGTTGGTGTTCTTGGCCAAGTCACCAGCCTCTTCCCACAGGAGAAGGCAGTATGTGCCCCTAAATCATTGAAGATGAGATGAGAGGGTGATTTGTACTGATAATGTATATGGTATCTTGGCCTTTCCTCTGGAGTTATAGTCCTTCCCTACCCACGCCACTGTTGGTGGTGGCAGGAATATCGATGGTGGGTGGTGAGCACAGAGCTGCTTTGTCCCAGATGGTATCGAGCTTCTCGCGTGTTGTCGGAGCCGCAGTCATTCAGGCAAGTGGGAGAGTATTCCATCACACTCCTGACTTGCGCCTTGTAGATGGCGGACAGGCTTTGTGGGGAGTCAGGAGGTGAATTACTCTCCGCAGGATTCCCAGCCTCCGACCTGCTCCAGGAGCCACAGTATTTATATGGCTGTGTCCAGTTCAGTTTCTGGACAATGGTAATCCCCAGGATGTTGATAGTGGGGGGGATTTGGCAATGGGAATGTCATTGAATGTCAAGTGGAGATGGTTAGATCGTCTCTTGTTGGAGATGGGCATTGCCTGGTACTTGTGAGGAGAAAATGTTACTTGATTGGCATTAACGTGATTCAGTGGGTGATGTGCGTATGTGTGAGAATTTATACCTCTGCTCTTCTCCAGATAACATTATCGGACAAGTGTTGGAGACCCTGAAGACGGAAGCAGTCCCTTTCCTCGCTATCCTCACTGCATCGCGACCATCAAGGGTGAGCTCCCCATAACATTTAAAATTAACTGAAGCCTGCAGACCTTCCCAATCAGAAATCTGTGTATCTCACTCTTGAACGTATTCAGTGGGCCGCAGCCACTGCTGCTGTCTGGGGTGGAAATTCCATAGACTGATGATCCTTGGAGAATTCCTCCTCATCTTCCTCTTCAGTGGGAGACTCCCTCGTTCTGAGACTGTGTTTGTTTTTTTTCTTCCCCCCCCCACCCCGCCCCGTCCTCTCAGCATCCACCCTGTCAAACATTCCACCCCCCCACCTCCAGAATCTCAGATGTTTCAATAAGATCCCCTCTTATTCTTCTAAACTCCAATGGGTTCAGGCTCCGACCTGCTCAACCTTTTCTCCATAAGACAGAAACCCTCTCTTCACTCCAGGAATCAGCCTAGTGAACCTCCTCTGAAAAGTCTCCTATGTGAGTATATCATGGGAGTAAAGGTGAGGAGACCAGAACTGTTCATGGTACTGCAACCATAGAAACACCAACTCCCTGTGCAGCTGGAGCGAGACTTGTTGAACTTTACGCTCCGTCTCTTTATTGCCTGTTGATTAATGAGACGTTTCCTCTCCACAGATTGTCCGGGAGGGTCCCACCATCTTGCAGGGTCCCAGCCGGCAGCTCCTGGCCAAGGAAGAGAAGGAACCATACCCTCCACTGGCCTACAACGCCACCGCCGGCAGGCCGTGTATCCTGTTCTGGGCCGCCAGGATCCAGCTCTCCAAAGGGTCTGAACTTGTGGACTTGACCAATCGAACCTTCGGCGAGGGTGCCAGTGTCAACATCGGCACCTCCACCTGCTCCAATGACACGGCAAAGTAGGTCAAAGAAGCCCTGTGACTGCTGGCTTTCTGAACTCCCCTGTCTTACTGCCAGTCAACCCCCCGCCCAAACCTCTTTCACAGGAACAGGAGGAGGCCAACCAGCCCCCTTCGAGCCTGTTACACAGGAACAGGGGGAGGCCATTCAGCCCTTCTCAAGTTTGTTACTTAGTGCACTTAACATCTGATTGGGAGATTGACCCACATTTGCTATGCTTGGGGAGGGGAAAGGGAGGGAGGGCAGTAAGTGGGGAGCGCTGGGGGAGTGTGGGAGTAGTGTTGCAGTGCTCTGCAATGGTGAAATGGGACAGTGGTTAATTGGCCTGGGTTAGAGGAATGGCCATGTTGGAGATACACGGGTGTTTCTGTTAGTGGGATTGGGGGGCTCGCTCTGTTTGGATGGTAACTGATGACCGAATGTTGACATCTCTCTACTGAAACCTCCATTGTAAAAGTGCAGACCTGTCCGGTCAAGATAAGAGCTGTGGTTGTGCTGCCTTCTGCAGTCCACTATCCACATCCTGTCCCAGCCCTTTGCGGTGAGGGCATGCACAGGTGGGGTTTCTGCTTTCAGAAGTGGGGTAGATGATTTGGAGAGGGGATTTGACCATCGTTGGTTGGAATATTCTAACTCGCTGCTGTTTGCTTTGTCTCCAACAGTCTGGTTCTCGAATATAACAAAGTGGAATCTCTCGGGGCCCTGAGAATTGTGTAAGTATCACTGACCAAAACAGGAAGGAAACATCCCTTTAGCTTCAATACCTCCACCCTGCGCAGAGACTAGTGCCACTCACGGCCTCCAGCCCTCCCCATTACCCTGCACGTAGACTAGTGTCCCTCCACTACCCTCCAGCCTCCCCCACCCTGCGCAGAGACTAGTGTCCCTCCAGCACCCCCACCCTGCGCAGAGACTAGTGTCCCCACAGCCCTCCAGCAACCCCTCCTCCAACTTTGGCCTCTTGCCAACTTTGGTTTGGACCCCACAATCTCAGGATTTGCCTCATCTCTGCACTCCCTTAAATATCTCTGAACCTCTGCTAATGCATTGTGGGGTAACAGGAACAGGGAGGACATTCAGCCCCAGCATCCCTCATCCCTGAAAGGCTGTTACACAGGAACAGGAGGAGGCCATTCAGCCCCTCTCTCGAGCCTGTTACACAGCAAGAGGAGGAGGTCATTCAGCCCGTTCTCGAACTTATTACACAGGAACAGGAGGAGGCCCGTTCAGCCTATTGCCCCCGTCTAATAAAATCATATCCAATCTGTGACCCCCTTCTCATAAACTTTAATATATTTGGGTATTGGAAATCTCTCAATCTTGGAGATTTAACATTAACATTAACTGACCCAGCAGTTTCTGGGAGAGAATTCTAAACCCCCCCCCCCCCCCCCCCCCCCCCCCCCCCACCACCACCACCACCTCTGTGTCAACATGTTTCTTCACTTCAATCTGGAAAGCTCAGCTTCATTTTTAGACACACACACCAATGACTCTCCCCAAACTAGTGAGAAACAGTTTCTGTCTCTCTCTTTCAACTGTACCTGATTATTTCAAACTTCCATCAAATCACCCCACCCCAACCTTCTAAATTCCCGGGAACACAAACCTGAGTTTGTCTTTAATCTCCTCGCATTTAACCCCTGGGCAGTATTCTGTTAAATTCATACTGAACTCCTCTCCCAAGGTCAGTATAGCCCTTCCTGAGGTGTGGGGTCTGGAATATTCTGTTCCTGCACCCTCTCCAACTATAACTGCTTCCCCACAGGCTCACAATCCTAAATGACCTATCATGCACATACGTGTGGTTTGACCCTGTATATGTGATGTCCCCCCCCCCCCCCCCCCCCCCCCTGCCATTTCACTCTTGGAAGCATTTCCTGTTCATTTTAAGGTGAGTTAGTTACCTGCCAGTCAAAGCTATTGCAGAGAAAATGAAATGCATTTGTTGTATTGACACTTGGGCAAAGACAAGGATGCCAAATTTCAAAGGGAGCAGCAATTTCTAACTACATCCTGGAAAGCAGAGGATGCTGATTGGTTGGCAATTCGATTCGATGCTGCATTGGTTGTGCCATTGCCATGGAGAATCGGGGGGCCAGCATGCTGGCCAATTGTCACCCTAATCTCACGCAGTGGAAATTGTTGCTCTCTGAAATTTGGCATTCTGGCATTTGTCCTGATTTCCCTTTCTCTCGCATTTTCACTCTCTCCACCTTCCGCACTTCTCCCTCCAGATTCCGAATGTCCAGTCAGATGTATAAGGTGTCTGCCAAGTACTGGTTCACCCTGGACCAATTAGAGATCTACTCTGACGGGGAGCGCATCGCTTTCAACATCACACAGATCTATGCGCCGGCCATCTACTCCTACCACTGCGAGCGGGTGGCCCAGGACTACCAGTACAACTCTATCCTCCCATGGAGCACCAACACTCGCAACTGGCGGGTCATCTTCGAAGACTTTCAGGTATGTTCAACAAGATATCCTGACCCTCCCTTGGATAATCCATACTAGCACCCGCACCCCAAACCCCTTGATCAGATTCCAGTCTGTAACTCACTCCCGGGTATCTATTATTCTATATATAAACTACCCCGAACCCCTCGATTAGATTCTAGTCTGTAACTCACTCCCGGGTATCTATTATTCTATATATAAACCACCCCGAACCCCTCGATTAGATTCCAGTCTGTAACTCCTGGGTATCTGTTGTATGTAAATCACTGTGTGCTGTAGTGCCAATGATTGATGGAATGTGAAGTTGCTGTCTAAACTGGCTGTAACTAAAGGTAAATCTCTTGTTTCTGTTGTGCCTTGCACCTCTCTTTCTCGCTACCCCGCCACATCTCTGCAGATCCAAGGCTTTGGTGTCAAAGGAATGAAGTTCTCCTACGCCAGCGACTGTGCTGGCTTCTTCACACCTGCCATCTGGATGGGGCTCCTCACCACGCTCCTCATGGTCTTCATCCTCACCTATGGGCTCCACATGATCACCAGCCTGAAGACCATGGACCGCTTTGATGACCCCAAGGGCCCCTCCATCTCCGTGCCGCAGACTGAGTGATTGTGATCTCCCCCTCACCCCGAGGTCTTCCATGCTCCCTTCCCTTCCCAAGTCAGCCAGGCTCCTATGGCACACAGCGGTCTTTAAATTAAATTGTATTTAATCACAGATGAGTGTGTCTCTCCTCAAATCGGTGCCCCCCCCCCCATGTCACTTTTGTATATATCACATTCACTGCACCCTCCCACCATCATTTGCATTTTGTGTCTCTCTCTTACTGAGGAACAGAAAATGTGGTGTTTTCTTAAATTATGCAATCACTTTTTTTTCCCTCTTTCAGTGTATTAACAGACCCATCCCTGGTGGGTTGCTCTGAGGATAAGCAAGTGGCGTGATCGCACTTGCTTAACCTGCTGTGTTGTTCTGGTGAGGAGAAATTAGGCTCTAGCTGTCCCTTGGAGTTTGAGATGTTGCAATTGAACTCAGCTTGTCCTCCACTCCTACAAAGTGAGGGATTAGTGCTGGAAATGTGCTTTGGGTGCACTGAGGTACGTCACAAGGGGAGCCTTCCTGCTCCCCTTGCCTCTCCCAGCAAAGATGGTTTGCATCAGCGGAAGGCCATTCAGCCCCTGTTGTGCTGTTGCCATCCCCGAGACTTCAGCTCTCTGTATCAGATTGAGAAGCTGCTGTGGGTTAGTGTGATGGGTTTCAAAGTGCCTCCTGGGGTACGTGCCAATGCTCCAAAACCCACCCCCCTCTTCAAGATGAGCCCAAGACTGGGGTTTTTACACTTTCCTCCCATCCCCAACGTCCACCTTCCCAGGGGGACGTTTACAACACCAATCTGAGAAACAGGAGCTACCCAGTACATTGAGGAACCCTGAGATGGGAAGGTTGGCCCCCCCCCCCTCACTATCCCGCTCTCAAAATGCAAAGGACATTTCAGTTCAGTTGTTCCGATTGCCTCCTCCCAAACCACCTTCCCACCCTGTTCAGGGTTGCGGTCTCGAGCAACTGCTCCCCACTATTCCCCTGAACAATTTCCCCTCAGTCAATACCGCAGCACATGCTCTAACCTCCAGCCAGCTGTCTGGTGTGTGGAGGGGGAGAACGCAGGTTCAGTAAATTGTGCTCGTCATGCTGTGATAATTAATGAATGTGTATATTTTTGTTGGGGTTTAGTGTAAGCTTTGAGAGGATAAAAAGTTGTAAACTCCTCCAGCGGGTCTGTTGGGAGAGATATTCTGTAAATTGTGGAAAGCAGAGGGGGGTGGGGTCGGAGTGTCACGTGGCGGACCCTCCCTCCGAGTAGCAGGCTCCATGGTGAGCTGCTCTGTTCCTGGCTTTGCTTGTGTGTGGACCTGTATTGGTTTTGTGTTTTTTGTTCTGCGTTTTTGAGATGTAAATGGATTCTTGTGGCTTCATAATTATTGTAAAACTCGATGAACCAGTAAATATCACCCCACCCAGACTAAACCAGCTTGATTTTTATTCGGTGTCTGTGCTTACCAATCCTCAAATTGTGCATGCATCCTATGTCAAAGAGCTCAAATATTAAATCTCTTTCTACACTGTCCCCATCAAACACTCCCAGGACAGGTACAGCACGGGGTTAGATACAGAATAAAGCTCCCTCTACACTGTCCCCCCATCAAACACTCCCAGGACAGGTACAGCACGGGTTAGATGCAGAGTAAAGCTCCCTTACACTGTCCCCATCAAACACTCCCAGGACAGGTACAGCACGGGGTTAGATACAGAGTAAAGCTCCCTCTACACTGTCCCCCCATCAAACACTCCCAAGACAGGTACAGCACGGGGTTAGATACAGAGTAAAGCTCCCTCTACACTGTCCCCCCATCAAACACTCCCAGGACAGGTACAGCACGGGGTTAGATACAGAGTAAAGCTCCCTCTATATTGTCCCCCATCAAACGCTCTCAGAAGTATCGGTCCTGGATTTAGCTTCACATCTCGGGTGTGTGGGTAATATGGCTGAGATATTTTATGGTTATCTAGGCTGAGCAGACATGTGGGGTAATTGTGCAATGTCACAATTTTCCAACGGATTTATCAGTGATTGACACACACAAAGAAGTTCTGGAGTTTGCCATTGCTGACAGTGCATGGAGTCAGCAGTTGCTGGTTTGTGACGGACAAGACTACATAACCCTCCTGCTCGGTGGTGGCACCCTCACACAGCTCAGCGTAGACCCTCACCCCCTGATTCAGGCAGGAGTCTTTGTGACCACTAGCTGACTGCCACTCTGTGCTAACGGTGCCATCTCCTTCACAGGTCAGGTCCAGCCCGCCGTTAGAGATAACCCTCGTTCCCGCAGGTTGGTGAATGTGGGATCATGGGTGCGTGTCCTTGGGGGGAAGGTGGGAGGAATTTTGGGGTCTCTGGGAAGGGAGGGTGGCTGAGGGTTGTGGCGATTGGAGGGAGACGGTGGTGGGCTTATAACTTTCAGTCAATGGCCTGACCTCCACTACAGGTTCAGGTGACACAGCCTGAGAGCAAGACCTGGCAGGGATGCCTTCTGTTGCCAAATAATACATCCTACTCCACTTAGATTGGAGGACAGCTAACCTCTGCAACCAGCACGGGTGCTCCTGCCATTGATGGAGGCATGAAGGGGGCATTACTCTGAAACAAGGCAGAAGTGGCAGATTGCTCACTTCATCCTCTCTCTCTCACTCACTCAATCTCTGCCTTTCTCATATCTGTCACCCTCTTTCTCTCCATATCCCTCTGTCTCTCCCTCTCTCTCTCTCTTTCTTTCTCTCTCTCTCTGTGTCTCTCTCTCTCTCTCTCTGTATCTGTCTCTATCTCTCTGTTTCTCCCTCTGTCTATCTCCGTTTCTCTATCTCTCTCCCTCTGTCTGTCTCTCTGTCTCTGTTTCTCTGTCTCTCTCTCTCTCTCTCTCGCTGTGTCTCTCTCTGTGTCTCGCTCGCTCTCTCTCGCTGTGTCTCTCTCTGTGTCTCTCTCTCTCTGTTTCTCTGTCTCTGTCTCTCTCTCTCTCTCTCGCTGTGTCTCTCTCTGTCTCTCTTTCTCTCTGTGTCTCTCTCGCTCGCGCTCTCTCTCTCTCTCTGTCTCTCTTTCTCTCTGTGTCTCTCTCTCTCTCTCTCACTATGTGTGTCTCTGTGTATCTCTCGCTCTCTCTCTGTCCACGCCGTTTACTCACAGCTCCAGACATGAGATGGTTTCTCCTGCTGTGTGCCCTGGTGTTCTTTCGCTGCTCACTGACTTTCCGTATTTGCTCCTTCAACATCCAGGCCTTTGGAAAGTCCAAAGCCGCCAAGCCGAATATCATGAAAATTATCACCAAGGTATGTGGGAGCGCCGCACTGCGGGCGGGCCGGTGCCGAGGGAGCGCCGCACTGTGGGTGGGCCGGTGCCGAGGGAGGAAATGTTTAACTAATTTTTTTACGTTGTTGCGATGACCATATGTTGTAATACTGTCTGTGCTAGCTACTGGAGTGTGGCAACCAGGGGATTTTCACAGTAACTGCATTGCAGTGTTAACATAAGCCTTCTTGCAACGCTAAAAACTAAACTTTATGATCCCGAGCATGTAAAAGATAATGACATCACCATCCTCTTTTCAGGTTTGGGGGGGGGATTGTTTGATTGAGGCGAATAGTGTCAGTGTTTAAGTCGGTCGGTGGGCGAGGGAAGGTTGACATTAGGGAGAGAAAAATGGAGGTTGGAGATGTAGTTAAGTTGCGGGCTCCAGCACGCAGCAGAAGAACCAAAGGGCCTGTCTCTGGGGCTGCAAGGGTGGGGGCCAGCACAGAGTAGAGGGACAGAAAGGTCTGGGACTGTAAGGGTGGGGTGGCAGTACAGAGTTGAGGCACAGAATGGTCCGTCTCTGGGGCTGCAGGTGTGGGAGTTGGGAGCCATACAGAGTATAGATGGGCAGAGTGGCCTCTCTGGGGCTGTAGGTGAGGAGATGGGAGCCCCCACCTACATGCGGAGGGGCAGAATATGAGTCTCCGGGACTGCAGGTGGGGGAAGGCAATACACAATAGAGGGGCAGAATGGCCCGTCTCTGGGACTGTGGGTGAGGGGAGCAACCTTCTCTGCACGGATTGTCAATCGTGTTGCAAATGTAGTCGATAGAATCTTTCCTCAACAAAAAAAACAACCCAAAAATAGACATAGAGAAATTTCCTCCCTGCCTCCCCTCGGCACAATCCCTCGACTGTGTTTGCCCCCTTCCTCGATCTGCCCGAGGGTTACCCCCTTTACCCCCCCCCCCCACCCCAGCAGCTGACCAGTGATGTAGCCTCTCCTCTTGTGGCGTTGACCAAGGAGGACTCCCTCCTTTGGCCCTCCCCTCCCTCCCACGCTGGTTTAATCTTCCCTCACCCCCTGGAAGAGAACCTGCACCAAGGTGGTTGGCCCTGGTTTGAGGCCTACACACGCGAGCGGGATCCCCTGACCTACAAACGCTCTCTTTGCTTCTACCTATGGGGAAAATTCCCGACTTCCACAGACACCCCCCACCCCCCACACCACCTCATGAGAATAATCTCGCGTTCCTGCCTGCGTTGTCATGTAGATTGTGATGCGATGTGACATCTGCTTGCTCATGGAGGTCCGCGACTCGTCCGGCCAAGTGGTTGACAAGTTAATCCGAGACATGAACAGGTGAGGGTCTTGCCAGAACCTCTCCCCACCCTCAGGCTTTGTGTCGAGTGTGTCCTGTGGCTGCTTGCAGAGGCCCCGAGGTGTGGGCATCCAGTCGAGGGAGGCCTTTTTCGAGGGCTAGGCCCGCACCCTGGCCTTCCTCCTCTGTTTCTCTGCTGACTGGAACTCTGATCTCCGAACGCCCCCTATCTCTGTAATCTCCTCCAGCTCTTACAACCCTCCCTATCTCTGTAACCTCCTCCAGCCCCTACAATCCTCCCTATCTTTTCACCCTCCTCCAGCCCCTACAACCCTCCTTATCTCTGTAACCTCCTCCAGCCCCCACAACGCTCCCTATCTCTGCACCCTCCTCCAGCCCCTACAACCGTCCAAGGTCTCTGATTCCTGTCACACCACTATTGCCTGCTGTGTCTTCAGCTGCCTGGGGGGCCCTAAGCTCTGGAATTCTCTCCCTAACCTTCTCCATCTCTTTCTCTGTCTCTCTCTTCATTAAAGCCGTCCTCTCTGACCGAGTGTTTTGTTGTGTCACTAATCTCTCCTCCTCCTGTGCTCGGGGATTGTCGGGGGGGAGGGGGTTAAATTGCAGCTTGGGAAAGCCCAGTGTTTGCTAGTTGTCTTTGTTGCTTATGTTGCAATGTTGTGAATCATCAACATTGTCTCACTCCACCTACCTGGGGTGATGGGTGAGTTTCAGAGTTCCTGCAATGGAGAGGGGGATGGGAGGGGAGGGGGATGTGGGATGAGGATGTTGGGAGGGGAGGGGTGTGGGGAGATATTGGGAGGGGAGGGGGATGTGGGATGAGGATGTTGGGGGGAAGGGGATGTGGGGGATGTTGGGAGGGGAGGGGGATGTGGATGAGGATGTGGGGGGGAGGGGGATGTTGGGAGGGGAGGGGGATGTGGGGGGATGTTTGGGGAGGGGGGATGTTGGGGTAGAGGGGATGTGGGACGAGGCTATTGGGGTGGGGGAAGGGTCCCCAAATTCATCAGGGCGGGAGGTCCATTAACTCTGGTCCCCACCCCGGGGTAATCAGCCAAGTCTAACACTTTACCCCCCCCCCCCGCCTCACCCCCCTGCTCTTTCTCCAGCTACGAATGGGAACACCCGTACACGTACCTCGCCAGCAAGAGGCTTGGAGAGGCCAGCTACAAGGAGCAGTACGTCTTCGTATACAGGTATCTCAACGCAGGGCTGGAAACACTCTGTAAGAACCAGGAGCAGAAGTGAGGCCACTCAGCCCCTTAAACCTGCTATCCAATTCAATAAGATGTGACTGTGGCCTCAATTCCACTCTCCTATCTGTTCCACACCCACTATAGCCACTGCACCCCACCCCACTTATCCTCTTGTCCATCAGAAATCTATGTAACTCCCCCTGGAATATACTCAATGAGTTGCAGCCCTCCCTCCCCCCCCCCCACTGCTGTCTGGGGGAGGGGGGGGGGTGGGAGTTCCACAGACTGACCGCCCTCTGAGAAGAAAACTCTCCTTAACTCCATCCTCAATGGGAGACCCCCTCATTCTCAAGCTGTGTCCCCTCCCCTGTTCTAGATATCCCCCCATGATGGTTGGGGGGGGAACATTCTCTCAGCATCCATCCTGTCAACCCCCCCAACTCAGAATCTGAGATGTTTCAATAAGATCCCCTCTCATTCTTCTAAATCCCAGTGGGTTCAGGCCCCGACCTGCTCAACCTTTTCCTCATAAGACAAAAACTCCCCTTCACCCCAGGAATTGGCAATTGTTAAAGGCTTTAGTGAGACTGTGCCTAAGGTCTTGTTACCCATGGAAGGTCTTATTTGCCTCAGAGTGACCACAGTGAGAGTTCATCAGACTGCTGGGACGGGGGGGAGGAGAGTTTTGCCATGAGGAAACATTCGCTGACAATTTGTTACAGTTCCCAGTTTAAATAGTGTGCTGTTTAAATACACTCTGCAGACTGTTTGCTGCAGTGTGCTGTTTAAACAAACTCTGCAGACTGTTTGCTGCAGTGTGTTGTTTAAACAAACTCTGCAGACTGTTTGCTGCAGTGTGCTGTTTAAACAAACTCTGCAGACTGTTTGCTGCAGTGTGCTGTTTAAACAAACTCTGCAGACTGTTTGCTGCAGTGTGCTGTTTAAACAAACTCTGCAGACTGTTTGCTGCAGTGTGCTGTTTAAACAAACTCTGCAGACTGTTTGCTGCAGTGTGCTGTTTAAATAGACTCTGTAGACTGTTTGCTGCAGTGTGCTGTTTAAATAGACTCTGTAGACTGTTTGCTGCACTGCACTATTTAAATAGACTCTGTAGACTGTTTGCTTAGTGTGCTGTTTAAATAGACTCTGTAGACTGTTTGCTGCACTGCACTGTTTAAATAGACTGGCCTTTCTACTCAATGCCTCCAGTTAGGGAATCCACCACTTATACCAACTACATATCCTAAAAATCTATTGGCAACTGGAAAGAACTATAGAATCTCTGTCGTTCAAGTCCCCTGAGGGAGAGGAATGGACCGTTTGTATTCTCTAACAATCTACCACTCACTGCAATCCGTCAGAGACCTAATCCTGCTTTGATCCGGAAAAGTTGCTGCAGTGTGCTGTTTAAATAGGCTCCATATACAGTTTGCTGAGAGCGCTGTTTAAATAGACTCTGCAGACTGTTTGCTGCAGTGCGCTGTTTAAATAGACTCTGTAGACTGTTTTCTGCAGTGCGCTGTTTAAATAGACTCTGTAGACTGTTTGCTGCAGTGCGCTGTTTAAATAGACTCTGTAGACTGTTTGCTGCAGTGCGCTGTTTAAATAGACTCTGTAGACTGTTTGCTGCAGTGCGCTGTTTAAATAGACTCTGTAGACTGTTTGCTGCAGTGCGCTGTTTAAATAGACTCTGTAGACTGTTTGCTGCAGTGTGTTGTTTAAATAGACTCTGTAGACTGTTTGCTGCAGTGTGCTGTTTAAAATAGACTCTGTAGACTGTTTGCTGCAGTGCGCTGTTTAAATAGACTCTGTAGACTGTTTTCTGCAGTGCGCTGTTTAAATAGACTCTGTAGACTGTTTGCTGCAGTGCGCTGTTTAAATAGACTCGTAGACTGTTTGCTGTAAATAGACTCGTAGACTGTTGCTGCAGTGCGCTGTTTAAATAGACTCTGTAGACTGTTTGCTGCAGTGCGCTGTTTAAATAGACTCTGTAGACTGTTTGCTGCAGTGCGCTGTTTAAATAGACTCTGTAGACTGTTTGCTGCAGTGCGCTGTTTAAATAGACTCTGTAGACTGTTTGCTGCAGTGTGCTGTTTAAATAGACTCTGTAGACTGTTTGCTGCAGTGTGCTGTTTAAATAGACTCTGTAGACTGTTTGCTGCAGTGTGCTGTTTAAATAGACTCTGTAGACTGTTTGCTGCAGTGTGCTGTTTAAAATAGACTCTGTAGACTGTTTGCTGCAGTGTGCTGTTTAAAATAGACTCTGTAGACTGTTTGCTGCAGTGTGCTGTTTAAAATAGACTCTGTAGACTGTTTGCTGCAGTGTGCTGTTTAAATAGATTCTGTAGACTGTTTGCTGCAGTGTGCTGTTTAAAATAGACTCTGTAGACTGTTTGCTGCAGTGTGCTGTTTAAAATAGACTCTGTAGACTGTTTGCTGCAGTGCGCTGTTTAAATAGACTCTGTAGACTAATCGTATGCCATTTAAAAGAACCTTGACAGCTTGTAGTTTAAACAGATGATGTGTTTCTGTGAGCTTTGGCGAATGTTTTCTGAGGACAAATGAAAGGTGAGCTTGCTGATCTGTATAAAATTTCAAAGGGTTTGTCACAGGTTGCTGGTGAGAGCCTGTTACCCTCCCCACCCCAAAGCCCTTCCACTTTAGATTGAGATACTGAAAATTCCTTCACTCAGAAGATTCTAATCTTTAGAATTCTCGATCCTTGTGGAAGGAATCTTTATCAAGTGCATTCAAATCGGGGGGGAGGGGGAAGGAGAGATTTTCAGAACCGAGGGATGGGGATGTAAGTGTCATTAGGGTAATAGATCAGCCGTAATTGCATTTAGGGCAAGTGGTGGCATAATGGTATTGTCACTGGATCAGTAATCCAGAGACCCAGGGTAATTCTCTGGGACCTTGGTTCAAATCCCACTACAGCAGATAGTGAAATTTGAATTCAATTTTTTAAAAAAACTGGAATTAAAAGTCTAATGACTTTTAAGACACAGGCCAGAAACTCCATAAACTAACTTTATGAAGTTAGCATTGACCCTAAGTTTTACTTCTGACTTTTGGCATTAGGGTGAGTGTAAGGTGTTTCACTTCACTTCAGGTGTGATTTCAATGACCCACTAGGGAGCTTTTATCAAAGTTTATTTAAGAACACAGTTAAACGAAAAGAATTAGCCTAACTTTTACCAATTACAAAACTTAACAGCTAGCTATCCAAGTTAAACACCATCCTACAAACATGCATTCTTTTTCAGACTTAGCACAAAAAGCAAGTATGCTCACGTAACGCTGGGATTTTCTGTTTTTCAACACCTGCTGTGAATTAGTTCTTTGACTGTTGGATCAATTCTGTGAGGCTCCTCAGTCCTAGAAATGTCCTCACCACTGGAGAGACACTGCCTTCTTCCACTCAGCTTCTGATAAAGAAAACTAAAACTGGACTTATCTTTGAAGAATAGATGTTCCCAGGCAAATCATCTGACCTGTCAGTCATCCCCAAATCAAGCTCCACTTGGCAATCCCCAAAGGACCATTAAAACATGAGGACCCTGCATTAGTTCAGATTAAAATCAATGTGATAATAATTATATTACCTCAGCAGCAATAAAGGTCACCAGTTATAGACAGCATGGCACCAGTGAGATGCTAGGGCCTGTTTTGAAGCAGAAAAACAAGATTAAAAAACTTTTCTTAAAGACATTGTATCGTCAAACAACCATGACATCGATTGTCATTAAAAACCCATCTGGTTCACTAATTCCCTCTTTTAGGGGATGGGAACACTGCTGTCCTTAACCTGATCTGGCATATATGTGAACCCAGACCCCCCACAGTGACACGGCCGACTCTTAACTACCCCTCGGAAATGAACGAGCAAAACGTTTAGTTGAGGGAAGCAATTTGGGATGGGCCACAAAAGCTGGCCTCACCCAGCGATATAACAGAATGAAACAAGAAGAATACAGAGCGATGTTGAGGGAGTGAATGGCCTCCTGCCACTGCTACTTTGACAGGGTTAGAGAAATCTAAGGAGGGTTAGATGGGAGGGAAATCATTGCCCTAGATACATTGAAAGTTTCTAAATGAGGACGTGGCAAACACAAGTTGTTTTCTCTCTCCATCAGGGCACACATGGTGAAGATTACAGATAGCTACCAGCACAAAAGCAAGAGAGGAGGCGTGCAAACCTTTGCCCGAAATCCGCTAATTGTCCGCTTTTCCTCACCTAGAACAGGTAAGGAAACAAGATACTCAAACCAACACTAGTCAATTGTTTTAAGAGTTTGGCAAAGGGAAAAGGACAGGGGGAGTTGCAACTGTACAAAGAGTGGCACAGAGTCAAATAGCCATGGAAACTGGGAGATGACTCCAGCACAGAAGGAAGCCATTCAGCCCTTCGCATCTGTGCTAGCCCCCCCCCACAAGTGTAGATCACCTTCTGTTCTCCTGGGAGAACAGTCCCAGCTTCTCCCAACCTGTCTGCAGAGCTGAGGTTCCCCCTCGTCCCTGGAATCATTCTCGTCAATTTCTCTGTGCCCTCTCCAAACTCCCCACGCCAGCTCTCGCTAGAATTATACTGACAACTGGGGCAACACCAGTGTTTTATAAATGTTTAGCTGGCCTCTCAACTCAATGCCTCCAGTTAGGGAGTCCAACACATGAGACAAACAATATAGACAACCTGAAGCAACTGTACAACCTCTGTCGCATCAAGCCCCATGAGGGACAGGAATGGACTGTTTGTATTCTCTTACTATCTACCACTCACTGCATTCTGTCAGAATCCTAATACTGCTTTGATCAGAAGTTGCTGCAGTGTGCTGTTTAAAGACTCTGTAGACTGTTGCAGTGTGCTGTTTAAATAGATTCTGTAGACTGTTTGTTGCAGTGTGCTGTTTAAAGACCCTGTAGACTGTTTGCTGCAGTATACTGTTTAAATAGATTCTGTAGACTGTTTGCTGCAGTATACTGTTTAAATAGATTCTGTAGACTGTTTGCTGCAGTATACTGTTTAAATAGATTCTGTAGACTGTTTGCTGCAGTGCGCTGTTTAAATAGACTCTGTAGACTGTTGCAGTGTGCTGTTTAAATAGATTCTGTAGACTGTTTGCTGCAGTGTGCTGTTTAAAGACCCTGTAGACTGTTTGCTGCAGTATACTGTTTAAATAGATTCTGTAGACTGTTTGCTGCAGTGCGCTGTTTAAATAGATTCTGTAGACTGTTTGCTGCAGTGTGCTGTTTAAATAGATTCTGTAGACTGTTTGCTGCAGTGTGCTGTTTAAATAGATTCTGTAGACTGTTTGCTGCAGTGAACTGTTTAAATAGATTCTGTAGACTGTTTGCTGTTTAAATAGACTCTGTAAACATGTTTTGTGATTTCCATCGAGACCCAGTCACCCACTCCTCCTTGTCCTTCCAGCTATAAAAGATTTTGTGCTGATCCCGCTCCACGCAGCCCCAGGAGAAGCAGTGAATGAGATTGACCAGCTGTACGATGTGTTCCTGGATGTCAGAGCTAAATGGCACGTTGAGGTAAGGGCGGTAGGAGCGGAGAGAGAGGAAGGCAGATAGATACAGGGGGATGGTGGATGGTCCAATGATGGGAGGGGTACTGAGTCCCCATGCCGGACGGTGAGCCCTCATTCTGCTGGATCTGTAAGCGACTTGATTCTGTCTCCAAACCTTCCACAGGACATCATGATCCTGGGAGACCTGAACGCTGACTGCAAGTACGTGTCAGCGAAGGAGTGGGAAACTATCCGGCTGCGCAACAAGCCAGGTTTCTACTGGCTGATTGGAGACGATGAAGACACAACGGCCAAGGCACGCACGGACTGCGCATATGACAGGTAACTGAATATCAGAGCGAGTAACAGGCGACAGAACCACCATCAATACCACTTTCCACAAGCATTGTGTGGACAGCTGCAGTGTGTTGTTTAAATAGACTCTGCAGACTGTTTGCTGCAGTGAACTGTTTAAATAGACTCTGCAGACTGTTTGCTGCAGTGTGTTGTTTAAATAGACTCTGCAGACTGTTTGCTGCAGTGTGTTGTTTAAATAGACTCTGCAGACTGTTTGCTGCAGTGTGTTGTTTAAATAGACTCTGCAGACTGTTTGCTGCAGTGTGCTGTTTAAATAGACTCTGCAGACTGTTTGCTGCAGTGTGTTGTTTAAATAGACTCTGCAGAATATTTAACAACACACTGCAGCAAACAGTCTGCAGAGTCTATTTAAACAACACACTGCAGCAAACAGTCTGCAGAGTCTATTTAAACAACACACTGCAGCAAACAGTCTGCAGAGTCTATTTAAACAACACACTGCAGCAAACAGTCTGCAGAGTCTATTTAAACAGTTCACTGCAGCAAACAGTCTGCAGAGTCTATTTAAACAGTTCACTGCAGCAAACAGTCTGCAGAGTCTATTTAAACAACACACTGCAGCAAACAGACTCGCAGCGTTGCTGCAGTGCTGTTTAAATAGACTCTGCAAGTTTCTGCAAACTTTTAAATAGATCTGCAGACGTCTCAGATTTAAAACCTGAGACTGTTGCTGCAGGAACTGTTAAATAGATCTGCAGACTGTTTGCTGCAGTGTGTTGTTTAATAGACTGCAGACTGTTTGCTGCAGTGACGTTTAAATAGACCTGCAGACTGTTTGCTGCAGTGTTGTTTAAATAACTCTGTAGATGTTTGCTGCAGTGTGTTTAAATAGACTCTGCAGACTTTTGCTGCAGTGTGTTAATAGAAACCCAAAATAGACTCTGCAGACTGTTTGCTGCAGTGTGTTGTTTAAATAGACTCTGCAGACTGTTTGCTGCAGTGTGTTGTTTAAATAGACTCTGCAGACTGTTTGCTGCAGTGAACTGTTTAAATAGACTCTGCAGACTGTTTGCTGCAGTGTGTTGTTTAAATAGACTCTGCAGACTGTTTGCTGCAGTGAACTGTTTAAATAGACTCTGCAGACTGTTTGCTGCAGTGAACTGTTTAAATAGACTCTGCAGACTGTTTGCTGCAGTGAACTGTTTAAATAGACTCTGCAGACTGTTTGCTGCAGTGAACTGTTTAAATAGACTCTGCAGACTGTTTGCTGCAGTGTGTTGTTTAAATAGACTCTGCAGACTGTTTGCTGCAGTGTACTGTTTAAATAGACTCTGCAGACTGTTTGCTGCAGTGTGTTGTTTAAATAGACTCTGCAGACTGTTTGCTGCAGTGAACTGTTTAAATAGACTCTGCAGACTGTTTGCTGCAGTGAACTGTTTAAATAGACTCTGCAGACTGTTTGCTGCAGTGAACTGTTTAAATAGACTCTGCAGACTGTTTGCTGCAGTGAACTGTTTAAATAGACTCTGCAGACTGTTTGCTGCAGTGAATTGTTTAAATAGACTCTGCAGACTGTTTGCTGCAGTGAACTGTTTAAATAGACTCTGCAGACTGTTCTTGCTGCAGTGTTATGACTCTGGACTGTTGGCAGTGTTAAATAATCTGCAGACTGTTTGCTGCAGTGAACTGTTTAAATAGACTCTGCAGACGTTTGCTGCAGTTGTTGTTTAAATAGACTCTGCAGAATGTATTTGCTGCAGTGAACTGTTTAAATAGACTCTGCAGACTGTTTGCTGCAGTGTATTGTTTAAATAGACTCTGTAGACTGTTTGCTGCAGTGTGTTGTTTAAATAGACTCTGTAGACTGTTTGCTGCAGTGTGTTGTTTAAATAGACTCTGCAGACTGTTTGCTGCAGTGAACTGTTTAAATAGACTCTGCAGACTGTTTGCTGCAGTGACTGTTTAAATAGACTCTGCAGACTGTTTGCTGCAGTGAACTGTTTAAATAGACTCTGCAGACTGTTTGCTGCAGTGACTGTTTAAATAGACTCTGCAGACTGTTTGCTGCAGTGAACTGTTTAAATAGACTCTGCAGACTGTTTGCTGCAGTGTGTTGTTTAAATAGACTCTGCAGACTGTTTGCTGCAGTGAACTGTTTAAATAGACTCTGCAGTGTTTGCTGCAGTGAACTGTTAAATAGACTCTGCGACTGTTTGCTGCAGTGAACTGTTTAAATAGACTCTGCAGACTGTTTGTGCAGTGAACTGTTTAAATAGACTCGCAGATGTTGCTGCAGTGTTTTGTTTAAATAGACTCTGCAGACTGTTGCTGCAGTGTGTTGTTTAAATAGACTCTGCAGATCTTTGCTGCAGTGTGCTGTTTAAATAGATTCTGCAGACTGTTTGCTGCAGTGAACTGTTTAAATAGACTCTGCAGACTGTTTGCTGCAGTGTGTTGTTTAAATAGATTCTGCAGATTGTTTGCTGCAGTGAACTGTTTAAATAGACTCTGCAGACTGTTTGCTGCAGTGAACTGTTTAAATAGACTCTGCAGACTGTTTGCTGCAGTGAACTGTTTAAATAGACTCTGCAGACTGTTTGCTGCAGTGAACTGTTTAAATAGACTCTGCAGACTGTTTGCTGCAGTGTGTTGTTTAAATAGACTCTGCAGACTGTTTGCTGCAGTGAACTGTTTAAATAGACTCTGCAGACTGTTTGCTGCAGTGAACTGTTTAAATAGACTCTGCAGACTGTTTGCTGCAGTGTGTTGTTTAAATAGACTCTGCAGACTGTTTGCTGCAGTGAACTGTTTAAATAGACTCTGCAGACTGTTTGCTGCAGTGTGTTGTTTAAATAGACTCTGCAGACTGTTTGCTGCAGTGAACTGTTTAAATAGACTCTGCAGACTGTTTGCTGCAGTGTGTTGTTTAAATAGACTCTGCAGACTGTTTGCTGCAGTGAACTGTTTAAATAGACTCTGCAGACTGTTTGCTGCAGTGAACTGTTTAAATAGACTCTGCAGACTGTTTGCTGCAGTGAACTGTTTAAATAGACTCTGCAGACTGTTTGCTGCAGTGTGTTGTTTAAATAGACTCTGCAGACTGTTTGCTGCAGTGTGTTGTTTAAATAGACTCTGCAGACTGTTTGCTGCAGTGAACTGTTTAAATAGACTCTGCAGACTGTTTGCTGCAGTGAACTGTTTAAATAGACTCTGCAGACTGTTTGCTGCAGTGTGTTGTTTAAATAGACTCTGTAGACTGTTTGCTGCAGTGTGTTGTTTAAATAGACTCTGCAGACTGTTTGCTGCAGTGGTGTAAAACCAACCCATGTATGTTTAAATAGACTCTGCAGACTGTTGCTGCAGTGAAGTGTTTAAATAGACTCTGTAGACTGTTTGCTGCAGTGAACTGTTTAAATAGACTCTGCAGACTTTTTGCTGCAGTGTGTTGTTTAAATAGACTCTGCAGACTGTTTGCTGCAGTGTACTGTTTAAATAGACGCTGTAGACTGTTTGCTGCAGTGTGTTGTTTAAATAGACTCTGTAGACTGTTTGCTGCAGTGAACTGTTTAAATAGACACTGCGGACTATTTGCTGCAGTGAACTGTTTAAATAGACTCTGCAGACTGTTTGCTGCAGTGTGTTCTTTAAATAGACTCTGTAGACTGTTTGCTGCAGTGTGTTGTTTAAATAGATTCTGCAGACTGTTTGCTGCAGTGTGTTGTTTAAATAGACTCTGCAGACTGTTTGCTGCAGTGAACTGTTTAAATAGACTCTGCAGACTGTTTGCTGCAGTGTGTTGTTTAAATAGACTCTGTAGACTGTTTGCTGCAGTGTGCTGTTTAAATAGACTCTGCAGACTGTTTGCTGCAGTGTGTTGTTTAAATAGACTCTGCAGACTGTTTGCTGCAGTGAACTGTTTAAATAGACTCTGCAGACTGTTTGCTGGTTGTTTAAATAGACTCTGTAGACGTTTGCTGCTTCAGTGTGTTGTTTAATAGACTCTGCAGACTGTTTGCTGCAGTGAACTGTTTAATAGACTCTGCAGTGTTTGCTGCAGGAACTGTTTAAATAGACTCCGCAGACTGTTGAGCAGTGTGTGTTTAAAAAGACTCCTGCAGACTGTTGCTGCAGATGAACTGTTTAAATAGACTCTGCAGACTGTTTGCCTGCAGTGAACTGTTTAAATAGACTCTGCAGACTGTTGCTGCAGTGTGTTTTAAATGACTCTGCAGACTGTTTGCTGAGTGAACTGTTTAAATAGACTCTGCAGACTGTTGCTGCAGTTGTTGTTAAATAGATTCGCAGACTGTTTGCTGCAGTGTGTTTAAATAGACTCTGCAAGACTGTTGCGCAGTGTACGTTTAAATAGACTCTGCAGAATGTTTGCTGCAGTGTGTATGTTTAAATAGACTCTGCAGACTGTTTGCTGCCAGTGAACTGTTTAAATAGACTTGAGACTGTTGCTGCAGTGAGTGTTTAAATAGACTCGCAGACTGTTGCTGCAGTGATGTTTTTTAAATAGACTCTGCAGACTGTTTGCGCATTCACTGTGTAAATAGACTCGCAGACTGTTTGCGCAGTGAATTGTTTAAATAGACTAGCAGACTGTTGCTGCAGTGAACTGTTTAAATAGACTCTGCAGATTTTTGCTGCAGTTTTTTGTTTAAATAGGACTCTGCAGACTGTTTGCTGCAGTCTGTTCCTAAAATAGACTCTGCAGACTGTTTGCTGCAGTTTGTTGTTTAAATAGACTCTGCAGACTGTTTGCTGCAGTGAACTGTTTAAATAGACTCTGCAGACTGTTTGCTGCAGTGTGTTGTTTAAATAGACTCTGCAGACTGTTTGCTGCAGTGAACTGTTTAAATAGACTCTGCAGACTGTTTGCTGCAGTGAACTGTTTAAATAGACTCTGTAGACTGTTTGCTGCAGTGAACTGTTTAAATAGACTCTGCAGACTGTTTGCTGCAGTGTGTTGTTTAAATAGACTCTGCAGACTGTTTGCTGCAGTGAACTGTTTAAATAGACTCTGCAGACTGTTTGCTGCAGTGTACTGTTTAAATAGACTCTGCAGACTGTTTGCTGCAGTGTGTTGTTTAAATAGACTCTGCAGACTGTTTGCTGCAGTGTGTTGTTTAAATAGATTCTGCAGACTGTTTGCTGCAGTGAACTGTTTAAATAGACTCTGCAGACTGTTTGCTGCAGTGAACTGTTTAAATAGACTCTGCAGACTGTTTGCTGCAGTGAACTGTTTAAATAGACTCTGCAGACTGTTTGCTGCAGTGTGTTGTTTAAATAGATTCTGTAGACTGTTTGCTGCAGTGTGTTGTTTAAATAGATTCTGCAGATTGTTTGCTGCAGTGAACTGTTTAAATAGACTCTGCAGACTGTTTGCTGCAGTGAACTGTTTAAATAGACTCTGCAGACTGTTTGCTGCAGTGTGTTGTTTAAATAGATTCTGTAGACTGTTTGCTGCAATGTGTTGTTTAAATAGACTCTGCAGACTGTTTGCTGCAGTG